>CM033408.1:2428114-3028114 GCA_019426215.1 Buddleja alternifolia | reverse complement strand
TCTATGCTGGACCGAAACCATTGGTCTCGGTTCAGTTTTCACCATGGGTAATTTAGAAAATTACCCCCCTAGTGGAGATCCAATGGTGAAAACTGGACCAAGACCAATGGTCTAGGTCCAGCATAGTATTGCCATGTGAAGTCAAGCTTTTGATCAACATGATGCATAAGAATTAGCTTGGGAGAAAGTAGTCTTCCTGATGCTTTGTATCCCATCCCCAGTACTACTATATCCTCAACAAGTGGTGTGAGATCATCACTCGGAGTTTATTTTGAGTTTGAATATTAAGCTATTTTCTTTAAAGATATTGATTACTACACGTAACTGTGTGTTTTGTAAAGGTCTCTTACACTCATCATCTAACATGATCAAGTAAATTTTTATTAAGATTCACTGTAGATGTTCTAGGTTCATGTCTTTAGTAAGGTTTGTACTTGAGTAATTATGATATCATAGTGATCAAAAACATTTTCTAGCGGAGAATTTCCAAAAACGTTGAAAATGATATAGAAGGAAACATGTGAAAATAAGTGTCAAATTATATTTATTTTCATGTACGATTGGGGAAATGTTCTTGAGTTATGCTCTCAAATTTATTGTTGCGCAATATTATATTTTTATACAAAATTGCAGAATTGAGGTCATAGTTGCTTTTCATGAATGATCGATCGAATGATACATTCTCAACATCTTTATTGTTGAAGTATTGAAACTCTGATTGTTGGACTTAATATACTAACTGTTAGGTATATTTCCACAATAATAATAAATAAAAATGGCTAGTTGCATGGTGGGTGGCCGTTTTTGTTGAATGATGGATGATCAAGATTGAAGCAAATAAATGGAGGGCCTAAATTCAATCTTGTTAGCTTTGGAAATTGCTATAAATAGAAGCATTTGTTCATCCATTTCTCATCCCAAACCAAGAGAAAAACATAGCTAGCAAAGTGTGTGTAGTGTAGTATATACTAGGAAAAGTGTAGTGTATACTAGGGAAAACAATTTGTGGTAGATACAAATTGTACTACACAGAAAACACTTGTAGGATTTTTCTTTCGGGGCAATACAAAGGGGGGTTGAGAGTAGTGTTCTATATAATTTTGAGAGTGGTTGTACAAGAGTGGTTTTTTTGAATTTGTTTATAAACTCAAATGTGTATTTTTTATATCAGTAAATTTCTCTCATAATGGAAGAACGGAAACTCTCGTAGACGTAGACGGATTTTGCCGAACCACGTAAATCTTGTGTGCATTATAGTTATATTCTTCGGGTATTATTTTGTCATTAACTTGTTGGTGGAATTTGCTGAATCTTAATAAGTTAAATCTCGAGACCCAAACTTTCACTGCGCCCAACACTAACTTAATTATATATTTTAAAATTACGTAGTGTACCATGCTAAAGAATTACTTGGACATATCAATGCATCCATCATTTACACGTGTGAAATTTAGTGTGATTCAAAGGAATGCTCTTCCAAAGCTCAGAGGATTGAAGGACTATGGGATTGATTGCATTACATTTACCAAATCAATATAAATTGTCTATATTAAACGAAAAATGAAAAAATGCTTCAGAAATATCTATGAAGTTGGAAAACAAACTTTTTTTATCGCACTTGGTATAATTTTACAATTATAACTTTTTTATTTTACTTTGTAACAAAATCAAAGTATTTTTTACAAGTAATCGCATTTCACAATCAAAATAAAAATAAAAATTTGTGCACACAGGTACTGCGTGCCACATTTTCTAGTTACTCAATAAGTGAGGGGATCAGTGTGTAAGTTGCCCTTTAGATAATATATCAAAACTCGAAAAATTGGATGTAAATCAAGTGTCTTTGACTTTTCCAACTAATAAGTCTTTACATGGATATACTTTTATTTTCTATTTTTTCAGATCACAATTTTCTGGAAATTTCAATCACAACAAATGACACTTGACAAATTGGATGTATAGTTCATTTTGCAAATTATGCATCAACAAATGAGACTTGATTTTACATATTTTACTAATCTCAATTACTTTTTAAAAACATAACAAAAAACACCCACATCACGTCATTTTCATACAACTATGAGTCTGTAATGCATATTTCCCGAAGAATTTTGTAAAAACACCAAATGATGAAGAAAGGGATATAACCAGAATCACGAGACACTTGTTATACGTCCATTTCAACTCTACATCTACCAAGAATAACAGAGAAATATACTCACTCAATTTAAGGAATCACTCTTTTATCTTTCAAAGAAGTGTTCTGAAAATCGGACCAGACAGCGAACCGTAAAAGTGACCAGGTTACGGGTCACCGGTTCAACCGCAGTCAAACCGGTGACATCATAATTATGCAATTAATAATAGTTAATATACTATTAAATATATAAAATATGAAAAAAAAATGTATTTCCTATATATATATATGAAACTATGAAAAAAAATGTATTTCCTATATTGGGGGGGGGGCAATTTCAGATTTTTAGATTTTAAAGGGGTCAATTTTATATTTTTAGATTTTAAAAGGTTGAATTTCATTTATTTTCAGAACCTCCCGATTTTATTGGTTGAACCGCGATTTTGACCGGTTTTGAGCCCTGAACGGGTTTTTCGCATAACTGGACCGGATTAATGGCCGGTTCCTGTTTTAACCTGTCGGACCGTCCGGTCCGATTTTCACAACATTGTTTCAAGGTGGGGCAGGGAATCACAAAAGGCAAGGGCGGATCTACATTGTTGGGGAGGGGGCAGAGCCCACTGATTTTTTTTTTTAATATATACATATTTTTTAATTTTAATTTATAAATTACATT
Organism: Buddleja alternifolia; assembly: GCA_019426215.1. Classification (NCBI taxonomy): domain Eukaryota; kingdom Viridiplantae; phylum Streptophyta; class Magnoliopsida; order Lamiales; family Scrophulariaceae; genus Buddleja; species Buddleja alternifolia. The sequence goes on along the minus strand of CM033408.1, from coordinate 3,025,301 downwards.
AATACCCCCACTCAAATATTTAAATGTCCCCCAAAATTCCAATTTCCATTTCTTCCACCCAATTCTCACCCCTCTCTTACTCTTGAGTCTTGGCCTCTCACTTCTACCTATAAATTTTGTAAAATTTGTAATTTTGCCCCCCTTCAAAATTTTAAAATTGTCACTTCTACCTATAAGGCTATAATATTTGTAATTTTGCCCCCCTAAAAAATGACAAAAATAACCCTCTATTACTCAAAAATACTTAGTATGCCATTTGACCTTTTCAATCTATTTTCCAATTTCCAATTTCCAATTTTTACTTTTTGCCTCCTTCATCACACATTTCTACAACTCAAACAAAGGGAAGAATAAAAATTTTAGGCTTATGAATAGGGTAATTCTAGTTCCTTATTATATTTTTCCCCATAAATATAACGTACCGTACCACGGGGGGCTACGTCCCTGCTTCTATTCTTGGCCACCAGTGGTAAATTATGCCCCCACTGGTCCAATTTTCTGGATCCGCCACTGATGAAAGGTCTATGTGAATAGAGAACAATCAAATTTACGGTAACCAATATTACTAGGTACATTTTATCAAAATAAAAAAAAATACTACTAGGTACATTGTTAAGACATGGATTAATTATACCAATCATGTGAAGAGATATGCTTAGAGTCTGTGTTATGCTATATACAGATAATTGTGATTATACCAGAATTTGGAATACTGAAAAATTTCTAAGAATCACTTCTTGGGATCAATATCAATACACGAAGTGAGTCCTGGTTATCTAGTACAAACATTTCCATGTGCTACTTAATCATGCAACTCTAGATGTTATGCAAATTTCTTTTCCTTTCGTCTATATAATCAGATAATATATGCAAGATATTAGAATAGCTACAAGCCTATACACATTCTATGCTATGTGATGACCAATAATTTATTCGTAGTTTTCTTGTCCGAATGTACAAGTTACGCAATTTCACGACCTTTTAGCATGTTGCATCGACCAACGATCTTGCAAAAGTCATCAAAGTTTATCTGAAAAAGCATGTGTACACAAAGTAAAGTAAAACGAGAATGAAAGATGAACCAAGAGTAAGTATACATGATATTCATGAGACACAAATACTCTAAGTGAGTAAGTGAAAACAAGTTCGAATTCGTACTTTACAAATCCTAATCCAATTATAGCAGTCGAATGGATTTGGTTCTACTCAAAAAATAAGTATATAAATTAGTTACCTTTCCATCTCCGTCACTGTCAAAGCAAAATATCATATCGGCGATCTCCTTTTCGGACCATATAAAATCGTGGGCTGTGGCTAGTCTCTGTATATCTCTGAGAGTGAAGCCACCTTTTCCAGTTTCTGTTTACTCCAAAACAAAATAAAATAAAATTATATACTTTGTCATTATTGCATGTTTTGATCATATTTTACAAGGTAATACAGAAATTCTTTGCACTAATTGTTCAGTTCAATAACTTTACAACTCTTACGCACTCGATCAACGAATAATATTAAGGTGAGGACTGGAAAAAGAAAAAAGTAGCACCAGAGAAATGGAACTAGTACGGCGTGATTTCAAATCTTTATGATGTTAATCGATATATTTCATCATCATTAATTGAAGGCCCAAAAGCATAATAATACAATTTTAATCACGAGGAAGTCTTTATGGCAGCGTAACTCGTTTAATGTGTCAAATCCTGGAAATATATTCTTGAAAGGATGCATAAAAAAGGTTCACTTTATAAACTATTTCATACCATCAAACTGAAAGAAGTGTACAAGCATTTCATCTTCGGACATTTGCACTCGGCTTGTAATCTGGTCAATTAAAAAGATGTGGGGGTCAAGAAAATAAATTGATAAATAACACCATATTTACTTAAGGCAACAATTAGTCACGATCAAAACTAACCGGTTTCTTTCTCTTTCTCTTTCCCGAATCTTCGAGAATATCATTTCTTTTGTCACTCTTTGTATCTATAATATGTGTAGCCGGGGTTTTAGAAGTTGCAATATTCCCATGAGAAGGAGAATTGTTTTTTACACCTAAAAGCTCTGCAGAATCTTGTAGAGATAGAGCAATAGCCTGCACAATAAGATAATTGTTTTGGTGACTACACTAAATACAAATACAAAGAAATGTTCAACGACTTGTAAGTTACTAACACATGAAAACCGAACACTATTAGAAAAAAAAAAGCTATATACAAGAATTGTTTCTCTAACTTTCATTAAGGCATCATCGTCATCATCAATGAAATCTGAGTCGAACAAAGGCTTTTGGATGTGGGCTCCCTTCTTAGGAGTCGAAGTATTCTTCTTCACCTGGAGCGAGATTTTCAGATTGGTAAGACGTTAAACCAAGCAACATGAGTCTTATTTTCAATCATGAAGCAACCAAAACAAGCTCGCTAAATAAATAGCAAAATAGTATTTCGCATCCAACCGATTATCAATTAGCTATGCCAACCAACAATAACAGCCCTAATAGAATGCATATAAGTGAACCTTTTAGAACTGTATAAAAGGCCCCTAATTCGCAGATCCAGCTTTTAGAACTGTATTTATAGTCCTAAACTTCAGTTAGAAATAGATTGGACATATCTCTTGTAATCAGTTACTCAAAAATCAATAAGAATCTTTTGTGTAATCGTGAATGTAGGCATTATTCACCGAACCACATAAATCTTGTCTGCGATTATACTTTCAATATTCTTTTCTTGCTTGGTTCGTTCTTAAAACATCATACATAACTTTAACAACGGCAAAGTTAACAACTTTACTTGTCTACTGTAAAATTCAGGATTTTCTCACTACCGACAATCTAGACGAACAATGCAGGAGCAAAGAAGCATTTTTCATCCGATCTTTATAGCAAAACTTGACACTGATGAATAAGCACCTAATAAAATTACTTCACCTTAAAAAATTCAAACCCAGTAGAATGAACAAGAAGTATGTACATGTTACATTGGTTACAGAAGGGACAATGTTTCTTCAATCCTGTAAACGTCATTTCGCCATATCTTTACATAGTTTTGCAGGCTTTCTCAGAGAAAAAGAACGAAAAATTCAATTTCATCATCGGATAAACACTACTACTTATCTATTTCTCTACAAAACAGACAAAAAAGCATCAAATATGCAGCATACTAACTACTTAGATAAAACTTCTGTACACAAACATGATCTACTACTTTAGATGCAAACACCCCAAAACTACAGGGCATTCCAAAATAAGAGTTCAATTCCTAAAATAATTTTTTTCCCGCAAAAGTACACTCCCCATTAAAGTAACAATGTGACATTGTTAACTCTCTCAAGCATAGTTCGAGTTGTTGTTCAAGCTTGTTTCAACTATTATCGAGCTTCAAAATTTGTGTTTGAGCTTGGCTTGATTGTTAATTGAGCCGAACACGAATCGAGCTCGAGTAACTTCATTTTTTCTGCACATATCCTTTTTTGTTTTTACTAATCAAGTCGAGCTCGACCGATCTTCAACACTTACCGAACACAAAAGTTGTTAAAGCTTGGTCCAATTTATCAACGAGCCAAGATCAAACAAACTTTTAAAAGATCGATCTCGAGTCGAGGACAAAGTAAATTGGTTCGTCTTTCAGCCCTACTCAACTACTACTTTCGAATAGAAACATTGTAAACATACTCGAAATTTCACTTTCAAACTCTCTATATATACATAGCATAGTATTGCAACAAATAGATTATAATTATAGAAAAAACATAAAAGGAACTTGAAAAAAAAAATAAAAAAATCAAACGTGATAGTATACCTTCTTCTTTTGAGAAACAGAGAAATCCTCATCATTTTCATCATCTGAAAAACTCATTTCCTCATCGTCTTCAGTTGGATTATACTCTTCATCTTCATCAACCATTTTTGCCTTGCCCTTTTTCTCATTCTTCTTTTTCTGGGTTTTTTGAACAGACTCCATGAACGAATTCGCCATTTTATGCAACCCTAAAGCCTCCATTCTGCTTTTGTTCTCTTCAATCCTGTTTAATCTCTGCTTTTCGTAGTCATTTCTTGAACTGCCCCCATTTTCGTTTGCACTTTCATTCTCGGTTTCTTCTTCTGATTGTGGATCTGAATGTTCGGATTTAGGCATTTTTTCTGAATTGGGTTTTCAATTTCTTCCTAAAATTGCAAGGTTTTGCTAAAAAATCTCTTTTTTGGTGGGATGGGGCTTGGTGAATTGAGGGTTTTACTTTCTTGGAAGTAGAATTATAAGGCGCGAATTTTGTATAGAATAAAGTGGCTTTTGCATTGTAGAAAATGATATATTTTTTTTAAATCAATAAAACAATTTCATTATAGAAAATTGTTTATAAATGGAAAATAATTAGAATTGATAAAAAAAGTTATGAGTTGATAGCGTTTGTAAAATTGGATGAAAGTGGGAAATATTGTAGAATTGTTTGCAGAAAATGTGATTAAAAGGGATGAATATATTTAAAATGAATTATTTTAATTATAAAATAACTATAATCAATTTAAGCACCCTTTTATCGTTTTAGAGATTTTACATTATTATGACAATTAGAATCTTAAGTTAGAGTAACACACTTCCAAATAAATTAATCGCGCAAGTTGGTAATCACTTATTTTCTTTTTTGACTCGTTAAAAAAGGCTACACTATCTATCTAACTCGACAAACTTGAGTCAATAGTCACATTTGTCAACCACGTATGGTCCAATATATCCCGATCAAGAACACCTTCCATCTCCTAATTAGGAGCACCTAGGATCTCCCAATTGCGTGATATCCCTTGTTAAGCTAGTGCATCCGCTGCTTGGTTCGCCTTTCGCCACATGTTGGGCGCTAATCGCATTCCAAGATAGGGACACCATTTTTTGAATATCTGAAATAGTCTCGTAGTAGCGATGAGCATTGGTGGCTTGTCGATACTAATAATAGCGTCCCGATAATCAGTCTCTAGCAGGATTCTATCTTTCCTTATTTGCCATGCCATTTGGAGCTCTCCAAGAATATCTCGGAGCTCCGCTACGAGAATGTTATGTGTGTTTATCTCAGCACGAAATCCCTCAATCCCAGTTGCCCTATTCGTCTCTAATGAGGCCTCCAATCCCGACTTTCCCTTTTTTGTGCCCATATCTAGGGCTGTTCAAAAAAATCAAACATTCGGTTCCAGCCAAAAATTTCAATTCTTTTTTTTTTATTTATAGAAATTCGGTTTTTGGTTCGGTTTCGATTAACCGAACCGAAACCTATATTTTTTTAAAATATATTTCATTACTTATTATTTATGTTATATAATCGGAATTTATATTCGCGCTCTAATATTTACTATTTGCTCTTCATCCCTTTTTAGTTTACTTTTAACTTTTAAGTTTATTGACCAAGATGTGCTTTCTCTCTCTCCTCCGGGCCACTGTTTTTTTCTCACCTTCTGTAAACCATTTCAGGCTTCAGCCATCACCCACCATTATTCCAACCATTCATGCATGCTCAATCAATCCTCTTTCTTTATCTCATTTTCCTTAGTTGCAAGTAGAAAAATCATTTGTCACTCATTACAAGATATCAAGCCAACAATCAAGAAATTAGAAAAGTATGGGAGAAGTCAAACAATGTGGCTGGATGGGGAAGTAATAGGGTATTTGCAGGCTGAAGTATTGGTCATAGGTGGTCGTGTGATGCCTAAATTTCGGTTGGCTAGGGCTCCGTATGGTTGTGTTTTCGAAAATAAATTTTGAATTTTTTGGAAGAATGCGTATTATAGAAATTCGTGTGAAAATATTGAGTTTATTTGTTTGTTTGGATGTATTTTTAGAATATGATTGAAAGTAGGGGAAAATTGCATATAACCCTTGTGTTATCACTTTTTGGCTGAAAATCCCCTTATGTTATTTTTTTTGCACGAAACCCCCTTGTGTTAGTCTAAACCCTGCACGAAACCCCCAACCCTACTTCAAATACACTATGCGTGTATGTCACTTTTCGCGGATTTAACACGAATTGGGGGTTTCGCGCAGGGTTTAGGCTAACACAAGGGGGCTTCGTGCAAAAAAATTGACACAAGGGGGTTTTCAGCAAAAAAATGATAACACAGGGGGGTTATATGCAATTTTCCCTTGAAAGTAGTGTAGATGTGATATAAAATTGATTTGTATTAGGATTTGATATATGAAACGATTGAGTTTGTTATGAATGTAATGCTGATATGGAAAAAGATATTAGAATAATATTTTTGATGAATAGTATTATGGATTCTGTATAAAGTGATATGTATGTGTATATACACATATATAATATATATTTTATAAAAAAAAATAAAGAAAAATTTGGGTTTTGGGGGGTGGGGTGGAGTTTCTTAGTTTTTCTTTTTTCTTTTCTTTTGTTACCTTCATATTTTTTATTTCTTTTTAGTTTTTTATTTCTATTTTTTTTCCATTTCGTGTTTTCTTTTCAATGTTATGTTTTAAAAGTTTAAGAAAATTGAGTCTTGCTTGTCTATATTTATAATAATTAGTGTGCTTATACGACTCGCATTGGACAAATATAAAAGTGTGATGTGCTTCATATATACAATATTTTATGAAATGTGTACTTAATTTGATTGGAGCATAACTAGTTCTATATATATTTTTTTCCATTTACATATAATATTTTATTTCCAATTTGATCGAGGCAAATTTATTTTCATCTTCCATATAATGTTATATAAAATCTTCTCGAGCTCAGAAATTCGGCGAGACTCGGCTCGATCTCGGCTCGTGGTACCAAGTTAGTACCAAAATGAAACAATCCAGATTCAGTTGGTATTTACTATGAATTTTTGACGAAAGTTACAGTGAAAAAACCAATTAACAAATACGATAACGAAAATAAACGAATTTATGAGTATATAGGTACAATACGAAATAAGTTATTCGGGAGAATAAATACGGCTTCTTTACATATTATTTTGTAAGATATATTGCTCATACTCACTTTTATACTATAAAAAATGGATTTGAATGATTAGTTGACAATAATTAAAATTTTGATAAATTATTAACTTTTGTGCTTTCTAAATAAATAATATTCAATTCATAATATAATAATTTTAATATAATTTTCAAATTTAAAATAACATTATAAAAGATATGTAATGTGCATTTTCGTACTTTTTTTAAAATATTTTTTTTTCAATTATTCGAATTATATATTATTAAATATTATTTAATAATAATAATTGGAATATTTGAAAAATTGAATATAAATTTTTATTATATCAAATATGATAAAGTAAGAAAGAGAATGAGTTAGATAGTGGTATAGTATAAATAATGATGAAAGATTGTGAAGTGATTGAAATGATGAAATGATTGGTTATTATATAGGGGAATGTGTAGTAGTATTTAAAATTTGAGTATTTTTTGCAGAATTTGACTTGAACTATGCATTTTCATTTTTTGGTGATCCAAAAAAGAAAATATTTTCTAAATTCCTAACCATACATAGCCTATGTATTTTTTTTACGTTTTTACTGAGAAAGAAATAACGTGAAGAAACGGCGAGGACAATTAGGTCATTTTATCAAGTGAAAAGTGGGAATGGAGCGCCACTAACATTTTTTGGAGCGCGATTATCATTCACCTATATAATATATATATATATATATATTAAATTAACGCTTTTGACTATGAGGACTGAGGAGAAAAACTCAACAGCTGAAATCTTCAATCTGAAACGCGTATCTGAAACCCCTCTTCCCCAACAGCTCGCCGCCGTCAGACAGCGATTCCGATTCTCTCTCCACCGCCTTTCAACAATCGGCTTCGCTTCTCCATGAGCCCCAACTCTCTCCTCTTCCAAGATTTAATTTCAGCTTTGCTCTCTTTTGTCCTCTTTATGTTTTGATTCAAGCATGTCTTATGCAATTTATGTGATTTATGCAATTTGTGTGATAAATGAAGTAGTTTCTGCCAAGTTTCTGTTCCAAACAATTTTTAAAAATCGGTTCGGTTAAAACCAAATTACAAAAAATCGAAAGTAAAAAAAACCCGAATTTTTTAAGAAACCGAAATTTTCCTCTTTTTTTTCTAAAATTTTAAAATCGGTTAATCGAGAACCGCACATCGGTTCGGTTTTTCGGTTCGTTATTTGGCTAATTGAATTTTCAATCGAACCGAACCGATGATCAGCTCTGCTCATATCCTACCGAAAGGAACTAGAAGGGTTGGCGTAGTGGCTTGTTTATCATTACGCTCCTGAGGGGGGAGCGTGTTCGACTCCCCCAGTGACAAATCCCCTCAGGCCCGCGGCAGGCTCAGTATCGCGAAGCGGGATTAGTCCCATACCCAATATGATGTGGGAAAACTCGTGGCAAACCAAAAAAAAAAAATATCCCACCCAAAGGCAGCATGCTCATTATGCTCCAAAAAAAAAAGAAAAAAAGAAAAGCGGCATACTCATTAACCTTCCAGCATCCAAGGTTCGGACAGCACCAATCGACTTCAAACAGCAACGCTAATCACTTATTTTAACAACCTGAAGGGTCGGCGTAGTGGATTGTCCACCACTACGCTCCAGTAGAGAGCTTGTTCGATTCCCCTAGTGACAAATCCCCTCAGGCCAACGGCAGATTTAGTACCGCGAAACGGGATTAGACCCATATCAATATAGTGTGAGGAAGAGCGTGTTCGATTTTCCCAGTGACAAATTTCCTCGTATCAACGGCAGGTTCACTGTCGCAAAATGGGATTAGTCCAATTCGTGGAAATCAAAAAAATAAAAATAAAAATTCACTTATTTTAACCATGGCCACAAGACCCTCGACTCAGCTAAATTCTCTCTCTCTCTCACGTCAAAATTCCAAATCGATCCTCTCTCAACCCCTCATACATCCGCCGCCGCCGCCGTCGTAAGGCCTTCCTCCGGCTACAATCCGCCGTCTTACGTAAGTATTCTACAACTTGTGGTTTCTGGCTACAATCCACCACCAAAGTATCCCGCTGCACATCAGTTTTTGTTCTGTAGAATTCTGGAAATGCTTATTCTTAGAAATGCTTTAAACGTATCTTAGTTTATGATATTATTCAATATTTGCGAGTAGCGAATGAGAGGTGCGGCAATTGAATATGCCTAGTGTCTAATTCTAAGCTATTGTTCTGACAGCAGTTGTATTGATTAACACTCACAAAGTGCTCAACAATTCTTCCTTCTTCTTCCTGTTTAAGCTCAATACGATTTGATGATGATATTACAAATATCTCACAGCTTTGATCTTCAGAAAACAAAGTGTAAATATATGCAATAACCAGAAGAATCTGCCTTTTTATTGATCAGAAACCCGAAAGAGATGTTACAATATATGGTGATAGATATTGGTAAAAAACTCCTAACTCTATCGTTTTTCCCGGTATTTATAGCCGAGTGTTCTCCTGGTCTTCGTCTATTGCTCCATGTCGGTTATTTGGATGTGCCCTGAGCATAATCAACACGTTGTATCCACGTCCCATTAATCTCGGAGTGGATCATGTCGTGGGGTTTGAATCCGATGGGCGGTTTTACAAGCCTCAGGTCGAACACCTCATAGTGTTTGACCATAGGCTGGGGTCGATCACTATGGAGTGTTCGACTTTAGTCAACTCTTTCGCCATTTAACCCTTCGGGGCTTGGGTATGGGTTTTAGCCCATACTTGTAATAAGTTCACTAATATTCATGTTTTTATGTATAAACTCTCGATGATATTTGGGCCTCAATAATAGTCCTTGATAAATAATTATTTAACGCATACCAGATGACTTTTGAGGTGAAACACTAGTTTAATTTTCACAGTAATATGGCTTTCATACATGAGTCAGCTCTGCCTATTTGCTGCCTCAACTGCTATTTTTTTATTTATTTAATTCAACCTGTTAACCCGACCGCATTTCACCAATAGCATCAACACTGTATGATGATAAGGGGAAAATTTCCGCAGTAAATCAGAGTAAATGCGGGCTTCAACCACCAGTATTGGCTTACGAAATCTGCGCCACCGCTTTGTTTCTCTGCCACCTGTCCTTGTTGACACTCCTTTGTTGCATTCCAGATTGCGAAATTCAAGTTTGATGGAGAATCTTCACAGTCCGAATGCTAGAAACTCCTCGTTCTCTGCCTCCGGTTCAAGCAGAAGGTTTATTTTTATTTTCTTCTTGTTTTCTCCCACCGATGGTCACTATATGTTTTATTGCTAATTTTTTGTGCTTTTTTTTCTTTCTTTTGATAATAATATTTTGTGTATTTGTTTGCTGTAGTATCGGTAGAGGAAGAGGATCGCAGGTGAAAGATAATCATGAAAGATCAAGAGGGCGTGGCGGCGGCTCTTCTGGAAAAGATAAAATTGATGCTCTTGGCAGACTCTTGTATGCATACAGAAATTCACTTTTTTCTTTTCAAATTTTACATATTTTTGTTCTCTTTCGATTAGAAAAGAGTTGATACTAATTGAGTGTTAGAAACTAGATTCTAGTACTAATACATGGAAAAGTAAGAGGAAAAGGATTGAAAAGAATAGCCATATTAAACATGAAATTTGAGAATTTTGTATGAAAGGGAAGTTGGGTGGATCGAGGAAGAGTTTTGCTGTAAGATGTAAAAGAAACACTATCAAACATGCAAAAGAACCAATTTGAGAATTTTGTATGAAAGGGAAGTTGGATGGATCAGGGAAGTGTTTTGATTTAGATCTGCTGTAAGATGTATTTTTGAATTGGTTTCTGGTGATGTTGTGCTGTGTTCTTATATTCATTTGTAGCAGCGTCGGTTAGTTGAAAACTTGAAACACAGTTTGGATGGATATTGGATGCTTACTTTTATATAATGACAGAGATAGAACAATTCTTTTTGAAATTTTATCGAATTTTAGTTTTCTTGCTACCTTTAACACTTATTATTGTCCTTGCTGGAAACTGGTCTTATAAAAGATGAACTTCTGTTCTGGATTTTTCCGAAGTTAAGAGTCTTATTGGGTTATCAATTATACTTTAATCAATTCCCATCAATTCGAGATGTAAAGATGTAAAATAGATTATAAGTTGTTCTTATATACTGTATACAGTACATATCATTCTCACCAGCTATTTCTAACTAAATATTTCAGAACACGTATACTGCGGCACATGGCTTCTCAGTTGAATTTAGATATGAGGAGTGATGGATATGTCAAGGTCCAAGATCTGCTGAAGCTGAATCTGAAAACTTTTGCTAATGTTCCATTACGATCACACACAATTGATGACGTTAGAGAGGTTTGACTCCTCATTCTCAGCGTTTCAACTACTTTATAAGGACTCTTGATGTGGTGTTTAAATAAACCTTATTCTAACATGAGGTGAATCTTCTTTTTCCTAAGATTTACTTGTGAATTATGTGGTAAATGATTGCCTTCTAAGTTTTTCACACATATGCTGTTTCACACCTTGGATTATTAACTTTTCAAGCTTGTTTGTGATGTATAATGTATTACATTGTTTTTGTGTGGTTTTCTTCAACCGAGACCTTGTTTTCTTGTACTAATTTACTTTACGCCTAAAAACACTAAATTTAGTAATGATGTACAGGCCGTTAGAAAGGATAACAAGCAGCGTTTTGGTCTGGTGGAAGAAAATGGGGACCTACTCATTCGTGCAAATCAAGGTCACACTGTCGTGGTAATATATATTTTGAAAGTTTTCAATGGCGACTTTGAAGTATCTAAAAAGAAACAGTTATGAAAGTAGATCATCATTATAATTTTTTTTCTATGTTTCTGATCTTTTTTGGGTTTGGTTACATGTTCTTTTGTGGGTTGTAAGAACGAACTTTCTTCATATATATGTTTATGCGAATATAAAATTTGTCAATTTATTAAGATAATCTCGAGTCTTTTTTTTAATGTTTTTTTTAAAAACTCTATTAAGATTTCATGTTTCGTCAGTTGCTGCAATTGGCGATTTCACGTCTTTTTTAGTTGCTCTTTCCTCATCCTTAATGCTTTAACAGACAGTTGAAACGGAGAGCTTGCTGAAACCTATACTTTCACCTGAAGAAGTTTCAGGTTAGATGTTATGGCGGTCGGTTTTCATTCTCGAAGGTTTTGTAGTTAGTTGTTTTACATCTTTCTGAAGTGTTCTTTGCCACACATGGTTATATGCAGTTTGCGTGCACGGTACCTACAGGAAGAACTTGGAGTCAATTCTACAGGAGGGACTCAAGCGCATGAAGAGATTACATGCACATTTCTCGTGTGGCTTGCCAACTGATGGAGAAGTTATTAGCGGTAAGTTATTACCTACGGTTGATGATCTGTGAAGATTATATTAAATGCAGATATTAGACCGTTGTATCTTCTAGTTTCGGGTAAACTACATAGACACTCTCTTTGCGTGTGACTCTAATTACGAGGAGCACCTAATTTTTGAGAAATTACGATAAATTCACCTACCGGTAAAAGCATATTATAATTGCATCCCTGCTGGTAAAAACAAAATAGAATTTCACCTCTTCGAGTTGCCAGGATATGACATTGTATGCTTGGTAATCTGCAAAACCTGAGGGGCACATGGTAATTACCTAATAAGTGAGGGTTGTGTATGTAATTACCCCTTTTTGAGTTTCATCGTGCCTCCTTGCCGGCTGGCTACATAAGAGGCAAGAAAATAAGAAATTTTTCGAAAAAGAGGACTAGAGAACTTATCTGAGTAATATGTTTGGAGGAAATATGATAGATTACCCCAATTCGAGATGGGTGGTCTCCAGAGAAATAGAGAAGAAACGAGGAAGAAGAAACTTAAAACTTAATTCTGCATAATCCTAAAAACAATTTACAATGTAAATCTACTAATATATCCTACTCTCATAACTGACATACACGAAGTGCAGATAATGCAAACAACTAATCCTAATTACATGGGATGTGGCCTAGTGCCTCTTTCCTTAGGTAATTTAATTTAAAACAACATAAATTGGACCAAGTCTCCTCTTCCTTAAAGTATGTAATCTGCTAACTTCCCCGGAACATGTCGGACTCTGGATCCTTGACGTGGCAGTGAGTTTGCTGATGTGGCAGTTGGGTTTAAGGTTGTATCAATCCTCGCCGCTTCGAAACGAACCTTGTCCTCAAGGTTGCTGGAATTTGGAGGGGGTTCGAGGTGGTCGGTGTAGGAAGCGTGGGAGAGTGTCTTAAGGAAAGGTGGGGGGTCGTCAGGTGGTTCCGGTGGTTCCGGGTCCAAGACGGAAATTGGGTCGTGTGCATTGTGGTTGTTCCATAGTAACATCAAATTGGAGGATTTGCATTTGTGTCCCGGTGTGAATTTCTCGTCACAGAAAAAACAAAGACCTTTTTTGCGGCGTAATTGGAGCTCTTGGGGCGAAAGACGTCGAAAGGGGGTGGGTAATGTGTTAAGTGTTTGAGGAGGCAGATTGTTTGTTTGTGGGATTGACAGCAGGTGTGATGGTGGCTGTGGTGGTGGTGCGGGCGGTGGGTACCATCGAGGGGAATCTCGGCATTGGTCAATAAGCTTGTCTTCGATTAGTTTGGAGAGGCCGATAGCGTCTGTGGTGGTGTGTGGTTTGAGGATTTGTAATTCGCGTTGAATTTCGGGTTTAAGGCCCGAAAGGAAACAATTAAGGAGATGTTGGTTAGAAAGCCCATGCACTCGGTTTGAAAGGTTTTCAAATTCAGTTTGATACGAAGAGACAGTGGAAGATTGTCTGAGTTTGAAAAGGGAAGCCTCATGGTTTATATATGAAGAAGGCCCGAATCTGATTTCTAACGTGCGGGCAAATGCATTCCATGATGTAAGTTGGTGATTCCGGGCCATCCAATTGAACCAACTTAAGGCTGGTCCAACGAAAAAGAACGAGACCAAATCAATTTTGTCATTTTCAGCGACGTTATGGAGTGCGAGGTAGTGTTCCGTTTGTAGGAGCCAATCTAAGGGGGATGAGCCATCAAATTGTGTAAGTTCAAGGCGGATTGGGCGGGGTGCGAAAGTGGTGAGGAGTTGTGGTTGTTGGAAGAGGGGTGTATGGCCGATAGTGGATTGATTTTGGTTGCTGGGATTGGTTGAATTAGAGGGAGTTGGAGTGTCTGGATGTTTCTGAAGTCTAGCAACAGAAACAAGGATTTCATTCATGGTGTTGGTGAGAGATGTGATGGAGTTTTTGGTTGTTTCTGCGAGTGTATTGATGGAGTTTTGAGTGTTGCTAGAAGCTCGAAGAAGTTCAGCAATGGAAGCATCATGACTTGCTGTAGTAGTTTGAAGCGAGTTAACAACTTCTTGAAGGGCGATAATGTCGTCGACGGGTGCCCAACGAGGCATGGTTGTGGTGGCAATGAAAGCACCAATGATAGATTACCCCAATTCGAGATGGGTGGTCTCTAGAGAAATAGAGAAGAAACGAGGAAGAAGAAACTTAAAACTGAATTCTGCATAATCCTAAAAACAATTTACAATGTAAATCTACTAATATATCCTACTCTCATAACTGACATACACAAAGTGCAGATAATGCAAACAACTAATCCTAATTACATGGGATGTGGCCTAGTGCCTCTCTCCTTAGGTAATTTAATTTAAAACAACATATATTGGACCAAGTCTCCTCTTCCTTAAAGTATGTAATCTGCTAACTTCCCCGGAACATGTCGGACTCTGGATCCTTGACGTGGCAGTGAGTTTGCTGATGTGGCAGTTGGGTTTAAGGTTGTATCAAAATATGACAAATTCAACTTAAGCTTAGATCTCATACTCATGAATATAATACTTTGTTGATGTGCATGACATGAATTTTCAGGTATGAGACGAGATGTGAACGTGTTAATCTATCTTGATGTAAGAAAGGCTTTGGAAGGTACAGAAAATAAATCGAAAACTTCTTGTTGGCGCCTCATTATGCTTTTTTATTGTTTCCTCACTCTCTCTTTGTTGTATTCAGAGGGAATGAAGCTTTACATATCAGAGAACAGAGTGATTTTAACAGAGGGTTTTGATGGGGTGGTGCCCGTGAAGTATTTCCACAAGATAGAATCATGGCCGAAGAGAGAGCCCATACCTTTTTAGTTATCGAGCACGCAATTAATATTTACCTAATGTCATCAGGAAAAGGGAGTATATTTTCATTTATTTACATATTTAACAATAATTCACAATTTTTCACCTGAATAATTTTCAGCATAGCGTTTTTAATCCATGTAAAGGTTGAGATGTAACTTATGTTAGAATCCATTAGAGTATAATTTGTACCAAGTAGCCTGGCAGTTAGAATTTGTGCTCTCATGGATCTCAAGTTTCTGTGTAATCATAATAAATCGCGTACATTGTGTGGACCCCACCACATTTACAATAATCTGTATAATAAAGAAGGGCTAGACAAAGTTT
Organism: Buddleja alternifolia; assembly: GCA_019426215.1. Taxonomy (NCBI): domain Eukaryota; kingdom Viridiplantae; phylum Streptophyta; class Magnoliopsida; order Lamiales; family Scrophulariaceae; genus Buddleja; species Buddleja alternifolia. The sequence continues at coordinate 3,009,923 of CM033408.1, read as the reverse complement.
GTTGGCGTTAGAACTTGGGGCGAATTCACTTTAGACTATTCAAGAAATAAGCTCCGTTCATATATGAATTAGGATTTTTACTTGACTAAGTTTTGAACATCCTTGTACGGAAAAAATAAATAAAATCACAATATACAATCTGTCATGGCCAATTTCTTTTGGAATAATTGTGATAATGGGAAAGTGCATTTGTTGGCATGGGAAAATTTGTATCGCGAAAAAGATTGAGGGTTGGGATTTCACGAACTTAAGAATATCAACCTTACCATGTTGGTTAAGCAAGATTGGTGCCAATTACAATCTCCTAGTTGTCTTCTTAGTTGGATACCTAAAGTTTGTTATTACCTAAACTACATTCTTGGAAGTCATGAAAAGTGCCAATTCTTCCTTCACTTGGAAAAGCATTGTTGAAACTAAGGAGCGGTCCGAGCGGGGTGTAGGTGGTGAGTGGGATGGGACGGGGTTTAGGTGCCAATAACTTATTTTCATGCTTCAAGCTAATCTGGAGGATCTATATTATCATAACACTTTGATTTCTGATATTCGTTCTTTGTCTTGTAATTTTAGTTTTAGTGGTTTTGCTTTGTGAAATCAATAATCAAGTTGCTCATTTGTTACCATAAAAAGAAGTACTGTACTTGTGTTTTACTTTTAAAACCATGTTTTATGTAAATCTCAATAGTGGCACAAGAACTTCATTCCTTTGGCACTTTTTACCAATGTTCTGAAAACCGGACCGGACAGTGAACCGGAAAAGTGACCGGGTCACGGGTCACCGGTTCAACCGTCGGGTCAACCGGGGTCGAACCGGTGATGTCATAATTATGCAATAAATAATAATTAATATACTATTAAATATATAAAATATGAAAATATGAAAAAAAAATGTATTTTCTATATATATATGAAAATATGAAAAAAATAATTGTATTTCCTATATTTTGGGGGGCCAATTGCATATTTTTAGATTTTAAAGGGGTCAATTTCAGATTTTTAGAAATTAAAGGGTTGAATTGCATTATTTTTAAAATTGTCCGGTTCAACCGGTTCTGACCGGTTCTGACCGGTTGAACCGCGGGTCTGACCGGTTCTGGCCGGGTTTGACCGGTTTTGAGCTCCGAACGTTTTTTTGGCATAACCGGACCGGCCTAGTGACCGGTTCCGGTTTTTACCGGTTCGACCGGCCGGTCCGGTCCGGGTTTCATAACCTTGCTTTTTACCATCATTGAATCTTTAACGGCCATGTCACTTGAACATTCCATGTTAGTTAGTTATTAAGAGCTAATTAGCATTTTGCACCCTCCAAATAGAGGTATTTGGCGTTTAACACAGTCGGGAAATTAACTAATCCATATACCAACCATTTTACTCTAAAAAAAAAAATCACATGTCAGTGCAAAATGACGCAAATTATGATCATAATGGGAACACGAAGGATTTTCAAAAAGTAAATAAAAATAAACATGAAGGACAACAAGGTCACATTTTGAACACTAAAACCAAAGTGGTACAAATATAAAATTTAGGGACCATAAATATCGTTTGACCTAAAATAAACAGAAACTTGTCCGCATTTTTTCCTTAAATTTATTGTACTTGTTTGTGATTAGCTCACGAATTAATTTAATAAGTTTGTAATAGGAAATTTTCTTACAAAATTACCTCATATAATAGTTTTTTTCTTGTAGCGTCATGACTCTGTTAATTCGTATAATTGCACATTATTTTTTCTATTCTAAAATAGTACTTGCATAACATTTTTGTATGTCAAGTGTGTATTTTTCATATCATTTTATACTTTTAAATAATTTCATATATCTAGCGTGCATCACTGAAACACTATACAAAATATAGTAGGGTTTTTACAATAAAGAGTTTTGCATTAAAGAGTCCAAACTAAATTGTTATGTTGCTTAAAATTAGGAAAAGGATATACTTTTTATGTATATGCTCGGACTAATCACGTGAACTTTAGAGTGAAATAAAATATATATAATGCGATGTCAGCAACTGCAAGTTGCAAACTATAGTGCAATTTACATAATTCCAAATTAAACCAAAAGAACAAGAAAACAACCAGAAAACAATTAACTGATCAACTTTGTGTCGAATTCCTCCTCTTCCACCACCACCTAGCATATAATTTTTCTCGCATGGCACCACCTCTGAGGGTGGCGGTGATCGGAGCCGGAGTATCTGGACTGGCCACCGCCCGAGCCCTCAAAAAGGAAGGCCAACAAGTGGTGGTTTACGAGAAACTAAACCAACTTGGTGGCCTATGGGTATACGAGCCTCAAGTTGAGTCTGACCCGTTGAGTCTTGACCCGAATAGAGAAATTGTACATGGAAGCATGTACCAATCACTTCGCACCAACCTCCCTAGGCAACTTATGGGATTCTCAGACTACCCATTTGCCATTAGGGAAAGAGTTGATTTGAGGACTTTTCCTAGCCACGAAGAGATGCTTGAGTTTTTGAAAGAGTTTGCTCGGGAATTTGGACTAGCCGAGTTGATTCGGTTCGAAACTGAAGTTGTTCGGGTTGAGCAGATGGATTCGAGGAATCATAAGTGGATTGTTGAGTCGAGAAAAAATGATTCAAGCTCGAACTCGAAATCAAAAGAAATATTTGATGCAGTAGTGGTTTGTAACGGGCATCATACCCAACCAAACGTGGCCTATCTTCCAGGTATAAATATAATATATAATAATAGTTCATTATAAATTGAATTCCATTTATGCAATATAAATAGACTTTGTTCTTACAAATATTATCTACAATTAGAGATGCTCATTAATGAAAAACTTAAAAAGAACGAAATCTTATTTGTTTGAAGGCATAGAAAAATGGCCTGGAAAACAGATTCACAGTCACAATTATCGAATTCCTGAGCCATTTAAGGATCAGGTAACTTTCCTCTCATCAACTTCGTTTTTAACTTTGTACTTAATGTCACGAGTTTGAATTTTATTGAAAATGTGAATCTCGCAATTTATTTGATATATTATGAGATGTCGGTCACAGACTTACGAGATTTGATATAGTGGAATTTTGTTAGGAATGGTAACATAAGAGCACAGAAAAATAAACAAGCAAAACTATAAATTAGAAGCATAAAAGAATGACAACATGAGAATTTAACGTGATTTGGTATAACTTCCCTACATTCATGAGCCAACACTTAGACTATATCTTCATTTCTAAAGAGAGAATCAATCAATTATAAAGAGAGTTCTGCTATTTATAATAGTGGAGTATTCTAAACCCTAACAAATTAGGTATACAATCCTAAATAACTTAAGGAATAAGTCTAATGGGATTAGGAAATAAACATCTCTCAAAAAAGCCCAAAAAACTACCAAATCCGAGTTTAAATCACAAAACAAAACTGCCAGCATGTTGTAGAACGTCGTGTCGTTCGGCCCAAACGCCGCGGCGTTCCGTCAATCTTCCAAGATGCCGTGGCGTCTCTCCTCTGACGCCGGAGGAACGCTTTTTTGGCCTTTTTTCGTCCTTTTTTTTGACCCTTTTGCTACCCTGGGTCTTTCCGACCCATTTCAAATTCATCTTGGCTCTGTTTTGACTCCACAACTCCTTTATAGTTCAACAATCTCCCTCTTGGAGTCTGATAAAAAATCTCGAACTCAACTTGAACCACTACTTCACTTTTCCTAAGCGAACCTTAATCATATCGACACATCCCCAAACTCAATAGAGATAAAAATCTTGAGATATCACCTTGCCTCCTCAACTCATCCGCCCTAGTGACACCCACTTGACGAACTCTCTCTGTGAACATCGTTCTGTCTCTTTGAACCCTCTCCACTAACTACCCTATTCTTTTGGTGTCAGCCAGCTTCTGAATACCATAGCATATCTTTCTCAGTCTAACTGATCCATGGATATAGGTCACTCCAAAACCCGAAACTTGTCACAACTCAAACCACCTTGGTCAACCCGTCCGCTGACATCCTTACACCAAGGACTTTTTTCAATGGCAATCCCGGATCCCTCACATATCTGCTATACGCCCTTGCACGAGCTATGTCTGATCCATCCGCCTATTCGGTTTTTCAATGGATAACTTGGGTTACTGACACATCTGCTTGATGCTTCTACTCCACGAGCAATGTCACATCTCTCTTCCGAAAAACCCCGGCTCCACGAATTTGCCTACTCGTCATTGCATCCCGCCTCCATGACTTCTGGCTCCACGATTGCCCTCCCGACGCCGTTACCTGCCTCATGGTTCTTTTACTCGGATCTGTCACCACAATCCTGCCTTCTGGTCTCTCGACTACACGGTTTTAGCTACTGATTCTATCACTCTGACCTCGGGTCGGTGGATTTGCTTTCTTAGGACCGTAACTTTGCTCCCTGGTCTTTGGTAACTCGTGTATCCCTCTTGGCAACATGAATTTGCCCTTTGATCTTTGGATCTACAAATCTACCACAGGCACCGCAACTACTCCTACTGGCTTCGTGTCCACATCCTTGGCAACACAAAGCTCCCTCTACTGTTGCGGATATGCCTTTGCTGCTAAAATCACGATTTTTCAACATTCTCTCGTTAACGCTCGACGAGATTACCCTTATTTGGTTGAAGATCTTATCGATCCTTCTTCCTATGTCATCTTCTCCGGCTTCACCACGACCTCAATTCGTGCTACTTGCAATGAAATTGTCGAGCATGATTATTCTTCCATCTCCTACTATCGTTCCTATGACGAAATCCGTGTTTAACCAAAAGCGCTTCCCCATAGATATAGATTCAGGAGCTTTTCTAAATCTACAACCTATGACTCTGATACCAGTTGTTAGGAATGTTAGCATCAAAGCACGAAGAAATAAATAAGAAAAACTATAAACTAGAAGCATAAAAAAATGACAACACGAGGATTTAATGTGGTTTGACATAACTTGCCTACATCCACGAGCCAACACCTAGACTACATCTTTATTTCTCAAGAAATAATCAATCAATTACAAGGAGAATTCTACTATTTATAATAGTGGAGTAATCTAAACCCTAGCAAATTAGGAATACAATTCTAAATAACTTAGGGAACAAGTTTAATAGGATTAGGAAACAAATATCTCACAAAACAAGCCCAAAAAACTGCCAAATTCGAGTCCAAATCACTTAAGGAAACTACCAGAAACCCTGTGGTGTTTATTATTTTCATCACTGCCGTGATCGCGGCGTTCTGTCAAGGAACACTGTTTTGGCTCGTTTTCATCCTTTTTCCGACCCTTTCGTGACCCTGGGTCTTCTCGACCCATCCAATTTTATCTTGACTCTGTTTTGACTCCATTGTTTTCATATCTCGATTCTCATTCTGATCCGACTTTATTATATTCCAACATAATTTAACTTTTCTTCAAGTGTATTAGGAGGGTTACGGTGGCCAAATCGATTATATGCCCCCAACAAACTTTGTCGAAATAAACATATGATGGGTATTTGTGGGAAGTTCTAGCCCGCTCCCGGCCCGGCCAAACTCATGTGTATTTTATAAAATAATTTACCAATTATATGACAAATGTAATACACTCTCATTGTGAAATACATTTGGGTGTGACCAAGCCGGTTGTGGACTAGAATTTTCCCTCGTATTAGATACCACAATGGATTTCGCTTGTTAAAATCTTGTCATTATAATACACAAAATGAACTTGCTTTTTTAATTAATCAATTAATATTTTAGCATTAACTATCCCTCAACTACAAATCTAGTAATAGAAATTAGTCAATTACCTTTTTGAATTTATATGTGGTGATGTAGATTGTGGTGGTAATTGGAGATGGAACCAGTGGAAAAGATATATCCTTAGAAATTTCCAAGGTAGCCAAAGAAGTTCATCTTTCATCAAGATCCTCCAACATTAAAATTTGCAAGTTGGATTGTGGGGATAATATGTGGCAACATTCTAAGGTAATATTTCTTTGATAACATTTCACAGTGTACTGCTTGGATTTATTTAATTATAATAGAAGTAATACATGTAGTATTTTATTAATGGTATAAGACTACTTACCAAAATAATAATAATAATAGTATAAGAATAAAAATATTGATACTTTAAGAATTTCGTGACTCTATGTCTCAATATAATTGTTAGAGTTGTATAAACGCCGTAGGAAACCTTATATTATTCAAGACGTATTTATAATTACAAGGGTCTTAGAAAGCAAGTAAACCCTATGCTAGATACAAGAAAAGAGATAGATAAAGAAAGATATACAATCCAAGTTTTTATTTTTGAATCTAGTGAATACCAATCTTTTTCATCATTGGATTTTGGTAAAGATGAGCCATTGACATGATCAAAAACTCGATAGCTTCGGTAAATATCAGAAAATATATAGTTTTTCAAAGTTTAAAATGGGGGTCCTCTTCACAGAGTTTAAAGTTTAAGAGATGAAAAAATCGTATTGACGGCGTAGGCAGGATGAGACGTACGAGAGTTTGGTGGAGTTGTTTGATCGGCCATAATGATAACTGAGAAGATAGAAGAGAAAGACGAGATGCAAAGAAAAAAAAAAACAGACGATCTCTTACCGTGAGATGGAAGTGAAGGAACCGTCCATGTAGAGAGACAGCCGTGATCGGAGAAGGCTGAATGGTTGTTTGTTTCGAAAATAAAAACAAACTCGATTAGGGTGGATCCAACTGCGTGTTCCGAGCCCCGCGATAATTCTTATCTTAGAATTATCTTTCAACCCCCGCGCTCGAGTTCGATACGCTAGACGGTGGTTCAGAATTTAACACTTCGATGTGTTGTTTAACTTAGTTGTTAGGACCGCAATTGACTAAAATATTTATCGTCTTCGAATGACACAATAATACAGTGAAGGAAAGACTCAAGTCCAGATAAAAACTATCTCTCTGATACTTAAATCTGACACAAGATAGTCTTATACCTACGTGAGAATCTCTCGATCGAATGTATTATTTTTTAACCCCTGCGCTCGAGTCGCATTAATTGAAGTGTTAGTTGTTCATTTCGAATATGAAAAACACTGAATCGAAAGACTCAAGTCAAGATACAAATTACCTATCCGATACTTAAATCTGAATAAAAGATAATTTATATCTCCATGAAAGTTTTCAATTCTGAAACATTACAAGCAATCGAATGCGCGAATGCAAATACAAGCCTGGAAGGCAAATCTCATCGAGTCGAATAGTAAATTACACTATGGCTACTCCTAAATTATGCTAAGAGCTACTCCTACATTACGCTATGAACTACTCCTAAGAAAACGAAAATGCAGAAGTCTGGTGATCTTGCGATGATCTTTTTCTCTGTCCATGGCTTGTATATATATTGGTCTTTGAAGGAACCCACGTTCCTTTTCTTCGGGAACCGCCTTCAACCGTCTTCAACTGTTCTTTCAAATATTTTTGAATTAGCGCGCTTCTGCAGATGATTGTCTATTTGGACCATATTTTATTTCTTCAGATTCGATTCTTGGGTTTTATTAACTCAGCCCCTTCTTTTCGAGTTCCTACAATTTGCGCAATTTGGGCTTTGTACTTCGCAAGCCCCAATTATTTTATGGTGTAAACAATGGTGAGAAGAAGACGCGCCGCGCGGTGCCGGCAACTTGGAGGGTGGAGGAATTTGTGGGAGGATCGAAAGGGTGTAGAAGAGAAACCCTTTTAGACTGTTACCATGCTAGAGTTGTATAAACCCCGGCCGTATGGAACCTTCTATTACTCAAGACGTATATATAATTACAAGAGTTTTGGAAAACAAATAAACCCTATGCTAGATTCAAGACGAGAGATAGATAAAGAGAGATATACAAAAGATATCTAGAATATATATTTAACAATAATCATAATTATATCTGCATAATGGGCTTTATTTCTTGGATGATTGTTACTGTTTTGGAACTTCAAGTTCTAGAAACTTTTAAGAATAACTTATGAAACTAAAACACAAACATTGATTAGGTCCTATCACCAAAATGTAGTTCGGTTTTTCTATTTTAATTTTATTTTTTTAGTTTATATTCCGTATACATATGCAATTAATTATGGTTACAAAGAATTATTTAAGTTGTCAGAAACTTTTATCGAGTTTCAAAATTATTCGTTTATGTTTGCTTTGATTGTAATTGAAACAAGCTTTAATCGAATTTCAAAATTTAGACGTAATGCAATTAAGCTCCATGCAGATTGATCATGTCGAAGGAAATGGAGAGGTTGCTTTTGAGGACGGTGACCATGTTCGTGCAGATATCATCCTCCACTGTACAGGGTATAATTTCAAAAAATTTACTTTGTCTCCTACGTTAGAGCTTGTCTGTTATATACTGTCGGATTAAAGTGAATGAGGTGACTTTTACCATTATACCTCTGTATAGTCAACAATGATCAATAAATTGACTTCCTTGAACTTGATTCATTCAAGAATCACCAGTCTCGTTTTGAACATTTTTTTAATATAAATATATACCGTAGAGGTTCAAGTATGATTTCCCATTCTTGAACACGGAAGGATTTGTGACCGTCGATGATAACCGTGTGGAACCCCTTTACAAACACATCTTTCCTCCAGAGCTTGCTCCAAGCCTTTCCTTTGTTGGAATTACATTTCAGGTTAGTATTTTTTTTTGGGTGAAACCATAACATAAGTCGCTATAACTTATATGGTACTATTTGTTTCTTCTTTTGGTAGTAACTTATATGGTACTATTAACAATCAAATAATGATTGATATTTGTGGATAATTAACGATTATGTTGAAAGATGAATCAAATTATTTGATACTCAACTCAAGACTATTCGGTAAAAGCTCGTTTGAACTCGATTTGTTAACATGTCAAATTAAGCTTGAACAGCCTTTTGTATGTTTGATAAATTTGAAACTCGACTGAGCTCAACTCGATTAGTAAATAATGATAAAATATGTGCACAAATATCAACTCACTCGAGCTCGACTCATGTTCAGCTCGATTAGAGCTCGTTTGAACTCGGCTTGATAAAAAATTAAACTAAGCTCAAATACAAATTCTAAAGCTCGATAGTAATTCCAACAAGTTTGACTAATAATTTGTTCGACTTGACTTGACTCGATTCGTTTACAACCCTTTCAACTATTATAAATAAATGGGTAAAGTGCATCATATTAACCCCTTTTGTTTTCAAAAATGAGGTCAAACGGACCCAAGCTCATTTAAATGCCAAAAATGCCCTTATGAATATAAATAATGAATTTTAAATGATTTTTCTTACGAATCACCCAACTTTTTATTATCTTTTGAAAGTAATAGTTATTAAATAAATATAAGAAGCATATATATTTACTAATATATCAAGTTGTTCTAACAGAAAAAATTCACTTTTGATCTCATAGGACTTTGCCCATTCCAGATTTAATCTCATTGCAATTTCAGTTGCACTTTTGTTCCTATAAGACTAAGAGCATCCATAATGGTAGAACCCCAAAAGGGGTTCTTGGAGTGCCACATCAGCACTCCAAGAACCTCCCTTTCCAAGCACCCTTCTTCCCATCAAAAGCAACTTTCTGCACTTGCCACATCAACATAAAACCCCTTCCAAGAACCCTTCTTCCCATCAAAAGAACTTCTCTGAAAATACCCAACTTATAATTTTCAAAATTAATAAATAAATAAATAAATTAAATATATTTAAATATATTGTGAAAATTTAATAATTATGCAATTATTAATTAAAAAACAGAAAATTTAAGATAATTTTTTTTATTATTACACCAACTTAACAAGACTAGCCGATACAATTGTAAACATTGCAATCATCGAACAAGTTTTGTAACGACTAGTAAAATAATTGACCAAAACTAAAATTTGAATAAATTGCAACAAGTAAAATAATATCAATACAAAGTAAAACAAAAAAAAAGACAACAAGAACAAAAAGACAAAGGAAAGAAAAGGGAAAAAGAAAAGGGAAAAAGAAAGGAAAATGAAAAAGAAAAAGAATCCGCCACGTCAGCGGATTCTTGGGGGTTCCTGCAGAGGAACCCCAAAAAGTTATTTCCCCTCCACATAAGCAAGAACCCCACTCCCCATTGGGAAGGAGAGTTGCATTCTTCCCAAGCACCCTCCAAGCACCCCCTAATGGGGATGCTCTAAGATGTTGAACTTTTGGTCCCAGCCATAAAAAAATGGAGGAAAAAAGGCGCGTGTCGCGCACACACATACACCAGGGGAAAAACTTATTTTTGGTCCCATAGAAGTTCGGCCAAAACACTTTTAGTCCCATAGGATATTTTTTGACACTTTTGGTTCCATTAGACTCAAAATGTGGCACTTTTGGTCCCGAAATTAAAAAATTGACGGAAAATAGCAAGTGTTTTGGACGGTTGGGGCCCAAAAATGAATTTAGTTTAGAATTGTTATTTTACTCGTTCTAATAGAGTGTGTGTCTCATGTTGGTATTTTTCATCCAAAAACATACGGTTGGGACCAAAAGTGTCACATTGTGAGTCCAATGGGACCAAATGTATTAAAAAAATTTCTATGAGACTAAAAGTGTTTTGGCCGAATTCCTATGGGACCAAAAATGATATTTCCCCCCCTTTTTTGTATTCTCTGAGATAACAGCGCGTGTATGACACTCGCCTTTTCCCATCATGTTTTTGACAATTGGGACCAAAAGTGCAACTTTTTGAGTTTTATGAAACGAAATGTACAAATGAATATTACATAATAGTCCTTTTTGAGTCCTATGAGTCCTTTGGATGAAGTGGCATAATATATGGAAGCCGGGGGAACAAAATGCTTTTAAATTATTTTAGGACGTTGATATAGCAAATAATGTCTAATCGAATACCACATAATAGTCCTTATGATATAAATGCGTCAAGATCTTTGTATAATTGCACGAGGGTCTAAAGAATGTGACAATTGCATGACACTACAAGATCCGTGTGTTGTATATGAATCGCCTCGAGTCGACCCTGGACCCAATTCTATGACCCTGCATCCTAGCCGTCCACAATCACCACGTGTCATCATCCAGATGACCAATTTGTCACAGCCAAATCCGTGCAACATAATACCACCTCTCAACACATGTTGGGGGTTATAATCTCTATTGATAAATCTTTGGAGTTAGCATCATATTATTTCCCTAAACTTAGAAGGAAGTTTCCTTACATATAAACTTGGGTACTCTAGTGTTGTTCCACACGAACCTTACACTGGTAGCATCTTAATTAAGTAAACTACGTCTAGACTTGATTCTCAAATAGATACGTAAGCAGCTTGGTTATACGCGAATGCAGTCTGTAATCTTGATATTATTACTTCATATGACGATGCATGGCTATTCAAATTGAGTTAGTTTGATCCTCAACTTAAATCAAACTGATTGTGCAAAATTTATGAAATTTAGGGGGGAGAGGTGGAGGGAGGTACCATTGAGCCTTTCTGATATGGTTTGAACCCAAAACCTTTAATAATCTAGAATGGCATTTCATGTTGAACTAGGCCTAACAAATCATATCGAGTTACCATTTATAAATAGCCTACGTAAATTTCAAACATCGAAAGATAGATTGACGTGTGTGTGTGAAGAAGACAACGAGCCAATTTTTTTTCCCCCAAAGAGAGGGGTACCCTACTGACTAACTCGACAAGCCCGAGTTAGTGGTTACATATCTAGTCCAAGTATCCCTACACCATCTTGGACAATGAGACAATTTTTACTGTTTATTGTGAAAAAACTAAAATGCCACGCCCCATGATCTTTAAACACAGGGTCTTATAATTTTGATGATGGACTTACAAGCAAAATGGGTGGCACGTGTGTTATCTGGTAAGGCATCTCTACCATCTAAGGAAGATATGTTGGCTGAGGTTCAACATCACTATCAATATATGGAGGATAATGGGATACCTAAGCACTACACTCATGGCCTTGGTTATAAGGTATTCCTAAATTTCCAAACTTTGTTGTACTCTGCAGATTCCCGGTTCAATCTATGTTTCATCTTCTACTTAATATTGCGTATCAACTGCGAAACTTTTTAGAACATGGAGCAAAATGCTCAATGCGACATAGGTTGTGGATGCTTTTTACCGTTTAACACATATGAATGCTAAGTGTATATTTTAGAAAGGGAACATTGCATTGACCTCCCCTAAACTATGGATATTTAGCATTAACACTCCCTCACATTTGGAGTATGTAAGGACTTTCCCCTCTAACTTTTTCATTAATTTTATAAGTTAAAGACTATGATACGCTTCATATTTGAGCTAAAAAGATTTAATTGAATAAAAAATTATCAAAATGTAAATGAAATATAAATAAAACACATAATGAAAAATTTCTAGAAATAATTCTAAAATTCATAATTTAAATTAATAAAACAAAATTTCTAATTACGTGAATAATTTATCATGTAACAATATTTATTACATCATTTTTTATTTTTACGACAATGTTTTTTTAGGTGAACATTGAATTGTATACCCACTAAACTTCATATAAAACAAGCAAAAGGCCCAGCCTGATTACTCTTTTTTGTAATCAGACTGCCCTCAAAACAACAAACTATACATCAACTGTTTATAACAAAACCAAAAATAGAAAAGACTCGACCTACTGAGTAATAATATCTATGTAAAGCATATCCCTGTTTGTCAGTTTCCGAGTCAAGCAGCTCACTATCCTCTGCTTTAGGACCCTTTTTAGACAGAGAAAAGCAGCAGCTTCATTTGACTCCAAATGGTTAAAAATCCTATTGTTTATCTCCCTCCAAATGCTATACACCAAACTTGCAATACCAACACCTATAATTTGTTGTTTGACTTTCCAAGAACTGAAAGCATATTTCAACCATCTTTGCCACCTATTAAATTTATATATTCAAAATGTTGGACTCTCAACCACTGCATCACATTTTGTAAAAGAGTTTTGGACCACTCACACTCAAAGAACAAGTGGTTCACAGTCTCACACTGATTACTATCACCACACAGCACACACCAACATTCTTCAATATACATAAACTTTCTCAGTCTCACTCTTGTTTGCAATGACTTGTGAGCAACCAACCACATGGTAAAAGAATGTTTGGGGATATTTAGTGAATTCTAAACAATTCCTGCATCTCTGAAAGAATCGTGATCTCCTTTTAGCCATTTATACCCACTCTGAATAGAGTACACACCTGAAGGGGCAGGAGACCACCTGTTTTGGCTATAACCCTCTCTTAGCTTGTTTTTCACCTTTTCTAACTTTTTCCAAGCCCAACTACTGTCAATTGGTGGATTGTATGCCCAGTAATTCACATCTTTTAAGTACACTGAGTTAACCCACTTTACCCAGAGAGTATCCTTTTGTTGGGCAATATCCCACACATGCTTGCCCACTGCAGCCTGATTCCACACTCCACAGCTTTTAATATTCAGTCCCCCTGCCCTTCTTTTATTACACACCCTATCCCAGCTAATAAGAGCCATTTTCCTCCCTTGGTCAGAAGAACCCCAGAGGAAATCTCTACATTTCTTCTCCACCATCTTGACTATTGACTGGGGTAGTACAAACATGGTAGTCCAATATACATGCAGTGAAAAGAGGACTGCATTAATAAGTTGGCCCCTTCCTGCATACGATAGGTGCCTTGTTGCCCAACACTGTAATCTCATGGAAATTTTATCTACAAGAGTAAAACAGTCCACTTTAGACCATTTTGTAGGTGACATGGGAACACCTAGATATCTCAATGGGAAAGTACCTTCAGAGAACCCAGTAATCTGCATAATTTCATGTTTTGTGATTTGTGATGCCCCTCTCACAAATATGCTTGATTTAGATTGGTTAGCATATAACCCAGTGATCTCTGAAAAGCCCTTGAATGTGTCCCAAATCAACTGCACAGAACAAGTTGTTGCTTTACAGAAAATTAGCAGATCATCAACAAAGCATATGTTGGTGAGTTGCATCTGCTTGCATGTTGGATGAAACCTGAAGGAATTCTGGAGTGCAGCTATCTTCATGCTTCTTGTTAGGTATTCCATGACAAGAACAAATAGAAGAGGAGAGATAGGATCTTCCTGTCTGAGTCCTCTCTTGCCTTTGAAATATCTATGAGTTTCACCATTGAGCACAAGAGAAAAGGAGACAGTAGATACACAAGCCATAATCCAGTCTGTAAATTTTTGTGGAAAATTCAAGCCCTCTAACAGTTCCTGCAGAAATCTCCACTCGACTGAATCATAAGCCTTCCTAATGTCTATCTTCATAAGACATCTAGGCGAGGCATTCTTTCTATTATACTGCCTAATTAACTCTTGACTTAGAAGCACATTATCACAAATTGATCTCCCTTTTATAAATGCACCTTGGTTTTCATTAACCAAGTAAGGTAGCACTTTGGCTACTCTCTTAGTCATGAGTTTAGAGATGCATTTGTATAGTGTGGTACAACAGGCTATGGGCCTAAATTCACTTGCCAACTGGGGATTATCGACTTTGGGTATCAAAGATAGAAAAGTGCAATTCAATTGAGAAAACAAGTTACCATTCTGGAAAAATTCCAACACTGCATCTGTAATCTCCTTCCCTACAATAGGCCAAGCATCCTTGAAGAAACCACTGCCATATCCATCCGGCCCCGGGCTTTTGTTACTACCAATAGAGAACATAGCTTGCTTTACTTCTTCTCTTGTGAAAGGTTGGATCATCTCCAGCTGCTGATCCCAATCCAATTTAGGCCCCATATCAAATACTTTTGTGTCTGTGTGGTAAGTAGGAGAACTTGTACCAAGTAACTGCTTGTAGTAATCAACAAAGTGATTAGTCAGTTGGTCATAATCAGTGAGGAATGTTCCACTTCCATCCCCTATGGTGACAATCCTGTTCCTGTAATTCTTCTTTTTGAGAGCAAGATGGAAATATCTGGTGTTCTGATCACCCAATTTAATCCAAGTAGCCTTTGTTTTCTGATGCAAAAACTGCTCTAGAATTCTATTCTTCTCATAAAGCATTTTAGTGGCTTGTCTTTCCTAATTTTGTAGTTCTCTGTTCAAAGGATCCTGATGGAGTAACTTTTGCTTATCTTCCAAGTCCATTTTTGCTTTGTAAGCCTGAACTTCCACTTCATTAAATTGGGTGTGATTCAGTGTCTTCAACACTCCCTGTAACCTCTTCAATTTTTGAGCCACTCTGTACATGGCAGTACCCCGTACCTCCCCTGCCCAACTCGCAGCCACCAAATCAAGAAACTGTGGGGATTCACTCCACATATTATAATACTTAAACGGTTTGTGACCTCTAGCTACCCCTGTGTGCACTTGAACCACCATTGGACTATGGTCTGAAATACCCTCAGGGAGAAAGACTGTCTCTGCTAGTGGATAAACAGTACACCAATTCTCATTCACCAGGACCCTGTCTATTTTAGAAAAGATTATGTTCCCATTCTCCCCCTTACTATTCCAGGTGTATCGACACCCCTTCCACCTCATCTCTTCTACATCATTTTGTTCGATCCAAGTTTTGAAATCATAAATCTCACTGGATGTAACCGGGGCTCCCCTATCCTGTCATTCATAGTTAGGACTGAGTTAAAATCTCCCATTAATAGCCATGGGCACGTAACACTTGTGGCAATACCAGTTAGTGCAGTCCATAATTCCATCCTTTCTACACTTTGGTTATAGGCATAGACAAAGGTAACCTCAACTTCAGTTCTGGTAGATAAGTGAATCACTGAGCAGTGCATATATTGAGCATTAGATTCCTTCACTCTTACTGTATAATAGTCTGGCTTCCATATCACCCATATTCTTCCCCTAGGGTTCTCATCAAGATTGGTAACTGAGCCCCATCTAGCACACATAGAATTGTACACCTTTTGATAGTTATTTTGTTTTATTTTGTGTTCCAAAATTCCACATAACCCAATCCCAAATTTATTACAGAGAGCAATGACTTCTCTCTGTTTACTAGGGCTATTAAGCCCTCTAATGTTCCAAGTTGCGATTTGGTCCATGGTCGATAACTGTGACAGTTACTTGACCTGGTTCAACTCCAAATTGTGCTATACTTGTGCTAGCCCTATTATCACCTTTTGATAGATTAACTTATCTCACTGGTGTTTTCCCACTCCTGGTAATCTGAATCCATGGATCCTCAGAAGGTGGTGGTGACTGCACACCTTCTTGATTCCCTTGATGCTCAACCTCAATTGACTGCTGCTGCTGATTTTGGCCCACTGGTGGAGTAGTTTTCTTTTGCACCCATTGCTGTTTACCTTTCAGTTTTCTACATGCTTGAAGTTCATGCCCAAAATTGTTACAATGTGAGCATTTGGTGGGCTTCCACTCATATTTCACAGGCTGCTCTTGGATAATCCCTTTTTCATTCATAAAGTGTACAACATCTGGCATCTTTGATATATCCACCTCAATAAGCATTCTAGCAAAGTGAATCCTCTCCTTGTTTGCTGTCATTTGATCAGCTAAGATAGGTGTACCAATCAGGCTCCCAATTTTACTCAGCGCACTATTACTCCAAAATTTGAGGTCTAATCCTTCCAGCCTTACCCATATTGGAACCTTGTCCACACTGTTCTTAGTATAGTTCCTGTTAATTGACAAAGGGGAGATGACAACAGGCTTATTGTCAAAGTGATACACCCCCAGATTCAACACTGCATCCCTAGCTGCCAAAGTTTGAAATCTAACTAAGAACATCCCATTTGCCATTAGCAGAACCTTATCAATACCGTGCTTGACCCACATTCTCCTAAAGTACCCATTCATAATTGGAAATGTAGGATTTGCCCCCAAGATATAACATACCAATGAAGGTTCCCAATATTCAATTTCAAAATTAACATCAGTGGTTTCAATTTTACTCAACATTTGCCCCGATGTTGTTTCTGGTTGTACAAATTGCAATTTAGTACCAGCACTACGAATTTTCTAGATATCAAAATTATCCCACACATTACCTGAGTTTGGCCCAAGTCTTTCTACCGGATTTGGGGTTGCGGCGAAATTAGGGCTAACTGGAACAACATCTCTTTTCCCCAACCAATCTCTCAATAACTCTTGAAGCGCCTTCTCATCCATTTTCTCTGCCATTGCTTGGACTTGATTCAGAAAAGCCATAGTTGCAGAGATAGGTTCGTCTCCACTCCGAGTATCCCCTTTGTCACAACTTCAATCTGGATGGATCGACACACACTCGCTGTCGCTGGTTGAGTCCCCTCACTAACTAGAGCTTGTTGGATTTCAGCTGGAGAGGTGACCGGCGTTATCACCGTCTCCACACCCCCCGTTGTATTCCTCTCTTTCGTCTGGCCATAGCCACGGCGTATGCTAGCGTTCATCTGCCGAGAGAAAAAACTAGAGAGAGAAAAACTACTTTTTGTTAATCTTAATTTTACGACAATGTTCTATCAATTTATTTTGTGTTTTTTTTCTATATTGTATTTAATA
The DNA here is from genome assembly GCA_019426215.1 of Buddleja alternifolia. NCBI lineage: Eukaryota > Viridiplantae > Streptophyta > Magnoliopsida > Lamiales > Scrophulariaceae > Buddleja > Buddleja alternifolia. Next base: position 2,992,468 of record CM033408.1, on the reverse strand, counting down.
TAATTAATTTTCAAAATTGAGGATTTCGGGCTATCCTTTGGGTTTATTCCCTTTCAATTAACTGCATTATTAATTATATTAGTCTTCATTAATTTGTAGTTTATTTAAATTATTTATATACATAAAATTTCCTGTCATAAGTTAAATTGTATTATTTTTGTATTAGTTCAATTCAAGGACAGAAGTAGCCGATAATTATTTGATTAATTTATGCTTAATGTTTTAGTGATACATTGTTAAAGTTTTTTAATTTCGGATGATATTTTGTTGTATTTTATCAATGCCATTTAATGATGACAATATATATATATATATCTTTTTCCAAAAGAGAAGGGGTACCCTAGAGAATTAACTCAATAAACCCGAGTTATAGTTCACATATCAAGTCCATTTTATGCTTATATGATCGTGTTCCAGAATATCTTGCAGACCAGGAGGAGCATCATTGAAACTTTTGAGGGTATATTCCAACCTGACGGTTGCTAACATAACCGCCGCTTTATTAGCCTCTCTCCACACATGTGAGATTGCCACTTGCCAAGGAAGTATTTGGCCCGTATCCTTGTAATAAGATTGAAGTACCGGTGAGTAGAACCCCCCATTCTTTATGCTATCAATCGCTTCCAAACAGTTACTCTCAACCTCTACTTTGCGAAGCCCACTGTCCCAAGCGAGAGAAAGTCCTTGGAAGATGCCTGCAAGCGCGGTGTCCGGATGTATCGAACCAGCAAAACCCCCACGCCAGTTACCATGTCGTGTATTAAACCACCAATTGCAGCCATGTCGTGGCGATGCGGATGTCCATTACGAAGTGTAGCATCGACGTTCAGCTTGTGCCATCCATTTATTGGTCGAGTCCATCCAACTTGAATGACTTCCATAAGAGTTTCGGGATCTTCGACAATGAGATGTTTAGTCTCTTCCACAAGCGCGCGGATGATGTTCAATGTAATCGTATGCCGAGTGTCCTCTTCGTTGTGTAGAGACTTGTTTCTTTCCTGCCATTAGACATTAACCATTTCAGTAAAAACAATTGACCAATCTTCATCGCTTACATACCTGTTAGCTGCTGAATTGATATTCCAATCAATCCATGTCGAAAGGTCCTGTGAGAAGAATCGATCATGATGAGAGAGGGGTACAAGTTGACGCCAAAAATGGGCAGCCCATTCGCAATCTCTAAGCGCATGTAAAGCTGTCTCGTTCTGATGATCACAAAAATGGCAAGCAGCACTTGGTAAGAGACTTCTACGAAACATATCTTCATTTGTGAGAAGTCGATCGTGACGCAGCAACCATATGAAAAGAAGGCGACGGTGCGCGGTCTTCACTTTCCAGATCCGTTTCCAAACGTCGGCATCAACTTGCTGGTTATCCTCGGACTCCTAGGTCAGCCAATCCTACCCACTTTTGCATGTGGACGTGTCTTGGGGAGTAAACTTCCAATACAGGACATCTTCATTGTTGCTGTCCGTGTCCATAGAAAAATTAGCCAAATCATTTTTGATGTTTATCTCAAGCCCTTGTAAGTAAGTCATTCCACATCCAGCCATAGGAATTGTGCCAGTAGCTTTGCACCGTCCTATTCAAATCAGATTCAGGGGGTTGCCACTTTGAACGATCTCGAAACTCGAATTACCCATCCATATATCATTCCAAAATTTAACCGACTGTCCGTGTTCACTTTCCATCGTAATCCACTTGCAAGCAAAGGGGACACCGCTTGTATACTATGCCACGTGTGTGATGTGGCATTTCGTGCTCTCACACGGTTACGATAAACATATTTGTGACGAAGAATTTGAACCCAAAGCTTATTGTCACTTGTCATAATTTGCCAACCTAGTTTCCCAAGAAAGGATAAGTTCACAGCGGGAGTATCCCTTATCCCGAGTCCTTCTTTAAGCTTAAGTTGACACACTTTCTTCCAAGCTACGAGATGAATTTTTCGTTCTTCTTCCGATCCTCCCCAGAGAAATTGTCTATTAGCCTGATCGATTTGATCACAAATACCCATTGGAATTAGAGAAGCCTGCATACAATAAGATGATATAGTCGAGGTTACCGCTTTAATTAAAGTGGCACGACCGGCTATGGCTAATTGTTTAGGCTTCCAGCCCTTTAATTTGTCCTCAACACGTTCCACAAGAAAACTGTAATGGCTTATAAGGACCTTAGAGTGGTGCATCGAGGTCCCCAAATAGCGACGCAGATCCTATGTAATTTGAAGATTCGCTCGACGGCTGACGTTCCGGGCTAGCGGTTCCGGAGTATGCAGAGAGAAGAATATTCGGGACTTCTCCATATGAACGAGTTGTCCCGACATCTTGCAATAGTCCTCAAGGACTCGGCTAGTCGTGTCAACCTGAGAATCCGAGGCTTCCCTGAAGAGAATGAGATCGTCTGCGAATATCAAATGAGAAACTCTAGGACCGGTGTGAGATGTGGAAATTGGGTGCCATTGTCTGTTTCGAATTGCCTCTGTAATGAGGGACCCTAGTTTTTTCACACAAAAAGCAAACAAGTAAGGAGAAAGTGGATTCTCCTACTGGAGGCCTCGTTTTGGGTAGAACCATTCAGTAGTCTCACTATTCCAAAGAATGGAGAGTCTAGCAGTAGTGGTACAACTCAAAATAAGGTTAATCCAATTGGCACGAAATCTCATTTCCTTCAACACATTTTCTAAAAATGTCCAATCAATTCTATCGTAAACTTTTTCAAAGTCAATTTTGGACACAAAGAAACCTTTTTTACCCTTAGTTCGTCTTGGATTGTGGATTACCTCCTGAGTAATTATCACATTATCAACAGTTTGTCTCCCACGAATAAAACTACTTTGTGTTTGGGGAATGAGGGAATCCATCATATTTCTAAGTCTATTAGCTAAAGTTTTAGTAATGACTTTGAGAATTGCACTACTCAGATTGATTGGACGGAATTTAGAGAGCACTACTCACCATATTGGTCACGTCATCACCAACCGAACTCCAACATTTCTGATAAAATATAGGCTGAAGACCATCTTGCCAGACCGACTTTGTCTGATGCATCTCCCACATAGCACGCCTAACCTCCCATTTAGAAATCGGTGCCTGAAGGACATCCACATGTTGATCAGTAAGTCTAGGGAAGCTCATAGTACGAACATATGGGTTCACGTTTTCATTGGAGTCATAGAGAACTTTATAGAAGTCAACTGCCATTTCTTTTAACTTACTAGCGTCCGTTTCTAGGGTCCCGTCCATACGCGTTAAGTTACTTTCGACCTCGTTTAGTAATAGCTACGATATGAAAGAACAAAGTATTTTTGTCTCCTACTTTAAGCCAGCGAATATGAGATTTTTGTTTCCATATAAGCTCTTCCACTTGACGAGTATCAAGAAATTGATTAACCAGTTTAGACTCTAACTTCTGCAAATGTCTATTAAAATGTTGACTCTGAGCCCTCTGAATACCGCCTATCCGAGCTAGAAGCTCTTTTTTCTGCTGAAAGACGTTGCCAAACACCTCTTTATTCCATTGACTTGCTTTATCACGAATATTCTGAATACGCTCAGCAAGAGAACGGTCCGACTGAGTTTTCCATTGCTCTACCACAAATCGCTGAAACCTAGAATCTGTAAACCAAGTTGTTTGGATACGAGTCGGGCTATGATGAACATAGTGACCTTTTTCGCCCGATAAAAGAGAGGAGAAACAGAGAATGATCAGAGGCTGTGCGCGGAAGATGACGAACAACTGCGAGAGGGAAGTTCAACCGCCAGTTTGGCGTACAAATAGCCCTGTCTAGACGCTCCAGTAGGTTCGAATTTCCCCCTTTAGCCTAAGTAAACGGCGGCCCAATAAACTTAAGGTTAATAAAGCCACACTTCTCAACACAGTCCACGTATTTACAACATTGATTAAAGTCAATCGGAGCATCCCTAGTTTTTTCCTCTACTATAGCAACAACATTCATATCTCCGAGAAGGAGCTAAGGCCCCCTAACTGCACGGGCTAAAAGAGTAATGTACTGCCAAAAATGGTCTCGAGTTTCAGTCTGAGGACTAGCATAAATAGCTGTGAAAACCCAGTCTAATTCCCCGAATTTTTTAACCACCACCGTGATACTTTAAAGTATAATATTTACTCCAACAAACTTTGAAGACTAATTTAACATTTTTAGCTCAACCATGAAGGGTATTTTAGTCTTGAACGAATAAAGTTAATGGAAAAGTTAAAGGAGAGGGTCTATGCCAACATATAAAAAGGAAAAAGTGTGAACTCCACTTGTCCATAGTTCAGGGGTTGATGAAATTATCCCATTTTTGAAACACTTAATATGTTTAGCATGCATTTGTTTTATGAGGAAAAATCATGAACCACAAAATTAAAACTAACGATTCATGCATGCGACTTAAATTTTGATTTTATTCTTATCGTAAAAAGTCTGGTACTAATTGGGTTCGCCTGGACCCTAAGCTAACAATACTTGCTATGTGGTTGGAGTATTGGTCGAGAAAAGTGACCAATCACGAAGCAAATTGGGTTCAATCGAATCTAAGCTAATCACACTTGTTTTAGTCATTTATTTGAAGCACTTATAATTTGATGGCTAATTTTGAGTTCTACTTTCTCAACAGTTTGATTACTTGGATTGGCTGGCTAGTTAAGTGGGATTAGGAGAAGTGGATGAGCAAGTAAAGTTAATACTCAAGAGTTACTCCAAATTTATTGTAGATAATGGTTACTTGAGGCGTAGAGAGTGGGAACTTGGCTATGGGCTCCAAGAAGAGGAGTTGCTTTTAATTCAGTCTGATTTAGAAATAGTTAAGCTTAATGGGATTTAGGCTCATGATTTCTTAACTTTGTTTGGTGTAATTTTCTTAAGAATAAGAGCAATTATTGTTGGGAAAATAAAAATATAGCAGCGGAAGTAATGCATAACGAATTTTTTTCCAAAAGCCAGGATCAATCGGAGTTTTACATGCGTATGTAAAAAAAGGATTACCCATTCTAGCGAAGTGGTTGGAGAATTCTAACTTTTAAAAAAAAAATTCAAACTCCTCCAAGAATTTGATGTAAAGATCCAACAATTTGATTCTTGATCTAAGCAGTACAGGTGCGTTGCCTCTAAAGTGTCTCACTGGAAATTTGATCGGAAAAACTCCTTTCTTTGCATAAAGGTCGGCGGCTATTGAGAGGGAGGGAGGGGGATTTTCTTTTCTTGTATCTCAAGTTGTATTATGACTTGTGTTGTGGTTAGGTTTAATCAAGTGATGTATTTATATCACTTAAATTAAAACCTTGGGCTTAAAAAGCCCATGTAGATTTCCACATAGGGCCGCCCCACACACCTATGGTGCACTAATTTGAGTCCAATCCAATCTTATATTTAATGAACTAATTTAATCTAATTAATTAATTAAATTAAATAATTGATTGGATATTTAATCAATTTTATTTCTCCAAAAAATAATTAATTAATTAATCTCATAAACGAATTAACTTATTTCTTCAAATAATTAATTTCATTTATTATTTATCCAAGAAATAATTTAAGTATCCAATACTTGAAATAATTTAAGTATCCAATACTTAAAATATTGCTACAAGAAATACTCCACCGTTTTTAGTTTGTGTTTTCCTTTTTAAGTGTGTATCTTTAGGTTCATTTATATTTGGCAATAGGAGGAATCTAAAGAATGTGGGTACTACTTAGCCAGTCTTGGGACCCACATTGTAGCCCAAATAAGATTAGAACATTCTTTAAACCGTTATAATTGCTGTGTGAATATAAACTCTTCGTTTTCATGTCCCGGTCAAGTAAAAGTCACGGTTAAAGTCAAACTCATTGACGTGACTTTATGCCATATTTATAATAAGTCAAGATCAATGAGATTTCCTATTTGAGTCTAACTTAAAAATTCATTTGCTTTGGCCAAAGACTTTTGATCCTACTTATGTATAAATGCATAGGACAATCACTCGTTCACTTACGAGGGAACGGATTTTTTCTTGGGTATCAGCTGAGACTAAAACCTGCTCGTTAGGTCGCAGTTCGAGGTTGGCCCCACCAAAGGGTGATTTGGACCTAACTACTCTAATGACAGAACTAACGTCACAAATATATCTGCAACTCGATTTCTCAGGTTGAAATTTCAGATATAACTATTACAACTAATCAATCCTATCATTGATTATCAGTGAGTGAAACCCATGTGACAGATTTGATGCGAGTCATGTTAGAGTGCACTAACCTCCATTGGTACACCTGTAATATGAGCTCCTACTACGTCCTAGTGATTGACAGGCACTCCTCTTTGTCAAAGCTCAAATTATACGAATCTTGACGATTTCTAATGCCCAATTGAGAATCTATGATTTGCAAACTAATTGAGTGCACAAACATTGAACTCTTCCAGTGCCTACTTCCTTATCTCGTAAGGAATGGAAAGTTCACCCTTGTGTACATGGACTTATAGTTGATTACTATATATGAATGCCAATAATTAAGTAAAACAATTAATGTGCCTTTTATTAATAATAATAATAACAATCACATAACAAAAATGCCCTATTCTACTATATCATCTATGGCATTCGAGGGCATACTTCTAATAATCTCCCACTTGCACTCAATGCCAATAGCTATGGTATATAATACACATTTTCTCACTATGTCGATCCAGCACTGCCTGTGTCAAAGGCTTGGTCAGTGGGTTAAGAACGTTGTCGGCTGAATTTACTCTCTGAACAGCTATCTCGCCTCTTCCAACGATTTCTCTGATTATATGATATCTCCTCTCTATATGTTTGGACTTGTTGTGAGACCTTGGTTCCTTTGGTTGTCCAATAGCTCCGATATTGTCACCATAAAGTGGTAATGACAACTCTACATTAGGGACCACTTGAAGTTCTCCAAGAAAGTTCCTAATCCAAACACCCCCTTAGCAGCCTCAGAGGCAGCTATGTACTCTGCCTCAGTGGTGGAATCTGTGGTTGTGCTTTGATTGGAACTTTTCCAAGTCAACGCTTCCCCGTGGAGCATGAATATAAACCCTGAAGTGGATTTTCGATCATCTACATCAAACGGGAAATCTGAGTCAATATAACTGTCCACTTTCAACTCTCCATCTCCATATATTAGAACCATATTTTAAAATAAGTGACGTGTATATTTCACATCCACATGGTGTATGAGTGGGGCCCAAGACCCGATCTATACAAGTGTTTTCCATGGACGTGGGTGTGAAAGGAGAACAAGCCTTTTTCAAAAAGACAAAAAGAAAGGAGAACAAGGAATTTCTTACTCTATATTGTGAAAGACTAAAGTGCCCCCATCATACTTAACTAAAACACAGGCAATTGTAATTTTAAGTGATGTGTCTTTTTCACATCCACAGGGTTGTATGGGTGGGACCCAAGACCCGGTCTATACAAGTGTTTTCCATGGGCGTGGGTGTGAAAGGAGAACAAGCCTTTTTCAAAAATACAAAAAGCAAGGGAATAATTGCAAAAAAAAACCCCTATGTTATTTTGAAAGTGCTAAAAACTCCCTTGTGTTAACGAAATAGGCGAAACCCCCCCTGTGAAATGTTAAAACATTGCACACTCTCCCCAACCGTTAAATAGGCCTTAACATCGTTAACTTTTTTTTAAATGTTTGTTATACTCTTAAATTGTTAGGTTAATGTCCTCAAATGCCACGAGAGGATTAGTAAATGTTAGGACATTATTAATTTGTAATTGTTTCGAATTCTATCAATAAAAGACAATTAGTTGTTTACTATTATATTGACATTTATATATTGTAATCATCTATAAGTCCATGAACACAATACTTAACTCTCTAAGGCACTAGAGGAGTTTGATACTTGTGTACTAAATAGTCTGCAAGTCAATGACTTTCAATTGGGCATTGGAAATCATGAAAACTTGTATGATATGAGTTTTGACGAGAAAGGCGCCCATCAATCATTAGGAAGTTGTGAAGAACTCACATCATGGGTGCACTGATGGAGATAGTGGCACTCAGACAAGACTCGCATCTATTCTGTCACATAAGTCTTCACTCTTTGACAGTCAATGACAAAATTGATTAAATTGTAACAGGTGTATCTGAATTTTAAACTTGTTGAATCGAGTTGAAGATATACTTGTGACATTAGGTTCGTCATTAGAGTAGTTAGGCCCAATTCACCCGTTGGTGGGGTCAACCTCGAACTGTAACCTAATGGGCAAGTAGTCGTCTTAACTGATATGCAAGATGTGATTCGTTCTCTCGAAGGTGAACGATGAATTATCCTATGCATTTATAAGTAAGTTAGATCTTAAAGTCTTTGGCCAAAGCACTCACTGATCTGAACTTATTATAAATATAGCATAGTGTCAAGTTAGTGAGTTAGACCAAAAACCATGACTCTCACTTGACTGAGATAAGGAAACGAAGAGTTTATATTCACACGGTATTTATAATTAGAAAGGTAAAAAATGATCTAATCATTTTATCTTATTTGGGTTAAAATATTGACCACTTGACTGGCTAGGTGGGACCCATATTCAATGAAATCCTCCCATTGCCAAGTATAGATGAACTTAAAGAGTCATGCTTAAAAAGGAAAAATCGATAGAAAAATGGAATATTTCTTGTGGTGATATTTTAAGTATTGGATACTTAAAATTAATTAAATGAAATTAATTATTCGAAGAAATAAGTTAGTTCATTTATATTTTAATTAATATATTATTTCTTGGAGAAATAAAATTAATTGAATAGATTATCTATTATTTAATTAGATTAATTAATTGGATTGAATTAATTAATTAAATAATGGATTGGACTAAGCTCAAATTAGTGCACCAAGTGGCACACCAAGGCCTACATGGGGCGGCCAATAGGCGCCTTTTATGGGCTAATTTGAGCCCAATGTATTAACTTAAGTGATATAAATATATCACATTAGTTAAAACCTAGGTCATAAGTTGAAATTGACTTAAGCCACAAGAAAAGAAATCCTCTCCCTCTCACTCTCCTAGCCGTCGGTCATCACCAAAAAAGAGGATGGAGATTTTTCTCATCAAGTTATTCCGGCGAGACAATTTAGAGGCAGGACTTGTGGACTACTCGGATCATCAAGTTTTAAGCCGAAGTATTTTCGCGAAGAAGTTGAAGGATTCAAGCTCGTGAGTTTTCTCCAACCACTGTGCTACAATGGGTAAAGTTTATTTTACCCTATCGTACATACGTCTGAGAAAACCCCGAGATTGATCCTGTTATGGGGAAATCCAAAATAATTTTTAAATTCCGTTTCTGTTGCATTTGGTTATTTTCCCCCAACAGTGGTGTCAGAGCCAAATCGCGGGGTTCGGCGTATGTAAATTATGTGTAAATATGTGATAAAAATGCACGATTTACAGTTTTTATCGATGCATGAGTAGATATGTGGATTTCGCGTTATTTGTGTTCTTGAGGATTTTATTTACTTTTCGTTCGTTAGAAATTAATGAAAGATGAATTTTATGTAATTTTAATGTGACGAAAATAAAAAAAATTACAATTTTCAGCTCCGAAGCGGTGAGGGGATGCTGCGCACGCACAGGCTGGCTTGCGCGCGCACAACGCCTGATGGGTAGCATAACGCAGCCCATCAGCGGAAAATTGGGCTCGCACAATTGCAAGCAGCTGGGTTGCAGTGCAATTGGGCCGCATGACGAGCCCACCCGTGTGTTTTTAAACACACGAGTTGCAACGACCCAGACCGGGTCTACCCATGGGTGACCCGGGTCATTTATTAAATATTGATTATTTAATAATATTAATTATTTAATAAGAGAGTTTTATTTTCATTTAATCTAAAGTTAATTAAAATTAGACTTTGAATTAAATTGGATTGTATCTATCGTGAAATTTATTTTGTTGAACTTAGAGATTTTTTTTTTAAAATTGGATTTTAATATAAAATTAATTAGAGTTCACTAAAATTGAATTTTCAAATAGAATTTAATAAATTTAATTTCCTCGAGAATATGAAAAGCAATAATTAAATTTGGAATTTAATTAAAAATTAACACATATGGTTTTCGTGTGTTATGTGATATATATCATGTTAGACATGTTATGTGATGGGAGACATGATTCATGGACTTAGGCTCGTTTTTAATTTTGTATTTCTTTTCGATGGGTTGTAAAGGCCTTTTTGAGACTATTTTTATTTTTTTTCTAGATAAATTTTGTATAGGTCGCTTATATATTGAAATGTAATAGTTAGAAATAGAATAGGCCCAAAGGAGAAATTCAAGTCGAGCCAAGGAGATACAAGAAGGAACTTTAGAAGCTTTAGTGTAGTTTCTTTTTATTTTGATTGAGACATTGGCTTGTTTCAATCTAGGAATAAAGGTCCATGAATCATGTGTTGTATGCTTTCTAGGATTGATAATTTTCATTATTTAATCCATGCTTGTATGAATGATATAAAATGAATTAATGTGCAAAGTGAGACCTAATAAATAATTTAAATTCTCCCACTTTGAAAAATATTAAGTTAGTATAGGGTACTAGGTATCCTATCCATCACTGAATTTAGGAGAAATTAAAATGATATTTAATATATAATATCGTCCCTAAGCAATGGGGGTTATGTATTGAAATATATTTTAAGTTTTTCCTAAGTGCATGAAATGCCGCTGATCGAAACAAATTTCACCCCACATACCAGCAAAAGGTTGCAAAGTGAAATTCAATTGTTAGACTACTAGATAGTCAGTGGGTTGAACTTAAATTATTCATAAATCAATAAGATCGTTAAAAGGTTGAGATTTGATGAATAATGGACAAAGGGGTTGAATCATCCATTTGATGGGTTGATGTTGGACATCACTTTAATAGATTGATAAGGCCAATTACCAGCAAAAAGTTGCAACCTATTAATCTAGCTAAAGAAATTAATCACCACTGCGAAGCCTTCCAACAATGACTTCTGAATTCCACAGTGGGAGTGTGGATTTTCGAAAAATGTAGTAGGAGCCAAGTTTATTTTGAAAGTCCTTGATTTAAACATGGAACAACAATTACATTAGAATTTAATAAGTCTTTTTACTTTTCTGCAGTTATTTGCTTATTATCTCTCTCACTATGACTATCAACCCATTATCTGTACTATTTGAAAAGAACACTTTGACTGGTCCAAACTATGTGACTGGTTCTGAAACTTGAGGATAGTCCTCAATATATATGGAGTCAATGGAATATGTATTGGATACTGATATCCCAGCCGTGCCCGCAAGGATGCGTGCTAATGAGGAGGAAGTCACGGCTCATGAGAAGTGAGTCAAAGACGACGTCCGTGTTCGTGGGTACATGCTGGGCTCAATGACAAATGAGTTGCAGAGGTCCCATGACAAAATGGTCTCGGCGAGGGCTATTTTGGCACACCTGGTGGAGCTCTAGGGTGAGCACAGTCGCACTGCTCGATATGAAATATCGAAAGAGCTCTTTGGACCTAAGATGAAGGAAGGAGAAAAGGTTGGGGACCATGTTTTTACAATGATTTCGAAAACTGAGAGGTAAGAGGGCCTCGACTTCAACATGGACCCGCAACTACAAACTGATCTCATCTTGCAGTCACTTCCAGACTCCTTTACCCAATTTTTGGTGAACTTCAACTACAATGAGATAGAATGCAATTTAGCTGGGTTAATGAACAAGCTGAATACTACACAATCTCAAATGAAGCCAAAGGGAAAAGAGGCGGCATGGTCATCACTTCTAAGCCTAAAAACAAGAAGAAGAAGAAGAAGAAGAAGAAGAAGAAGAAGAAGAAGAAGAAGAAGAAGAAGAAGAAAGATACTAGCACTCCAGGTCCACAAGGTAAGATAGACGAAGGAAAGGAAAAAACTCTAAAAATGATGAAGAGCAAAGGACCAAAGGAAACGGATAGGTGGCTTCACTGCGGTGAGCTAGGCCACTGGAGGAGGGAGTGTCCAAACTTTGGCAAAGGTGCACCAGGTATGAAACTTTTTTTTTTAGAAACCAATTGTTCTATAACTTTATTTTCCGGATACTTGATTCTGGAGCTAGTGCTCATGTTTGTGTAATGAATCAGGATCTGCAGCGAAGTAGGAAGCTGGATCATGGAGAGATGCTGATCAGTGTTGGCTGCGGGCAGAGTGTCGCGACTTCTCACATTAGATCAACTTCTTTATGTTTATCATCTGGACATGTGACACACTTACATACTAATATTTTGATCCCACATCACTACCCAAACTCTTCATTGTTGGAAGTCACGGAGAGTGCCAATTTTCCTTCACTTGGAAAAGCATTTTTGAAACTAAGAAGTGGCTCGACCGGGGTGTAGATGCCAATAGCTTATTTTCGGGCTTCAATCTATTCTTGAGGATCTATCTTATCTTGATACTTTATTTTTTAATTTCTAACATTCGTTCTTTGTCACGTGATTTTAGTTTTAGTGGCTTTGCTTTAGTTTGTGAAATCAGTAATCAAGCTGCTCATTTGTTAGCTAGGAACGATTTAGTTGGTTAGGAGGGTGACTCTAGTTGGTTACGAGGGTCATCAATCAGTATATTCTAGGGACAAATGTAAACAGCCCCTCACCTATGGGGGTAAATGCACTTTGCCCCCCAACCTATTAAATTGTGCATCCGACACCTCACCTTTGGTGAACATTGCATCTAAGCTCTTGTTGACCGGATCCGGTGGAATCTAAGGGAATATTCCATCAGAGATTCGAAGATACTTTGAGGTATGTGGACTTTGCCTCCTGACCTTTAAAAAATGTGCATTTTGCCCCCTGATCTTTAAAAAATGTGCACTTAACCCTCTATCATACACGTTACTATTAAATTCTTATTTTGATTGAATACAATGGAACTTTTCACTAATATTTTGACATGTGGCATCCAATTTGTACTATGTATGGAAATTTCAATCATTTTGAGTATTTTTGTGATTATTAACTACATTGTTATCATACATTTATGTACGTTAGATTGTTAATTTAGTTTTATATTTATTCTCCGATAAATGTTATGATATACATCAATCTATGCATAAGTAAAAAATTATTTACGTAAAATTTTGCACTTCAATATGATAAATAAAAGGGTGATAATTGATTTCAAAATTCACTAATTTATGCTGCCAAAACTCACCTAAGAGCACGATCTATATAATCCTTTATGTAACCCCAAGCAACCAACATTATTAACTAGACAATAATAATGATTCAAGGGCAACAATAAAAATATTTTAATTATCGAACCTACATGAACTTAAAAAAAAAATAACTATAGAAATAATTTGTAATTATAAGATAACTTGAACTATTGAAATGCCAGTATATACATCAAGAAGTTCATATAACAGTATTTTGGTGAAAAACATTTCATTTTATTCAACCAAAATAAGAATTTGATGGTAATGTATACAATAGATGGTTAAATGCACATTTTTTTAAAGGTCACGGGGCAAAATGCACATGTTTCAAAGTATCAAAGACTCTCTGAAGGAATATTCCTCTAGATTCCATCGCAGATCGACAAAGGGGTAAAGTGCAACACTTATCAAATATAAAGGTATCAGGTGCACATTTTGATAGGGGGGGCAAAGTGCACTTACCCCTATAGGTAGGGGGTGTTTGCATTTATCCCTATATTATCTCGTTTCCCATAAAAGAAGTACTTAACTTCAGCGTCACTTTTAACACCGTGCTTTATGGGAATCTCAATAGTGGCACAATAACTTCACTTCTTTGGCACTTTCTACCATCATTGGATCTTTAACGGCAATGTCACTTCAACATCACATGTTCGCTAGTTTTTGGGAGCTAATTGGCATTTTGCACCCTCCAAGTAGAGGTATTTGGCATTTATCACTGTTAACTTAAAAAATTGACACTTTACACCATTAAATTCAAGTCTTTTGGCACTTTGCACCACACTTTTTTGATGGAATTCCCCGCTGATATATATATTTTTAAAACTTTTTTTGTTTAGACTTGCAAGAGTGAAGTTGCGGAAGAAACTAAGATTTTAAATAGGGAAAAATCGATTAATTTTGGTGATCCGTCTCACGCATCAGAGACGGATCATTTCCGTCTCCAGATTCCGTCTCATTGAAAATTAATGCGAAGGATAAATCTGTGAAAACCACAAGTCCATAACCACTATTTGAAAAAGAAAAAAGACCACATTTTTGAAGACAGAACAAAATTGTAAAAAGAAGGACTGAATGTGTGGGAGTGTAAATTACATATTAATTAAGTACTTATAATACATATATGATATATGACTATATGTGTTTGGACTATATAGTAAGGGAACGAACAATGTAAATATTAAAACATGCACTTAGAAAAGTTGTTATTTGCTTCTATTTTGCTGTTATGATGCTATTGTGAATATTAAAACATGCACTAAGAAAAGTTGGAGCTTTCTTTATGCATGATTTCTCTAATTAAGTCAATATAAGTTACAACGACTTGTCATATTACGTATATGTGCTTAGAATGATCAAATAGAATTCGAGTAAAATAATCTACAAAGTCATATGAACAACTGCAAGTTGCAAGCTATATATAGTCCAATAATCCAATTATACATTACTTCACATTAAACTAAAAGCACAAGACAACAACCATAATTCTCAACTTTGTGCCATATTCCTCTTCCACCACCACCTTCTTCCATGGCACCACCACTCAAGGTGGCGGTAATCGGAGCAGGTGTAGCTGGGCTAGCCACCGCCCGAGCCCTCAAAAGGGAAGGCCAACAAGTGGTGGTTTACGAGAAACTGAACCAAGTTGGTGGGCTATGGATATACGAGCCTCAAGTTGAGTCCGACCCATTAAGTCTCGATCCAGATAGAGAAATCGTACATGGAAGCGTATACCAATCACTTCACACCAACCTCCCAATGAGACTTATGGGATTCTCGGACTATCCATTTGCCATTAGAAAAAATGGTGATCTAAAGACTTTTCCTAGCCACAATGAGGTTCTAGAGTTTTTGAAAAAGTTTGCTCAGGAATTGGACTCATTGAGTTAATCCGGTTTGAAACTGAAGTTGTTCAAGTCGAGCTGGTCGATTCGAGGAATCATAGATGGGTTGTTGAGTCGAGAACAAAATATTTGAGCTCGAACACGAAAGAGGTATTTGACGCAGTAGTGGTTTGTAATGGACACCATACTCAACCAAATGTGGCTTATATTCAAGGTATATGTAATAGTATAAATTATAATGGCATTTATATATGCGCAGTATGAATAAACTTTGTTTTTATAAATATTAGCTACATTAGAGATGGCTCATTAATGAAAATTTGGAAACAAAATAAACTTTATTTGTTTAAAATTTGCCAGGCATAGAAAAATGGCCTGGAAAACAAATTCATAGTCACAATTATCGAGTTCCCGAGCCATTTAAGGATCGGGTAATTTTTCCTTCAATCTAACTTGCTCTTTTAAATTTCCATTTGAATGTCATGAGTTCGAATTTTATTGAGACGTAGAGTTTGTTGAATTATATGGCTATATTATGGGTTGACTGTGACCGACTTGTAATGCTAAATTCAGTAGAGACTAATGATTTTTTTCTAGTGTATAAATAGGATTGTAGTGACCAGATTAAGTTATAAGTCCCAACAAACTTTGAGGAAATGAACATCTTGTGGCGGGGTGATGTTCTCTTTGTACGGTAGCCACAAGGGTTTCATACACGACTTAACCTTTTAATAATAATAGAAACAAAGAACTTGCTTTTTTAATTAATCAATTAATAGTTTATCGTTAACTAATATTCTTCAATTAAAAATCTAGAATTGAAGATTAATTTTCGGAATTCCTCTTGAATTTAAATGTGGTGATGTAGATTGTGGTGGTAATTGGAGATGGACCAACTGGAAAAGATGTATCCTTAGAAATTTCCAAGGTAGCCAAAGAAGTTCATCTTTCATCGAGATCCCCCAACGTTAAAATTTGCAAGTTGGATTGTGCGGACAATATGTGGCAACATTCTAAGGTAATATTTCTCTGATAACATTTCATAGTGTACCGCTTGGATTTATTTAAGGTCAAAATACACTTTGTATTTTGAACTATTCTTTTTGTTGCATTTTGGTCTCTGAACAATAAAACGTATCAAAAAGATTCCTAACTTTACTAGTCAAACCATTGAAATATTGAGGATGTAAATATTTAATATGAATTTACTTTTTTTCTCTTAACATGTAAATGGAGTTTGTTTGTGTCTTCTTAAATATTACCTACTTAGGAGATGTAATTACAATGTTATAATACTACTACCAAGAATATTTAATGAATGTTATATACAATATTTTTAATTACTATTTATATGTTGTACAATTCATTATCTAATATTTTTATTAGTATGGTAAATATTTCTGTTTTCACAGAATTGGTTATAGCCTAAGTTAATCACAATAAATATTTAAATTTTAATTGTGGTACTAATTAAATTAGAACATACACAGATATTTTTAAATAATATTATCCATTTGGTTGTAATGTGCTAGAGACATATCCAATGTGCAATAACCTTATCGTGTTATTAATGATCAAATTATAAAAATTTATCCAGTTAGTTTAGTAAATCGAATTTTATATTTAAATATAAAGGTCGTTCTGAGGACACAACTTCAACTAATAAAAATTATAACTTTAGCTAATAATTCTTTGTGTTGATCATATTCATAATCTTAATAATCATAATTGCATGTGATGTTTATAGCATTTAACAAGCACACTACATCATATTAATTAAATATCTTATACTAGTTATTCAAAAATAAATGCTAAACCAAAAATATTTTTATATTTGTAATAGCAATTTATGAAATCCTATTAGTTTGATTGCCTCTTTAATTATCGCTATTTAGTAACTATTAATTACTTCCGAAATTTTATAGCCTGAATTTGAAAATCATTAAATATTTGTTTCCAAAATCTTGTTTAAGTTTTGCTTTGATTGCTAATCGAATCGAGTTTTAATAGAGTCTAACACAATTAAACTAGAGCAACTTGATATTTTTACACACATTTTACTTTTTTTTTTTAACCAATCAAGTCAAACTTAAATTGAACTTCAAACTTTAGACGTAATCCAATTAAGCTCCATGCAGATCGATCATGTCAAAGAAAATGGAGAAGTTGCTTTTGAGGACGATGCCTATGTTCGTGCAGATATCATCCTCCACTGTACAGGGTATGTTTTCCAAAAATTTTACTTCGTCTCCTGTGTTCATTAGAGCTAGTCCATTATATAATGCCGGATTAAAGTGAATGAGATAGACTTTTATCATCACACATCTCTGTAGTCAACATTGTTCAATTGACCGACTTTAATGAACTTGATCCATTCAAGAATCAACAATCTCGTTTTGCACTATTGATTTTCTTATTTAAACATATTTTGTATAGGTTCAAGTATGATTTCCCAATCTTGAAGACAGAAGGAATTGTGACTGTTGATGATAATCGTGTGGGACCCGTTTACAAACACATATTTTCTCCAGAGCTTGCTCCAAGCCTTTCCTTTGTCGGACTTACATTTCACGTTAGTTCTTCTTCTTCTTTTTTTAATGTGAAACCTTCACATATGTCGTTATAACTTAGATGGTTTAATCATCAAATAATGATTAACATCTGTTGATAATCAATTATTATAAAAACAAATGGGTAAAATGCATATTACCCGTCCTTGTGTTATGGAAAAAGGATATATTGCCGACTGTGTTATAAACATAAGCTGAGTATCCCTTTGTATTTTTGTAAATTAGACAAAACACACCTAAGCTAATTAAAGTGCCAAAAATGCCCTTATGAATATAACAATGACTTTTAAAAGAATTTTCTTACAAAATCACTAACTTTATTTTATCGTTCGTAATAATTTAAAGTAAATAAAAAGAAGTAGCATATATATATATATTTACTAATATATCAAGTTCTAATATATATAAAACTTTAAAAAAAAATCAACTTATGTACAGATTCTGTAATTATAATATTATAAATTATATCACAAAGTACGATAAAGTAATATACATGCATTATGATTTCAATATACTTCCGGTGCATAATGGATACTTGAAAATTTTCTTTACTATTTTTAATATTTGCATGTCATTTAAGATAAGACCTTTAACTTTAAAGTTTATATATTATTTTATTTAACTGTTTTACACTATTTTGAGTAAAACAATGAAAACATTAACAAAAAAGTTATTTCACATATTTTTAAACAAAATTATTTATATTCTACATTTGTACTACGTATATATAACTATATTATTTATAATTTTAAAGCTAGAAAAAAAATATTAAGGGTATATTTGTCTTTCTTGATTTAATAAATAAATTTGAGTGTTTTTTGCTCCTTTCTAATAATATAAGAGGTTAATTAGCCTTTTTTTTTTTTTAACGCAGGGGCCATTGTGCCTCTTTTTAGAAATACGGTAATATGCTTTTTACAAAAATAAATAGATATTCCATATTGTAATAGAGTAAATGACAAAAGTAAAAGCTTTTATCGTGTCTTCAGCTGCAGTAGTAATTGAAAATTATTTAGAAGCTTTTTGCTTGATTTTGGGTAGGAAGTGTGGGAAAGGCGTGGGCGATGGCTAACAAACAGTGCTTATAGTGAAAATTTGATTTGAAAATGGTATTGATGAATGAAGTGGTAGGGATGTTAGCATCAGCACTAAGAAATAATCAAGAAACAATATAAAATTAAGCCTAAGTATGAAGATAACGACACGAGAATTTTAACGTGATTCGGTATAACTTGCCTTCATCCACGGGACAACCTAGGTCTATATCTTTATTTCTCAAATTGAACCTGAGCACATCAATGAATTACAAATTGAATTCTCCTATTTATAATAGTTAGAGTAATCTAAAACCCTATCAAATTAGGAAACACATTCGTAATACAAAAGTTAGAGGCATAAACATAATAGAAAATAAATAAGCCTAAAAAACTGCCAAATCCGAGTCCAAAATGCCTAAGGAATATGTCAACACGCTATCGAACGCAGCGGTGTTTGCCCCGAACGCAGCGGCGAACCATTTTTCCACCACTGCCAGACTCCCGAGAAGCTATGGCGTCTCTCCTCCGACGCAGCGACGTTCAGTCCAGGAATTCCATTTTGGCCTGTTTTTGTCCTTTTTTGACCCTTTCGCGATCCGAGTCTCCCTGACCCATCTCATTCTCATTTTGGCTCTATTTTGGCTCCTCTTAATCCTATGTTTGATCAGACTCCATTATATCCCAACAATCTCCAACTTGGAGACTGGTCAAATTAACTTGAACCACCATTTCACTTTTTCTAAGTGATTCTCAATCTAGTCGACACATTTCCAAATCCAATGGAGATAAAAAATTATGAGATATCCCCATATCTCATCAACTCGTCCATCCTTTAGTGTCACCCACTTGACAGACTCTCTTTGTGAACATCATTCCCTTTCTTTGAACCCTCGCCACTACCCTAATCTTTTGGTGATCAGCCAACTCCTAAATACCATGGCATATCCATCTCGGTCCAACTGACCCTCAGATATAGGTTACTCCAAAGACTCGGAACATGTCTCACAACCAAAACCGCCTTAGTCAACCCGTCTACTGATCTCCTTACACCAAAAACTTTTTCGAACGGCAATCTTGAATCCCTCACATATTTGCTCTTTGCCCCTGCATGAGCTATGTTTGATCCATCTGCCTACTCAGTTTTTTAATGGCCAACTCGGGTCACTGACACATCTACTCGAGCTCCCATTCCAGGAGCTATGTCACATCCCTCTGCCAAAAAACTCCCCGACTCTACAAATCTGCCTACACGGCTTTGCACCCTGTCTCCATGATACCTTACTCCACGTCTGCTCTCTCCGGCGTCATTTCCTGCCTCATGGATCACTCTATGTGGATTGGCCCACAACTGTCCCCTCGATCTCTCGACTACACGGTTCTGCCCTCTCGGCTATCAATTCTGTCACTCTAACCTCTGGCTTGGTGGATTTGCTTTCTTGGCACCGTAATTATGCCCCACGGTCTAGCAATTTGTTCGCTCCCTCTTAGCAACACAGATTTGCTCTCTGACCTCTGGCTCTATGGATATGCCACTGGCACCACAACTGCTCCCACTGGTTTTGTGTCTACCCGCATGATAGTATAAACCTGCCTTTGCTGCTGCGAATCAGCCTATCTGCTAGCAATACAATTTTTAATGTTTTCTTGTTAACGTTCAACGGGATTACTCTTTTGTGGTTGGTGATTTAACTGATCCCATCATTCTCTGCCATGTTCTCTAGCTTCACCATAACCTCAATTCGTGCTCTCTGCAACAAAGTTGTCGATCTTGATTATTTTTCCATCTCCTACCATTGTTTCCATGACAAATCTGCATTTAACCAGAAACGCTTCCCCATAGATCTAGATTTAAGGCCCGCATTTCCTAAATCTACAACCTATGACCCTGATACCAGTTGCTAGGGATGGTTGCATCAGAGCATAAAGAATAATTAAGAAACAATATAAACTAAGCCTAAACATGAAGATAACGACACAAGGATTTTAACGTGGTTCGACATCACTTGCCTTCATCCACGCGCCAACCTAGATCTACATCTTTATTTCTGAAAGTGAACCTGAGTACATCAATGATTTACAAGTTGAATTCTCCTATTTATAATAGTTGGAGTAATCTAAAACCCTATCAAATTAGGAAACACATTCCTAATACAAAAGGAAGAGGCATAAACATAATAGGAAACAAATAAGCCTAAAAAACTGCCAAATTCGAGTCCAAAACGAGTAAGGAATCTGTCAATGCGTTGTCAAACGTCTCGGCGACCCATTTTTCCACCATTGATGCAAACTCCGCTGCGGTCTGTCAGACTCCTGAGACGCCGCGGCATTCCGTCCAGGAATGCCATTTTGGCCAGTTTTCATCCTTTTTGACTCTTTTGTGACCCCAAGTCTCGCTGACCCGTCTCATCTTCATTTTGGCTCTTCTCAATTTTGTTTTTGATCCGACTCTACTATATCTTAACATGAAGTGGTATAATATATGCAAGACGGGGGGACAAAATGCTTTTAAATTATTATAGAAAGTTGACATAGAAAATAATGTCTACTCGAATTTTACACAATTATCTTCTGATATAATTGCGTCAAGACCCTCATATAATTGAATGAGGGTCCCTAAAGAATGTAATCATTGCATTACGCTACAAAATTCGCGTGTTGTATATTATTCGGGTTGGGTCGACCCATGATCCGACCTTACGACACTGCAGCCTAGCCATCCATGATCACCATATGTCATCATCCAGATGAGCAATTTGTCGCAGTTAGATCTGTACAGTATAGATATCTATAAATATCCCATCTCAGCACATATTTGGGGTTACGATCTCTTTAAAAATCTCTTGAGGTAGCATCATATTCCCTGATATTTTGACTATAAACTTAGAAGTAAGTTCCCTACATATAAATTTGGGGGGCTCTAGTGTCGTTCCACACAAACCTTACACTGGCAGCATATTAATTAAGTGAACTACATTTAATCTTGATCCTCAAGTGGTATATATGTAGGCAGTTTGGCTATACCCGAGTGCAGTCTATAATCTTGATATTCTTACTTCATGTCACGATCCGTGGCTATTCAGACCGAGTTGGTTCAATCCCCAAAATCGATTTAAATCAAACGTGATTGTGCTAAAATTATAAAATTTAGGGGAAGGGGGGAAGGGGTGAAGGAGGGAGGTACCATTGACCGCTTTTGATATGGTTCGAACCCAAGACCTCTGATCAACTGGACAAGTCATTTCATGTTGAACTAGGCTTATCAAACCATATCGAGTTACTATTTAAAAATAGCATACCTAGATTTCAAACATCGAAAGATAGATTGATGTGTGTGTGTGAAGAAAACAATTGGCCAATTTTTACTGTTTATTGTGAAAATACTAAAATGACCGGCCCCATGATCTTTAAACACAGAGTCTTATATTTTTGATGATGGACTTACAAGCAAACTGGGTGGCACGTGTGTTATCTGGTACGGCATCTCTGCCATCTAAGGAAGATATGTTGGCTGAGGTTCAACAACACTATCAACATATGGAGTATACTGGGATACCTAAGCACTACACTCATGACCTTGGTTATAAGGTTTTCTTGAATTTACCAACTTTTTTCTTCTGTGCAGATTCCCGATTCAATTTGTGCTTCATCTTATGTTCAATATTGGGTAAAACGCAGACTCTCCCAACATATGTCATGTTTTGCATTTTGCCCCACATTCAAAAAAAATTCGCACTCCCCCCTCCCAACCTTTGATTTTTGTTGCAGGAAGGCCCCCGGCTCCATTTCCGGCGGAATGAATGAAGCTTGGGGCCATTTTGCAACAAAAATCAAAGGTTGATGGGTGGAGTGCCAAAGTTTTCAAAATAGAGGTACAGTGTTCAGTGCGACATAGATTGGAAGATGTTTTTACCGTTTAATACATATGAATGCTAAGTGTATATTTAAGAAACATATAATATGTTTAGCATGCATTTGTTTACTAGAAATGTTGAATGAATCCTAAGTATATATTTAAGAGACATTTAATTATGTTTAGCATGCATTTGTTTTATGAGAAATACAACACGAACCACAAAATTGAAACTGATGATTCAAGCATGCGGCTTACAATTTGACTTTATCCTTATCGTAAAAATTCTAGTACGAACCGGTTCACCTGAATCCTAAGCTAACAATATATACTTACTATGTAGTTGATGTATTGCCCAAGAAAAAAAAAGTGACCAATCACGAAGTAAATTGGGTTCAACCGAACCTAAGCTAATCACATTTGTTTTAGTCATTCATTTGAAGAACTTTTGATGGCTAATTTTGAGTTTTACTTTCTCAACAGTTTGATTACTTGGATTGGCTTGCTAATCAAGTGGGATTAGGAGAACCGGATGAACAACTAAAGTTAATATTAAAGAGTTACTCAAAATTTATTATTGATGATAATGGTTACTTGAGGCGTAGAGAGTGGGAACTTGGCTATGGGCTCCAAGAAGAGGAGTTGCTTTTAATTCAGTCTGATTTAGAAAAAGTTAAGCTTAACGAGATTTAGGCTCATGGTTTCTTAATTTTGTTTGGTGTAATTTTCTTAAGAATAAAAGCAATTATCAGCTGAGAAAATAAAAGGCAAGAATGAAAATTTACTAGACTTGTGATATGTAAAAGAGGTTGTTTGTCTAAATGGGATTTTGAGTATGTGACTTGCTCATGTCTAATTTATGCTCTAATTTAAGCGCCAATTGCCCTTTTTTACCCCAATTTTTGTTTCTCAATAAATGACCACATAAGCAACCAGAATATAATCAGATATCAGTGTGTTGAATGTCGAATTTTATAATATTTTTATTTAGATGTACTTAATACAGTTGACGTTTGTACATAAAAACACAGGGTTATTTGCATCCACCTCCCTTGAGGTTTTGTGCTTTGTCAAAGACCTCCTATCATGTATTAAATTTACTTTACACCACCCATATGTAAAAAAATAATATGTACCACCCTTTTTACTTGTATTTTTTCTTTTTCTCTATTTTCTATTTCCCTTTTCTTCCTTTCCTTTTCTTGTTAAATAGAAAAAGATAGCAATTAATTTCATGAAATTGTTTCATTAGAAATAGTTCTAACGAATAGTTATTCTTATCTTAAAATACGTATAATAAACTTATTTTAAATACACTTAAATATGTAATTAAGTTTCTTTATGTGGTTCTCAAATTATTTTTAATGCCTTAAATAAGTTTTTAATAAATTACTATTTTTTTCTATAAATAATAAAAAAGTTATAGCTTTATAAATTTACATTATGGCTTATTGTAATATATAAAAAACTGAAAATTGATGGAGTAATTTATATTAATTTTGAACTCTCATTCTGTTTTCTCGTTTTTCCTCTTTTTATTCTTTTATTTTTTTTCTAAGTAGAGAAGATGAATAAGAAATAGAACAAATATAAATAAAAATTTAAACATTCACTAGGGAAAAAATATAATTATTTGAAATATCTAATATGATAGAAAAATAAACAGTGAGATGCCTAAATCATCAAATAATATGTAGAGCCTCTTTAGCTTCTATTTCAAGGTCATTTACGAGCCCTTAAGCAAAGAGATTAAAACAAAATTACTCTTTCAATTTTTAATTTTTTGTTAATTGCTATAGTTAATAATACAAATCCATATAAATATAAGCTTTTTATTTTTTATAAATAATAAAAAATAAAGCACTTCTAATTTATTACAAACTTGTTTGAAATATTGAATTAAGTAAATAAACCCAAACAGCACGACTATGGTCGTCAACTATAGTGAGGAAATAATGTGCTCCACTACTAGACCCTTTTCGATAAGGTCCTCAAAGATCACAATGCACAAGATCAAAGCAATTTTCAGCTACTTTATTACTTAAAGGAAAAACGAATCGAGTCTGTTTGGCTTGAAAACAAGCATCACAAACATTATTATCTTTTAAACGTACTCTACTAACATGAGAAAATAAGACAAGTGTTGATTTGTTTGATGCCCTAAACGTCTATGCCAAGTTGTAAAAGCGTCCTCCTTTTCAGACCTCAAAGCCGAATGCACCCTTGCAAATTTGAAGTAGTAGCCCCCCTCCGAAGCTCACCCACTCCAATCGGCATCCTCGAAGTATGGTCCTGTATCGTACGAAGCTCATTAGTGAATAATTTATGACAATTTAAATCAGAAATCAATTAACGTATGGATATAAGAGATTGCATGTGAAATTTGGCACGTATAAAACATCCTTCAAAGTTATGTTTTCATTAGTGACCCGCTCGCTGCTCGTGGCATCCATTTTTGCCCATTGGACAAGAATACCGGAACGGAATTGATAACTTTGATGTTAGTAAGTAACACCGAATTCCCTGTTATATGAGTGGAAGAGCCACTATCAAGAATCCATATAAATTCATTAAATTTCTTACTAGAAACTTTGTCTGAACTTTCACCCCCGAGAAGTGTCAATAACCTCTGAAATTGGTCGTTGGAGAGCCCGGTATCCCATTGGAACAGGCAGATTGGCCACTAGCTTGGCCACGGCCGTGTGGTAAGCTGCAACTCATCCCTGATTACGGGCAGCACCCGTGTTTCCTAGTCAACGAGTCTGGTCACCTCGTTCATTGCCCCAGGGTACCTTCCACCAATCTGGATACCCAATAACTTCAAAGCACTCTGAGACATCGTGCCCCAGTTCGTTCACAATGAGTGCACTTCTTCTCACCGATTCCTTTTAGTTTTGCTGCATTTTGAAAGTTGGTCTTTCCCTTGGCCGATGCTTGTACCGCCAAGGCCACCGCCTCTACGCACTCTTCTTGCCCTCAACTATGGATCGATGACGTTCTTCCCTCATGATTAGTGCATATGTTTTACTAACGGTGGGAAGGGGATCCATATTGAGAATTTGGGAACGTACCGTTCCAAAAACACTATCGTCGAGCCCCATCAAGAATTGGTGTAACTTTTCTTCCTATCGTTCTTTAGCAATATCCTTTGATGCCCCGCATGTGCAAGTTGTCAAATTCGAGTAACTGCCCAACTCGTCCCACATGTCGTTCAGTTTGGTATAGTATTCCACAGCGGTCATACCTTGTTGTCGAATCGAAGCAATTTCACTTTTAAGCACGTGAATCCGCAGTGTGTTGCCGACAAAAAAATGATCCTTAAGATCATCCCAAACGGCTTTAGCCGTTTCTTTCGTAGGCTATGCTAGGTTGGATTGATTTCTCAATAGAATTAAAAATTCACGTAATAAGCATGGAATTACACGTCTCCTAGTTTCCTGCCTCGACCGAACCCGTATTAGGTTTCTTTAGGGTTTCGTTGATAAAGCCGAGTTTGTTTTTTGCTCGCAATGAATTCAACATCGCCTTCTCCCACATTCCATAATTAGCGTTGTTAAGAACACATGTTGTGATAACTGCTCTGGGGTTATCCGACGGTTACAAAAAGAACGGTGATGACATGTCGATGGCTTTCTTCTTTGTCATGATCATGTTGTGATGGGCCGAGGTTTAGGATCCTCTCCTAACCCGCTCTTGTACCATGTAAAGAAGAAGGAGGCGCACAGCTGAGAGAAAAGATTTTCTCTATTATCAACGTTAGAAAATACAAAGCTCTGATTACAAACTATATAAAGAGCTAGAAACCTAAACAAGGTAAGAGACCTAAAAGAGACAACCACCGAGATATACAAGGAAACGAGAAATACAATACTTTACAATAGAGTTTCAACAACATTATCAATATAAGGAGGAGAAAGGGATACCTAAGCACTACACTCATGGCCTTCAACATAAGGTTTTCCTAAATTTCCCAACTTTTTTCTCCAATGCACGTTTTCTATTTCAATTTGTGTTTCATCTAATATTTAAGCATTTATTTGTTGAGCGAGACTAATAGAATTACCCATACTACAAAGGCATTTATTTTATGAGAAATACAACATGAATTAGAATTTTGAAACAAATGATTTAAGTTGGCGGCTTGGAACTGGATATTATCATATCCTCTTCGAAAATTCTAGCTAGAATCTTGTTCAGTCAAACCCTGATCACATTTGTCATTTGATTGATATACAGTTATAGAAGAGGGATAAATCACGGGAAAATTAAATTATTAATACAAAAACAAATAGAAAATCAGAAAATACCCCCAAAAGTGGGGTAATCAGATAATAGTATGATACGACATAGGCTATGTCGTCTCAGCTAAGAGACGACATAGGCTATGTCGTCTCTTACTTTTTCTTTTTTCTTATTATTAAATTAAAGTGAGACGACATTGGTTATGTCGTCTCACTTTAATTATATATATATATATATTTAAATTGTTATCACGGCTTTTGCCGAGATAACATATATTTTTTTTGTTTGTCGTATTTTTTTATCCGAACATCGAAATGAGTTTATTTTTATGTGGTTACAAAGTTTATATGAAAGTCTACAAATTTTATGTTCGGGTCAAGACCCAAAAATGAACGAAAAAGGGAGAAAAATGATTCGAAAACAAGGAAACAATATTATTTTCTTAAAAAAATTGCTCTAGTGCTGCTTTTTTGCTTGCTGCATTCCTTTATCCAGACATCGAAATGAGTCCATTTTTATGTGGTTACAAAGTTTATATGAAATTCTACTAATTATATGTTCGGGTCGAAACCCAAAAATGCACGAAATAGGGAGAAAAATGACAAGGAAAAAAAATCATTATTTTCTTAAAAAATTGCTCTAGTGCTGCTTGTTTGCTTGCCGTATTCTTTTATCCGGGTATCGAAATGAGTCCATTTTTATGTGGTTACAAAGTTTATATGAAAGTCTACAAATTATATGTTCGGGTAGAAACCCAAAAATGCACAAAAAAGGGAGAAAAATGAGTTGGAAACAAGGGGAAAAAAATGCTCTAATACTGTTTTTTTGCTTGCCGCATTCCTTTATCCGGACATCAAAATGAGTCCATTTTTGTGTGGTTATAAAGTTTATATGAAATTTTACAAATTATATGTTCGGGTCGAAATCCAAAAATGCATGAAAAATAGAGAAAAATGAGCTGAAAACAAGGGGGAAACAAAGCAGCATTCGAGCAATTTTTTTCCTTGTTTCCAACTCATTTTTCTCTATTTTTCGTGTATTTTTGCATTTTGACCTGAACATATAATTTGTAAAATTTCATATAAGCTTTGTAACCACACAAAAATAGACTTATTTCAATGTCCGGATAAAAGAATGCGGCAAGCAAAAAAGTAGCATTAAAGCAATTTTTTTTCTTGTTTCTAGCTCATTTTTCTCCCTTTTTCGTACATTTTTGGGTTTCGACCCGAACATATAATTTGTAGACTTTCATATAAAATTTGTAACCACATAAAAATGGACTCATTTCGATACCCGGATAAAAGAATACGGCAACCAAAAAAGCAGCACTAGAGCAATTTTTTTAAAAAAATAATAATTTTTTTTCCTTGTCATTTTTCTCCCTATTTCGTGCATTTTTGGGTTTCGACCCGAACATATAATTTGTAAACTTTCATATAAACTTTGTAACCACATAAAAATGGACTCATTTCGATGTCTGGATAAAGGAATGCGGCAAGCAAAAAAGCAGTACTAGAGCAATTTTTTTAAGAAAATAATATTTTTTCCTTATTATCGGCTCATTTTTCTCCCTTTTTCGTTCATTTTTGGGTCTCGACCCGAACATAAAATTTGTAGACTTTCATATAAACTTTGTAACCACACAAAAGTGAACTCATTTCGATATTCGGATAAAAAAATACGACAAACAAAAAAATACGGCAAAAACCGTTATAACAATTTAAATATATATATATATATAAAAAAAATTAAAGTGAGACGACATAACCAATGTCGTCTCACTTTAATTTAATAATAAAAAAAAGAAAAAGTAAGAGACGACATAGGTTATATCGTCTCTTAGCTGAGACGACATAGCCTATGTCGTATTATATTATTATCTAATTACCCCACTTTTGGGGTATTTTCTGATTTTCTATTTATTTTTGTATTAATAATTTAATTTTCCCGATAAATCACAAAGCAAATCAGGTTCGGCCGAAACCGATCTAATCACACTTGTATTAATCATTCAGTTGAATCACTTTATGAAGGCTAATTTTGAGTTTCACTTTCTCAAACAGTTTGATTACTTGGATTGGATGGCTAATCAAGTGGGATTACAAGGAGTGGATGAACAAGTAAAGTTAATACGAAAGAGTTATTTCAAATTTGTTGGTGATAATGGTGATTGGAGGCATAGAGAGTGGGAACTTGTTTATGGGCTCCAAGAAGAGGAGTTGCTTTTGCTCCAATCTGGTTTAGAAAGAGTGAAGCTTGATGAGACTTGACCGAGCTCATGATTTTTCCGAATTTCGATTGAATTTAGTTCTCATAAATTGTCGGCTCGGGAGAAAAAAAACAAGAATGACAATTTACAAGGCTTGTGGAACATAAAATAAGTTGTTACCCAAGCGAAATTGTGACTCGTTTAATAAGAATATGATGATTTTACTATAAAGTAAAATCTCGATAAGAATATAATGGTTGGTTTATTGGCCAACTATAAAGAACACGAACTTTGTTCCCTCAATACAATTTTTATTCATGAGGCATCGTACTTATATATATATGTGTGTGTCTGTGCAAAAATCATTTTCAAAATCAATCAATCAAAAGTCTAATAAAATACGATGAAAACAAAAGCAAGTGGTAGTCGAAAATGAGTTAAACAGATGCATTTTCTAATGTTTTGAATAGTATAAAAGGCAAAACAGAGATCACAATTAGCCATGTGGTGGACTGCACGTGGCTCCTATCACACTTTTTTGGTACTTTGCACCGCACTTCAATGTTCTCAAAATTGAACTGGACATCGAACCGGAAAAGTGATCGGATCACGGGTCACTGGTTCAACCGCTGGGTCAACCACGGTCGAACCGATGACGTCATAATTATGCAAATAATAATTAATATACTAATAATTATACAAAATCTATAAATAGAAAAAAATATGTATTTCACACTAATCAAAATTAGCCATGTGGTGGACTGCACGTGGCTCCTATCACACTTTTTGGTACTTTGCACCACACTTCAATGTTCTCAAAATTGGACTGGACATCGAATCGGAAAAGTGATCGGTTCACGGGTCACTGGTTCAACAGCCGGGTCAACCGCAGTCGAACCGATGACGTCATAATTATGCAAATAATAATTAATATATTAATAATTATACAAAATATATATATATGAAAAGAATATGTATTTCCTCTATTTTTAAACCAATTTATACACTGAAGTTCAAGTTTCTATCCAACTAACCTATACTTTGTAATGCCTACTTATAAAATAATCTATACACTTCTAACAGCAAAAGATGAGGTAAAACAATAGTATGACTAACAATTACTAAAAAATGAGGAAACAAACTCCACCAACTTGTTTGTACTCTTTTTTATATTTTATTGTGACATAATCTGATAGAAAGAGGATAGATAAAGTTGGTGGAGATATACCGATAAGGTCCAGCATAATTGGTAAATAATTGGGTTTCTTAAGCATTTGTTCACGGTTAGATTCCTGACAGTGTGTATGGAAAAGACTTTGTTGGGATAGGCAAAATCCACTTCGGTGATCTCTACGCCTCGAAGAAAAATAGTCTCCGACATCCGATTAAAGGAACTTGATATATACCAAAAAAAAATAAAAATTGGTGGAGATATCAATCTTCTCTCTCTCTCTCAGATGTCAATCTTCTCTTTTTTTCTACAATTTCGAGATATCAATCTTCTCTCTCTCTTGACCTTTTCTTGTTCTTCTTATTTTCGTTTGTTTCTTCAATCTCGGATTTTCTATTTTCGTGGTGGTATTTTCGTTTGTTTCTTCAATCTCGGATACAACTTCTCTCTCTCTCTCTTCACCTTTTCTTGTTCCTGTAATTGAGTTCATATTTTCGTTTTGAATTTTCCGGTGGTATTTCCATTTGTTTCTTCAATTCCGGATACAATTTCGATTTTAGCCTACAAATTTAAGACCCGCCCGATTCACTTGACCCACGAACGGGGTTGAACGGTCGACCGGTCCAATCACCAGGTTGGACGGTTTTCGACGAAAACCATCGATTTTGAGTCTTAAACGGTTTTGAGTGTTAACCGGACAGTTTTAGTGATCGGTTATGGTTCGGAGCGGTCGGACCGGCCGGTCCGGTTAGGATTTCAAAACCTTGCCGCACTTTTTTGATGGAATTCCACGCCGGAAATTCATTTTTTTCTTTTTTACCTTTTTTTGTTTAGACTTGCAAGTGTGAAGTTGCGGAAGAAACTAAGACTATGTTTGTTTGTGTTTTCGGAGCTATATTTTTATTTTTATTCTCCTTTGAAAACGAAAATACATAGTTTACAATATTTTCATTCAACTGAAAATACACTTTTTATTTTTCACTTTCACATTTTCCAATAACTATCTTTTATTTCACCAATTCTCACTCACCTTTTTCCTTCTCTCACATCTCCTTCTAAAATTTTATTTTTTTTATTAACAATTGTGGTGGTATAGTGGAATAAAATACATAGTATTAACCTTTGAAGGCTTGTGCACATTTTAAGACCCATTTTGAATATTTTTAATGCTCTTTTTTCAGGTCAATTTTTGTCATTTTTACTTATAAGTATATTTAATCAATATAATATTATCTATTATTTTATCTATACTACATACATAATCATTAATTTTAATTAACTGAATCATTTCACATACCCTCAAATCATCAATTCCAACTATTTTGGAAAGCACAACCAAACATGCCGTTATTTTCACACAAAAATAAAAAAACTCATTTTCCAATACGTTTTAGAAAATGACGGCTGAAAATAAAATGAAAACACATCCAAACATAGCTTAAGATTTTAAATAGGGAAAGTTTTCTACGGAAAATAATTTAGAATCACATGGCTCATTTCCGATCCCAATTTCATCAAAAAATTATGAGAAGGCTAAATCATTGAAAGCTAAAACCACTATGTGAAAAGAAAATTGTGAAGATAGAACAAAATGTGTAAAGAAGGATCATGAGGTATTTCCACCCCTTCTCCCCTAAGTTGGGAAATATGTTCTCGACCATTCTTGCTTCAATCCGACTTAGCTGGCTAGCGATCCCGCCCCTTGTCCCCTAAGTTGAGTAACATGTTCTTGACCATTGTTGCTCCAATCTGACTTGGTTGGCTAACGGTTCCAATTCGCGACGGAGAACAAAACAGAAAGCACTAAATGTGTGCGAGTATAAATTATAGACTAATTTAAGTATTTATAATATATATATATATATATACACACACACGACCTTATGTGTTCGGACTATATAATTTTTGGCAAACATTTAAATATTTAATACCTTCTCTCTTTTGTTCTTTGCTTCTATTTTGCTGTTATGATGCAACAACTATTATGAATATTAAAACATGCACTAAGAAAAGTTGGAGCTTTCTTTAAGTCATGATTTCACTCAATTATGTCAATATAAGTTTGCTACCACCTGTCATATTATAATCATTTTTCGTATAGGCTTAGACTGATCAAATAGATTTGAGTAAAATAATCTACAAAGTCATATGTACAACTGCAAGTTGCAAGCTATAGTCCAATAATCCAATTATAAATTATTCCACATTAAACTAAAAGCACAAGACAACAACCATAATTCTCAACTTTGTGACATATTTCTCTTCCACCACCACCTTCTTCCATGGCACCACCACTCAAGGTGGCGGTAATCGGAGCCGGTGTAGCTGGGCTAGCCACCGCTCGAGCGCTCAAAAGGGAAGGCCAACAAGTGGTGGTTTATGAGAAACTGAACCAACTTGGTGGCCTATGGATATACGAGCCTCAAGTTGAGTCCGACCCATTAAGTCTCGATCCAAATAGAGAAATCATACATGGAAGCGTATACCAATCACTTCGCACCAACCTCCCAGTGGGACTCATGGGATTCTCGGACTATCCATTTGATTCGAAGACTTTTCCTAACCACGATGAGGTTCTCAAGTTTTTGAAAAAGTTTGCTCAGGAATTTGGACTCATTGAGTTAATCCGGTTTGAAACTGAAGTTGTTCAAGTCGAGCGGGTCGATTCGAGGAATCATAAATGGGTTGTTGAGTCGAGAACAAAATATTTGAGCTCGAACTCGAAAGAGGTATTTGATGCAGTAGTGGTTTGTAATGGACATCATACTCAACCAAACGTGGCTTATATTCAAGGTACATGTAATAGTATAAATTATAATGCCATTTATATTATGCGCAGTATAAATAAATTTTGTTTTTATAAATATTAGCTACGTTAGAGATGGCTCATTAATGAAAATTTGGAAACAAAATAAACTTTATTTTTTTTAAATTTGCCAGGCATAGAAAAATGGCCTGGAAAACAAATTCATAGTCACAATTACCGAGTTCCCGAGCCATTTAAGGATCAGGTAATTTTCCGTCAATCTAACTTGCTCTTTTAAATTTCCACTTAAATTTCATGGGTTCGGATTTTATTGAGACGTAGAGTTTGTTGAATTATGTGGCTATATTATGGGTTGACTGTGAGCGACTTATAATGCTAAATTCAGTAGAGACTAATGCTTTTTTTCTAGTGTATAAATAAGATTGCAATGACCAGATTAGGTTATATGTCAGGGAAAATTGCACTTTTGGTCCCATATATTAGGCTTTTTTCAATTTTGGTTTCATTCGTTACGAGACTATCATATTTTGTTCCGTAACTTTATAAAATTCTCACATTTTGTTCTCAACCGAATATTCCATCCAAAATTTAACAGTCAACTTCGTTAGTCAACATTTTTGACCCATTTTTTTGAGAGAATTTCTGCGTGAATGCACTCACGCGTAGATTATATTCAATATCACGTGCCACACGCACAAAATCTCCCCGAAAACCCGGTCAAAATATTGACTAACGGAGTTGACCGTTAAATTTTGGATGAAAAATCTTGTTGGGACCAAATATGATAATTATTAAAAGTTATGGGACACAATGTGAGAATCCCGTATTGCCAAAATTTAAAAAAAAGCCAAACATATGGGACCAAAAATTTGATTTTCCCGTTATATGTCCCAACAAACTTTGAGGACAGTAACATCCTGTAGCGGGTTATGTTCTCTTAGTACAGTAGCCACAAGGGTTTCACACAACAAACTTTGAGGACAGTAACATCCTGTAGCGGGTTATGTTCTCTTAGTACAGTAGCCACAAGGGTTTCACACACCGACTTAACCTTTTAATAACAATAGAAACAAAGAACTTGCTTTTTAATTAATCAATTAATATTTTATCATTAACTAATATTCTTCAATTAAAAATCTAGAATTGAAGAGTAATTTTCGGAATTCCCTTTAAAATTTATATGTGGCGATGTAGATTGTGGTGGCAATTGGAGATGGGCCAAGTGGAAAAGATGTATCCTTAGAAATTTCCAAGGTAGCCAAAGAAGTTCATCTTTCATCGAGATCCCCCAACGTTAAAATTTGCAAGTTGGATTGTGCGGACAATATGTGGCAACATTCTAAGGTAATATTTCTTTGATAACATTTCGTAGCGTACTGGTTGGATTTATTTAAGGGCAAAATACATTTTGTACCTTTAAACTATTTATTTTGTCGGATATAAATTCCTGAATTATAAAATGTATCAAAAAGATCCCTGATTAACCTTTGAAATATTGAGGATGTAAAGATTTAATATGAATTTACCTTTTTGCTCTTAATATGTAAATGGAGTTTGTTTATGTCTTCTTAAATATTACCTACTCAGGAGATGTCATTAACTTTTTATATTACCACTACCAAGAATATTTAATGAATGTTATATCTAATTACTATTTATATGTTGTACCGTTCATTATCTGATATTTTTGTTAGTAATAAGGTATGCTAAATATTTCTGTTTTCATAGAATCGATTATAACCTAAGTTAATCACAATAACTATTTAAATTATAATTGTGATAATAATTAAATTAGAATCGACGTTGATATTTTTAAATAATATTATCCATTTAATTGTAATGTGCTAGAGATATATCCAATGTGCAATAATTTTATCGTGTTATTAAAGATCAAACTATAAAAATTTATCCAGTTAGTTTAGTAAATCTAATTTTATATTTAAATATAGAGGTCGTTCTGAGGACACAACTTCAACTAATATAGATTATAACTTTACGTAATCATTTTTCGTGTTGATAATATTCTTAATCTTAATAATCATAATTGCATGTGATGTTTATAGCATTTAATATGCACACTATATAAATTATATCTTATGCTAGTTACTCAAAAATAAATGCTAAACCGCAAATATTTGTAATATCAATTTACGAACTACTATTAGTTTGATCACTTCTTTAAACCTATTAATTATAGCCTAAATTTGAAAATCATTAAGTTTTTTCTGAAATGATTGTTTATATAAATAAATATAACTTAAACCAACTATTTTATTAATAAATATATTAAAAAAGTTATTAAACTAATCAACTAACTAAAAAAATATTTTAAAATGGTTGAGTTTTAATTGTGATTGTCAACTTCAACAACATCATATTAAAGAAGGGTATTATAGTCTTTAAAAAGTTGGTCAATTGAGTTACTATCAGAAAAAAGAGGATAGGAACCTTTTTGATATGTTTTCTAGTTCAGGGTCCTAAATGAGACAAAGTAAATATTTCAGGGATATAAAGTGTATTTTGCCCTTTATTTAATAAAAGAGAAGTAATACATGTAGTATTTTAGTAGTATAAGAATAAAAAGATTGATACTTAAAGAATCCCGAGACTTTAAGTTTCAATATAATTGTAATCACTTGTGCATAATTGACCTTATTTCTAGATGATTGTTATTGTTTTGGAACGTAGAAGCTACAGGAACCTAAGAATAACTGGGAAGTATATGGAACTAGGACACACACAATGGTTAGGTCTTGTCTGCAAAATGTAGTTCGGTTTTTTATTTTTAATTTCAATTTATATTTTAGTTTATATTCCATATGCATATGCAATTAAGGGTATAAATGATTGTTTAAAGTCGTCAGAACTTTTTATCTGAGTTTCAAATTTTTTATTTAAGTTTGCTTTGATTGCTAATGGAGTCGAGTTTTAATCGAATCTAACTCAATCAAACTAGAGCAACTTGATAATTTTACACGCATTTTAATTTTTCCTCTCTTAATTAATCAAGTCAAACTAAAATCGAACTTGAAACTTTATACGAAATGTAATTAAGTTCCATGCAGATCGATCATGTCGAAGGAAATGGAGAAGTTGCTTTTGAGGACGGTGCCTATGTTCGTGCAGATATCATCCTCCATTGTACAGGGTATGATTTACAAAAATTTTGCTTCGTCTCATGTGTTCATTAGAGCTTGTCCATCATACAGTGTCGGATTAAAGTGAACGGGATAGACTTTCATCATCACACATCTCTGTAGTCAACATTGTTGAATTGATCGACTTTAATGTACTTGATCCATTCAAAAACCGCCCGCCTCGTTTTGCACTATTGGTTTTTCTTATATAAACATATTTTGTTTAGGTTCAAGTATGATTTCCCATTCTTGAAGACAGAAGGAATTGTGACTGTTGATGATAACCGTGTGGGACCCCTTTATAAACACATATTTCCTCCAGAGCTTGCTCCAAGCCTTTCCTTTGTCGGACTTACATTTCACGTTAGTTCTTCTGCTTCTTTTTCTTTTTTCTTCGGAAAAATTACACTCACACCCCCTCAATAATAAGGTAATTATATAAATTTCTTTTCATTAATTGATAATTACAAATACACCCCCTCAGGGGGTCTATTTGTAAGGTTTACAGGGGTACAATTGTAAGAAATCTTAACATGAAGGGGTGTATTTGTAATTATTAATTAGTGAGAGGAGGTTTGTGTAATTACCCCATTATTGAGGAGATGTGAGTGTACTTTTCCATTTTTCTTTTTAAGTGAAACCTTCACATACATATATGGTGTTATAACTTAGATGGTAATATTAATCATCAAATAATGATTAATATCTGTCGATAATCAACTATTATAAAAATAAATGGGTAAATGCATATTACCCCAACCTTATGTTAAAAACATAGTCTGATTATCTCTTTGTATTTTTGTAAATGAGACAAAACACACTTAAGCTTATTAAAGTGCCAAAATGCCCTTATGAATTTAACAATGAGTTTAAAATGAATTTTCTTACAAAATCACTAACTTTATTTCATTGTTAGTAATAATTTAAAGTAATAGTTATTAAATAAATATAACTCACATATATATATGATATATGATATATATACTAATATATCAGGTTGTTCTAATATATATATATATATATATATATATAAGTATTTTTCTTTTTACTTTTATACATATTCTTTAAATATAATATTATTAACTTATATCATAAAATACGATCAAGTAATATACATGCATTATGATTTCAATATACTTCTGGTGTTTAATGGATACTTGAAATTTTCATTACTATTTTTAATATTTGCATGTCCTACAAGATAAGAAATATAAATTTAAAGTTTATATATTATAATATTTCAATATTTTACACTATTTAGAGTAAAACAATGAAAACATTAACAAAAAAATTATTTCTCATATTTTTAAACAAAATTATTTATATTCTACTACGTGTGTCTAACTATATTATGTTTTATAATTTTAAAACTAAAAAGAAAAAATAAATGAAGAGATATCTCATAATAAATATATTAAGAGTATATTGGTTTTTTTTAATTTAATAAATAAATTTGGTTGATTTTTGCTCCTTTTTAATAATACAAGAGGTTAATTAGCCATTTTTATAACATATGGGGCAATGTGCCTTTTTTTAAAAATACAAGGGGATAATATGTCTTTTACCAAAATAAATACATATTGCATATTGTAATAGGGTAAGCAATTATCGTGGCTCCAGCCGCAGTAGTAATTGAAAACTATTTAGAAGCTTTTTGCTTGATTTTGGGCAGGAAGCGTGGGAAAGGCGTGGGCGTGGGCGTGGGCAAGGGCGAGGGCGAACAAACAGTGCTTATTAGTGAATATTTGATTTAAAAATTATTACAAGAAGTTGACATAGCAAATAATGTCTATTCGAATATTACATAATAGTCTTCTGATATAATTGCGTCAAGACCCTTGTTAAATTGCACCAGGGTCCCTAAAGAACGTAATAATTTCATTATGCTACAAAATCCGCAAGTTGTATATTATTCGGGTTCCGTACCCATGACCCGACCCTATGACACTGCATCCTAGCCGTTCACGATCACGACGTGTCATCATCCAGATGAGCAATTTGTCGCAGTCAGATCCGTACAGTATAGATATCTATAAATATCCCATTACCCCTCTTAGCACATATTTGGGGTTACAATCATTATTAATAAATCTCCTGAGCTAACATCATATTCCCTGATATTTTGACTATAGACTTTGAAGTAAATTTCCTTACATATAAATTTTGGGGACTCTAGTGTCGTTCCACATGAACCTTACATTGGTAGCATATTAATTAAGTGAACTATATTTAGACTTGATTCTCAAGTAGGGTATATATGTAGGCAGCTTGGTTATACTCGAGTGCAGTCTATAATCTTGATATTCTTACTTCGTGTCATGATTCGTGGCTAATCAAACTGAGTTAGTTCAATCCCCAAATCGATCTAAATCAAATGTGATTCTGCTAAAATTGTGCTAAACCTATGAAATATAGGGGGAGGGGTGAAGAAGGGAGGTACCTTTGACCCTTTCTGATATGCTCTGAATCCAAGACCTCTAAAATGTTGGACATGTCATTTCATGTTAGGCCTAACAAACCATATCGAGTTACTATTTGTAAATAGCATACCTAGATTTCAAACATCGAAACATAGATTGATGTGTGTGTATGAAGAAGACAACTAGTCAATTTTTACTGTTTATTGTGAAAATACTAAAATGCCCGTCCCCATGATCTTTAAACACAGAATCTTATATTTTTGATGATGGACTTACAAGCAATTTGGGTGGCACGTGTGTTATCTGGTAAGGCATCTCTACCATCTAAGGAAGATATGTTGGCTGAGGTTCAACAACACTATCAATATATGGAGGATAATGGGACACCTAAGCACTACACTCATGGCCTTGGTTATAAGGTTTTCTTCAATTTTCCCAATTTTTTTCTTAATGTGAATTTTTTCTTAATGTGCAGATTCTCGGTTCAATTTGTGTTTCATCTTATATTCAATGTTGCGTAAAATGCAAATGCTCCCTACATTTGTTATGCTTTGCATTTTGCCCCACTCTAAAAAATTTCGCACTCGCCCCCAACCATTGATTGTTGTTGCAAAATGGCCTCCGGCTCCATTTCCCGTGGAATGAATGAAGTTTGAGGCCATTCTGGAACAAAAATCAAAGGTTGAGGGGTGGAGTGCAAAAGATATCAAAATAGAGATACAGTGCTCAATGCAACATAAGTTGGAAATATTTTTACCGTTTAATATATATGAATGCTAAGTGTATATTTAAGAAACTTTTAATATGTTTAGCATACATTTGTTTTACGAGAAATGTTGAATGAATGCTAAGTATATATTTTAGAAACATTTAATTATGTTTAGCATGCATTTGTTGTATGAGATATAAAACACAAACCACAAAATTGAAACTGATGATCCAAGCATGCGGCTCACAATTTGACTTTTATCTTTATCGTAAAAATTCTAGTATGAACTGGGTTCGCCTGAATCCTAAGCTAACAATACTTGCTATGTAATTGATGTACTATCCGAGAAAAAACAGTGACCAATCACGAAGTAATTAATTGGGTTCATTTGAACCTAAGCTAATCACATTTGTTTTAGTCATTCATTTGAAGCACTTTTGATGGCTAATTTTGAGTTTTACTTTCTCAACAGTTTGATTACATGGATTGGCTGGCTAATCAAGTGGGATTAGGAGAAGTGGATGAACAATTAAAGTTAATATTCAAGAGTTACTCAAACTTTATTATTGATAATGGTTACTTGAGGCGTAGAGAGTGGGAACTTGGCTATGGGCTCCAAGAAGAGGAGTTGCTTTTGATTCAATCTAATTTAGAAAAGGTTAAGCTTAATGAGATTTAGGCTCATGATTTCTTAATTTTGTTTGGTGTAATTTTCATAAGAATAAAAGCAATTATCAGCTGAGAAAATAAAAGGCACGAATGAAAATTTACTAGACTTGTGATATGTAAAACAGGTTGTTGCATAAATCGGATTTTGAGTTGTTGAATAAAAATATGATTAACTTTATAAAGTGAAATGTTGAATGTCAGAATAAGAAATCTTATTTGTAACCACATAGAACATGTGCTCCCTTAATTCAGAGTTATTCACTGGATATAGTTAAAAAAAACAAAAAGCAGAAAAAAAAATTAAAATCCAGCACTGAAAATCATAGTCAAAATCAATCAATAGAATCTGTTCCAAAAAATATGATAATGTTATAAAGTGACGATTATAATTTTTTTTGTTGGTAAGTACAATCATAGATTTAACTAGAAGTGGTTCTATGCTGAAATGAGTTAAACCAACACATGCCTAATAGTTTGATAATAATATTTTTATTTTAGATGTACTTAATACAGTTGACCTTCATGCATAAAAATACAAGGTTATTCGCATTCACGTCCTTTGGGGTATTTGCTTTGGCAACGTCCTCCCGGCTATATCATGTATCAAAATTTGGCTTACACCATCCTTATGTATAAAAGTTACATGTACCACCCTTTTTACCTGTATTTTTTCTTTTTCTCTATTTTTATTTCCTTTTTTTTCCTTTTCTTTTCTTACTAAATAGAAAAGGATAGATATTAATCTCATGAAAGTGTTTCATTAAAAAACAGTAATAACGAATAGTTATTTTTATCCAAAAATATGTAAAATTAATATAATAAACTTATTTTAAATACACTTAAATATGTAACCAAGTTTCTTTATGAGGTTCTCAAATTATTTTTAATGTCTCAACAAGTTTTTAATAAATTAATAGTTTTTCTATAAATAATAAAAAAAATTATATCTTTATAA
The DNA here is from genome assembly GCA_019426215.1 of Buddleja alternifolia. Classification (NCBI taxonomy): domain Eukaryota; kingdom Viridiplantae; phylum Streptophyta; class Magnoliopsida; order Lamiales; family Scrophulariaceae; genus Buddleja; species Buddleja alternifolia. The sequence goes on along the minus strand of CM033408.1, from coordinate 2,951,732 downwards.
ATTTACATTATGGCTCATTGTAATAAATAAAAAATAGAAAATTGATAGAGTAATTTTTTTTAATTTCGAACTCTCATTCTGTTTTCTCGTCTTCCCTCTTTTTATTCTTCTTTTTTGTTCTAAGTAGAGAGAAGATGAATAAGAAATAGAATAAATATAAATAAAACTTAAACATTCACTAAAGAAAAAATATAATTATTTGAAATATCTAATATGACTTAAAAAAATAAACAATGAGATGCCTAAATTATCAAATAATATGTAGAGCCTCTTTGGCTTTTGCTTCAAGGTTATCTAAGAGCCCTTAAGCAAAGAGATTAAAACGAAATTACTCTTTCGATTTTTAATTTTTTTGTTTATTGGCTATAGTCAATAATACAAATCTATAAAAATATTAGCTTTTTATTGTTTATAAAATAATATAAAATAAAGCACTACTATTTTATTATAAACTTGCTTGAACATTGCATACTATAATTCAAGAACCACAAGAAGAAAAATGAGAGATCAAATATTTAAGGTTTTTATAAATTAAGTTTAATATATGGAAAGTTATAAACAACTTATTAAAATAAACTTTAATATTTAGAAACCCATGATAATATTAGGGAGTTGATAAAAACACTCCAGTTTTTGTTATTGACTCCAACTGTCATTTCATTTTGTCAACAAGACGAAATTATCCTTAATCTAAAAAACATATAAACTTCTTCAAACTTCTTGTAAATAAATAGCTCTTCTTTTCCCTAACTTTCAAAGGAAAAAAAAACCATATCTACTAATTATTGCATATCTTTGGGTTTTTGTTGCGTTTGAAATTATATTAATTATTTTTTAGCAATTGATTCATAAGAAATGAACATGATATAAAGGAGTTCGATGAAATATTAGAGCTTTTGAATACCAAAAGTTTCAAGAAAAATTGTAGGGTAAACTGACAATTTTATTTTCTTATTTTGTTACTCCTTTTTTTATTTGTATATAAATAGTGTTGACTCTTGAAAACAAAATCTTGAGCTTTTGTTCAATATTTTGCTTAATGAATTATTTGTTCTGGATAAAATCTTAATTTTCATACAATTTAGTTGATTTTATATTTTTTTTACCATTTATATAGTATTATATTTTTGTGTCCATACGTAATTTGTAGAGTACTATTCAATTAAAATGGATGATAACGAATAAAATCATTTACGATTTGTGAGGTGATAAAGTAAATATAAAAGAAATAGATTTCTCATCTTATTTCAATTCATTTATCTAAATATTGTAGGATGGAGTCATTTCACTTGTGCGATCACAATATAAATGACAATAATCTTCTTTTTGTTATGAAATAAACTCAAATATAATGAAATTAAGAGAATAAAATGTGAGAATTAAGTAGAGAACTCTTTTATTGATATTCTTGTGTGTGTCTTAACAATACAACTTCATGTAGGTTGAATACATAATGGAAAAGATGGATTTACAAGTAGCGGAAGAGCAATGATCATCCACTATAACATAAAGAGGAGGAGAAATGATTATCCATCATATCATGTAGTGGAGGATACATGGACATCCATATAATTATTCATAACACTTTTGAATTTTTTTTTCTAGCTATGTAGGCTAGATTTGAGTACTTTGTCATGTTTATACTAAACAGATTTAATATGAACACAACATATTGTCTTAAAAAAATCTTTCACAAAACGAAGGGCTTTTTTGTCCTTTTGATAAAATAAATGGATGTTGGAGTGTCAATAGCAAAAGTTGAAGTGTCTTTATTAACTCCCTAATATTTAATCTTAAAAGTTGTTAATCTTAACTTTTGTCTTTCCAAATGAGAAGAAAATCCATATTGAGATGGAATTAAATACTTTTAAATTTCTTTTTGGATATAAAACTCTATTTCAGGGAATTTTAGTAATTATCCATTAACTATATTGTCTGTTATACATATTTTTTCATAAAAATAACTAATCGTTTTAATTATTTTTAATGAAAAACTTCATGAACTTAATTTATGTCACTATGCTTGTTTTATTTTGTAAAGAAAGAAAGGATGGCAAGTAAACTAAAAAATAGAGGAAAAGAAAAACTAAGAGTAAAGGGGTAGTACATATATTTTTTTATATGTAGGGGTGCTGGATTTAGAATTAATACATAATAGGAGGTTCTTGCTAAAATGCAAAATCTCAGGGGAGGTGGATGCAAATAACGACAAAACAAGATGAGATAAAATACAACAGAAATACATAATTCTGTCTGAATTGTTCTCCCCCTGCATATGTTGCGTAAAATTAGGAAAAGATTTGATTTCTTTTTCTTTAGATCACGTTTTCACTTAATTACAAACAATATGGGATAATTGCATCAACCTCCCTTGAACTATTGGCATTTCTTATCCACGCTCCTCACTTTTAGAATATTGGTATGGATCCCACTTCCTTCAACTTTTCAATTAAATTTATTAATTAAAGACTAAAATGCCCTTTATTGTTAGAGCTAAAAATGTTGAGTGAGACTTAATAATTTGTTGGATTGTTTTTTTCAAAGTATTATTAAATGACAATGTAATAAAGTACAAAACATAATCATCCAAAATTGAAAAATTAGATATATATTTCTAAAATTCTTAAACCATAAATTTATAATTAAAAACCTCGGATACTTTTATTCTTAAGTTGAACTATTAAAGAGGTAAGTACAATGAAAATTAACTTATGACTATTGTATAAATAAACTACAAGTTAATGAAAAATTATAACTCAACGAGTAGCAAATCTATATATATATGTGTGTGTGTGTGTGTGAAAATTTCACTTAACTAAATGAAAAGAAAAACCCAAATATCACCATAAATCCTCAATCCCGAATATGAAATTATACTAAAGACAATATAAAAAAAATACTTAACAAATTGATTCAATATTGCGATAGATATAAAAAATGATATAACAAATACAAATAGCACATTAAAACAGAATCCATGATAAACTATTTACGAAATTAGGAAAGATTCTTTATAAATATATAATTTAAGGTTTAGGGATTTTAGATATACTTCTAAAAAGAAATTTATTTTAAATATTTTATTACAAAGTAATTTGATAATATTTTGACAAATTTTTATTCAATTAGGCATTTTTAGATAAAATGTGAAGGGTATAATAGTCTTTAACTTGTAAAGTTTAGGAAAATATTGAAGGAAGGGAGATCCTTGTCAATATATCAAACGTAAGGGGTGTCGATTCCAAATAGCTATAGTTCGGGGGACGTCAATGCAATTTTTCCCAAACAATATTGTAAGTTGCAATTTGCAAGCATTGGACTGTAAATATAATTTTTATATATTAAGCTCAGAGTAATCACATGTAATTTATAGTAAAATAATTATAATGCCATGTGACCAACTGCAAGTTGCAAAGCTATAGACCAATAATAAATTATTCCACATTAAATTAAAAGAACAAGACCACAACCATATATTCCTCTTCCACCTCCACCTTCTTCCATGGCACCACCACTCAAGGTGGCGGTGATCGGAGCTGGTATATCTGGGCTAGCTACCGCCCGTGCCCTCAAAAGGGAAGGCCAACAAGTGGTGGTTTACGAGAAATTGAACCAAGTTGGTGGTTTACGAGAAATTGAACCAAGTTGGCAGTTTATGGGTATACGACCCTCGAGTTGAGTCCGACCCGTTGAGTCTCCCGAGTAGAGAAATCGTACATGGGAGCCTATACAAGTCACTTCGGGCCACCCTCCCTAGAGGACTTATGGGATTCTCGGATTATCCATTTTCCATTAGGAAAGGTGGTGATTCAAGGATGTTTCCTAGCCACGAAGAAGTGCTAGAGTATTTGAAAGAGTTTGCGCGGGAATTTGGACTTGTTGAGTTGATTCGGTTTGAAACTGAAGTTGTTTGGGTCGAGCGAGTCGACTCGAGAAATAATAAATGGGTTGTTGAGTCAAGAACAAAAGATTCGAGCTCGAATTCGAAAGAGATATTTGATGCAATAGTAGTTTGTAATGGGCATCATACTGAACCAAAAGTGGCCGATATTCCAGATAAATATAATAGTTTAAATTATAATTCTATTTTATTTGCAATATAATTGTGAATATTAGCTACATTAGTAGAGAGATGCTCACTAATGAAAACTTAGAAACTAAGTGAACCTTTAATTTTGTGAAATTGCAAGGTGTTTCCGGATGAAAACAAATTGAATAAGGAAGAGCTAACATTACTACAAAAATGGTCTATTACAGCGCACCTATTACAGCGATTTTTTGAAAACCGCTGAACGGAGGGACCTTTTACAGCGGTTCATGGGTGAACCGCTGTAATAGGGTTGACCGCGGGACCTATTACAGCGGTTCTGAGAAGAATCGATGTAATAGGTATATTTTCAAAAAAAAAATTAGAAAAAAAAATGGCCTATTACAGCGGTTCACATAAGAACCGCTGTAATAGGTCCCGACGAAAAAATTTGAAACTCTTTTATCTTCCTGCTTCCCACTCTCACTCTCAAAATTTAAAACTCATTTCAGCCTCTCTCTCTCTCTCTACTCTCGGTCTCTTTCACTCTCTACTCTCGGTCTCTCTCTCTCGATCCACCCCCAAAAGCTCGGCACCACCGCCGCCGCCGCCACCACCACCACCACATACCGGCACCGCCGACACCACCACCACGACCGTGAGCTTCTTCTCTTTCTCTTTCTCTTTCTCTCTCTCTCTATATATATATGTATATTTGTATATGTGTGGATGTATGTATATTTGTGTATGTGTGGGTGTATTTATATTTGTGTATATGTGGGTGTATGTATATTTGTGTATATGTGGGTGTATGTATATTTGTGTATATGTGGGTGTATGTATATTTGTGTATGTGGGTGTATGTATATTTGTGTATGTGTGGGTGTATGTATATTTGTGTATGTGTGGGTGTATTTATATTTGTGTATGTGTGGGTGTATTATTTATATTTGTATATGTGTGGGTGTATGTATATTTGTGTATATGTGGGTGTATGTATATTTGTGTATGTGTGGGTGTATTTATATTTGTGTATGTGTAGATGGGTGTATGTATATTTGTGTATGTGTAGATGGGTGTATGTATAAATTTGTGTATTTACGAAAATATTTTTCGTTTATAATTTTACCGTGTCGGAATGACACGAAATTCGCACGGTCATAGCGAAACGACATTCTGAACAAAACGCAAGCTTACCTTGCGCTCTCGTAATTTTAGCCATCCCAAATCGTTTAAGGCCTCAATACGCATTTTATTACAAAAATATGTATTTTTGTAATAAAACGCGTATTTGAGGCCTTAAACAATCTCGGATGGCTAAAATCACGAGATCGCAAGAAAATTTCTTGCGTTTTGTTTAGAATGCCGTTTCTCTATGATCGTGTGAATTTCGTGTCATTCCGACACGGTAAAGTTATAAACGAAAAAATAAAATTAAAAAAAAAATACTACCTATTACAGCGGTTATGGAAATAACCGCTGTAATAGTATAGCCTATTATAGCGGTTATTTCCATAACCGCTGTAATAGGCTCCGAATTTTTTTTTTTACAGCGGTTATAAAAATAACGGCTGTAATAGGTGCCTATTACAGCGGTTTTTAACCGCTGTAATTGGCCTTAACTAATTACAGCGGGTAAAACCGCTGTAATTGGCCAAAAAAAACCGTTGTAATAGATCATTTCTGTAGTAGTGTAATTTGATTAACTCAAGCCCCGTGATAATTCTCCACTTAGAATTATCTAACAACCCCCGCGCTCGAGTTCGATACGCTAGACGGTGATTCAGACTTTAACACTTCGGCGTGTTGTTTAAAATTGTCATTCGGACCGCAATTGATAAGAAAGAATAGATAAGACAGGAAGATACAAGTCCAGATATAAAATTATCTACCAAATACTTAAATCTGATAAAACAATAAACTGTATACCTCCATATTGATCCCCAGTCGTGTGTTACAAAGATGCTTCGAGCAAGAAAATATGCTGATGTCAACAACACTTGATTGCCAGGATTTGATCTACAGAATTACCTAAATTACGCTACTCCTAAGATTATATAAGTCTACTCCTAGAGAAAAAGATAAAAACTGTGTAGAGTTGTTCTGTCGTTTTTTTTTTCTTTCTCCGTCTTTCCCTTTATCACGTACCCACTTCCTTTGCAGTTAGTAACCTCCTTCAACCGCATTTTCAAATTATTTGGTTGGCGCATCTCTGAACTGGGTAACTCCCGTCTCTTTTTGGGCTTCTTTCGGCGGGCTTCTGACTCAACAGCATATCCAGTTTGGACCTATCCATTATTAACTCGGACTGAGTTGCTTTAGGTTCTTTTATTGATTTTAATTAATCATCGCATGGGTTATTTTGGGCGTTCGTACTTTAAGCCCATTTATTTGTACTTTTATTAATAAGGCTGTTTCGGCCCTTCAATTTGAGCCCATTTCATTTTAGGTGTAAACAAATGACCCCCTAATACATGTGAGTAATTCAGGTTCACGTGTATTAAAAGACACGTTCATTCTTTTTAATGACAAATGACCATTCGGATTCCAAGTCATCAAAAATCATGCCTTTTACAACAGACTTTTAATAAATTTGGTGACTATTTTTAGTAATAGGCGACCATTCGGATTCCAGGTCATCAAAAGTCATGCCTTTTTGTAACAGACTTCTAATAAATTTGGCGGCTATGGAAAGACGCGCCTTTTTGTGTTCATCTTCTCCAATACCTTTCATTTAATTGGATATGTCATTTCGCTGAACAGTGACAAGAAAACCTATAAATTCCTGTATTTTGTCCTCGGGATACACAAGAATTCAGAATTTCCCTTTTCCTTCTTTCTCAAGCTAACTAGCGCAGACAAATCACCATTTCTATTCTCTTTCTTGTTCGCGTGCTCTTAACCATCTCTTCGAAAAAATGGCTTTTCCACCACACAACTCAATACACAACCTGACCTCTCTAGTTCCTCAAGCGTCCATTTTGGACTGTGAGGAGGCATCGAAACTCTGCGAGGAAATTAGGGCATTCGAAGCCCATTACTCCGACGCCAAGGTCTCCTCTCTTAATACGACGTATATCGTCCCTCGGTGGGCCTCCGATCGTCGTGGTCAGACTCTTAGCCATCTGGCTTTGGGTCCCCGTTTCGAATCATCTGGCTTCGAAGCAGATGCTCTGCATGTTCCCGATGTAATCGGGAACTGACCTTCCCTTGAATCTGACAATGCCCCGATTTGCCTTAAGGGGTCCCAAAAATTGGCTTGGATCAACTCGACGAAACCAACCATAGGCTGGATTGGCAACACGGATGCCTTTCCATGGTTTAATCGCCTTAGTCGATTTCATGCTAAATGGGAGAATAATAGAGTATTAGGGCTAATTTGGATAGCCTGCTACCAAACCCTCCCCTTCGAACAGGTAATGACGGATGCCTTTTCTCTCTCGTGGCATCCTTCATATAACTGCTTCATATTGCCTCGAGGACTTCAGACGGTCACCCTCGAAGACGTGGCCCTTATTACCGGAGCATCGCCCTACGGGGCTGTACTTCGCACTGGTGAAGTGGAGGGTAATGCTCGAGCACTCTTGAAGGCTACCAATATCTGGTTTAAATATCATGGCAAAAGTGGGGGTGCCAATATTTCCTATTTAGGATTAGTTAAGCACTTTGTTGGTCCCAAGTGGCATACGAAAGGGTCTAGAAGGGGGGGTTGAATAGACCCTAAAGTCTTTTTCGACTTCAAAAGATTCGTATTAAAAAGGATTTTGGACGCTTGAAAAGTAGACGCTTGAAGTGTCTAACACTTCACTAAAAAATATAGGCGCTTTGGTGAAGCGTCTAACAAAGACTGTTTTTAGAAAGTTAACTTAGATTTAAAGACTTGAATACTACAACCAAATAGGTTTGAGCATTCACTTCTTTGATCAGTGTTAGCACAGCGGACTGATTTTTGGAGTCTTCTCTTTTAAAGCTTTAGCGTCACAAAAAGTGTATTTAGTTGCTTAGCGTTTGATTAAGTTTTACTTTATTAGATTATGATATGACAATATGAATGCTGAAAGTAAAGTAAAGAACAATATTTGTAAGGTTCGTTGGGTGGTGTAATCCCAACTACGTCCTTCTTCTCCTCGAACACTTGGAGGCAATCCACTAAAATGATTCTCAAAGAATCACACAGAATCTTCTACAAATTAGGGAGAGATGGATGTCGATGACTTGAGCTCTTTGATCACATAGATTTCTGCTCCAAATCACTTCAATCCTCTTGCTTCTTTCACCCAGAAATATGGCAAGTATCCAACTTCGACTTCACACAGATCGCGAGGCTTGGATAGGGGTTTTTCTAAACGGTTTGTTTGATTTTGATAAAGTTCAAACAACTAGGAATATCTCAGTAGTAATGTGGGTTTCTCTGAAAAGAGTGTTTGAGATATTGGTTGACTGTCTCAGGATTTGAAGAAAAGCAAAGAGAATATTTTCTTGAAAGTTTTGGCTTTTATGAGATTGTAAGGAATGAGACTTCAATGCAACAGCAATTTGACTTGATAATTGTTCTCTATGTTTGGCTTGTTGTTGAAATCCTATTTATAGGCATTCTTGAAAAAAGTGTCCATTTGACACATGCACGAGCGCGTGTCTCTCACTTTCGCGAGTGAATAACTTTTTGTCCTTTTTCCTGAAAATCTGCTGCACAAAAGTTGGTGCTGCAGTCTTTGAATAGTTGACAGTCCAATAGGGTGGCTTCTCCGTACGTCTGAAAGTGCTTATCACATTTAATGCTCTTATCAACATTTAAAGCATTTGAATTAAATGTCCGTTGGCATTTAATGCTTTTGAAAATATTTGCATTAAAACTCCTTCTGGACTTAGAAATAAATTCAGGTGAAATTAGTCATTGATAGACACTTATTCAACCTTGAATCACTTCTATCCTATAGGGTGACGCTTGGTGTAGCAGTCATTCTAGACGCTTGGAATCTTCATCTTTATTCAGACTTCAGGCGCTTGAGTCTTCAAACTTTACTTCTGATAAACTCACTCAGAACAAATCAGATGCTCAGTCTAAGATAACTTAACCTAACAATCTAGAATAAAAATAAAACAAAGCCTATTACAAATCTAACGCTTCAAAGCTAAAAGACAAACTTACATATTTTGGGGTCTAACGTCCTAATTGTCATCATCAAAACATCTAACATGAAATTCCTAACAATTTCCCCCTTTTTGATGATGGCAATACTTACTCTTTTATAGTTCAAGAGTTAGACAGCCAAAATAAAAGTTAGCTTTGATTAGATAAGGTTAGTTAAAGTTAGTTACGCTTCAACGAGATGTTTCAGCTGAAAAATGCATTTTCTATATATCAAACATTACAAGCATTTTTACAACTAAACAAACAAAATATAAGAGACAAGAATATAGATAATACAAATCAAAAAGCTTTAATGACTTGATCTAACTTTGTATCGCTTGGGCATTTCAGCTCGGATAGCTTCAGTCAGATTATCTTCCAAGGTCATCATCGCTTCATGATCTTTGTTGATTATGAGCTTATTTTCTTCTTGTTGTCTCTTCTTGAAAGTAGTAAAGTGTTTGTCCCAATCAGTTGGATCAATACCAATATACCTTAGACAAATTCTGAAAGTTCGGATGAAATCAGACATCTGCCTCTCTTCAGCTAAAATTTTTGAATCTGAAGGTTCTGGAATGGATGTTCTTTGAAGAGGGATGTCAAACTGTTCTAACATTGCTCTTGTAGGTATTGGTAGATTTGGATATAGTGCTCTTGGAGGTTCCCTTAGTGTTCTACTAGGCGTTCCAGATTCACTTACTTTAAAAGCAGTTATCCAAGATGGGAGGCTTAGCGCAGAAGGAGAGGTTAAGACTTGACGCTTAAGAGGCGGAGGCTCTTGAGCTCTGGAACTAGACGCTTTCCTCTTTTCTCCTTTCTTCTTCTTTTTCCCCTTATTGCCATCATGAGACTTCAAAAAGTGTTCTGTAAGTAAACTTACCTGATGAGCAATCTGAGACATAGAGTCTGAGATGTCGTCCAGACGCTTGTCGAAGTGTTCCTGCAGTGCGAGAAGCTTGGCGTTGGTAGCATCATTCAGAGATGTCTCTACGGTTTCGAAGCGCTTTTCTAACTCTTCTTTCATGGCAAGTTGGTGGGCGTGAGTAGCATCATGCATTTCTTGAAAGGTTTGTTTACACTCACCAACAGCCGCTTGAGCTGAGCTACGCATATGAGCAATTTGAGCGCTCATAACGTGAGACTCAATCTTTGCCAAATCTTCTTTAATCCAGTGAAGGGATTCTTCATTCTGAGTAGCATGAGCACTGATATCCTCCAGAACGGATTTGAGCAAAGGACCAAAACATTGACTCTCATCTGATTGAACCGCTTGAGGAGTCGGTCGCTTGAATCTGGATGAGTGTTTCAGAGAGTCAAGGGGAGCTTGATATGCTGGATCAAAGACAGTACCTCGTACGTCAAGAGAGAGATCCTCAGCAATATCAGCATCAACCGGTTCAAGAGCGTCAGGAATATCCTCTGGTTGAGACGCTTGAACAGGTTCTTCAGCAGACGCTGGAAAACTGGCAACTTCAGAAGTGGACGCTTCAATTGTCTTAGTAGGGGCTTCCTCTAGCGCTGACCCTTTTTGGCGAAAGTCATCGAATTGGAAGTTCCAATTTGCTAAATCGGCAAGAGAAGTGGACGAAGCTTCTAGAAGTTCAGTGAGTCTGGATCTAGAACAACAAAAACCAGAAATAAATGTGCGAAGAGGACTATCAATGGCCCTGATGTGCATGGGACCAATGATGTCAAGCACATGATGCGGAAAGATTTTGGACGGCGCTCGACAGATAGAGAAAATGGAGTCTGGAGAGTAATTTCGAGAGAATCCAATCAAGCAGTCAGAGGGAAGAGACTTGAGACGCTGATCCTCAGGCACGTAAGCAGCGTAGTACTCTTCTAAATATGGATAGATCGCTTGAGCTAGTCCCTGATTTCTTTCTAGTAGTGAGAGGACAAACTCATAATAATTGAGTACCTCTTTGCGGATAGAAGGGAGCAGTGGATATCCTCGAAAAGAATTGACGACGGAGCCGTTCCATTATCTGAGATTGGCAGTGAAGATTTTGTCGAAAAGAGATAAGGGAGTCATAATCTTCACCATCAAGTTAAAATTATCTTCGCAGTGGCTGGGAGCGAAATTCAGGCTAGTAATTTGATTACTGCCGCTGGTAGACGCTTGAGCGTTGAAATGTAGAGGAGTAATGGACAGTCTGTGAAGCTCTTGACGCAGACATTGTTCAATTTGATGTCTAATTAGGGAGAGCTTAAGAACAGGTCCAACTCTCTGTTAACGCTTCTTTAGGCAATACTTGGCGAAATGACGCTTCTTGTCATGCATACCTATGCCGAACAAATGGGGAGCTTGAACTAATTCTGAGAAAGTGTACTTGTTTCCCATGTACGCTTCAACCCAATTGAATCCGTTCATGCAGTAGTCTGTGCCAGCGTTGACAATAGCTCTAATGCCTTCATGGTGAATATCTCTTGTAGATTCAAATCGATATTTATCGGTCTGATAGTTAGCATTCCAGACGCTATCAAAATACGCATCAGCTTCAGTCTGGATCAAATGTGTGAGAGATTCGAGATGCTCACCGGCATGAACTGCTTTATTTTTCCATAAGCGAAGTGGATTGACCAAAGCTAGGTTGTCAGGACTATTCGCAATATGAGGAAAGTGTGTGTAGCCTTCTCGGTTCAAGACTGCCTCTGAGGGATTGAGAAAGCTAGAGCGAAGTGGCTCATACACACGAATATTGTAGTCTCTGAGAACAAAACCTGTAGGCTTGATGTGGCCAGAATCGAGGTAATACGCTAGATCCACATCACATCTAGGAGTTGTTCTTCCTTGTCTGTCTTGTTGAAGAATGAGAGAGGATGGTATTTGACCAGGAGCTTTTTGTAGTTCAATGGCCCTATAATACTTTCTCTCAATTTCTGTCATCTCAGTGTTAAACACTATATCCTTGATTTTATTGTCAATATCAATCAGGAGTGCAATCTCATTCTCAGCAGCAGTATATCTGTCTTCATTATATCCGACAGGAATGAAATCTTCTTCTAGTGCTGGAGGCATGTAGTTGATTGAATGATCAATCGTCTTCAGCGGGTCCAGTTGGAAGAAGTGTCTTGGCTTTGTAACGTCTTCAGCAACGCTCTGACCTTCTGAGCGTGCCTCTGTTATAGCTGGAACAGGGATTGATGACTGAACCTCTTTGAGAGCAGGTTCCTCAGGTTCAATTGCAGCAGCTTCTGCGGCAATGTCTTTGGCAATCGCCACAACTGCGGTCATCTCAACATCTAGATTGACATCGGTTGACGCTTCAGCAGCAGCTGGAACTAAAGCTGTAACAAATGAACTATCCTCTATAAGAGCAGGATCTTCTACAGATGTAGGAATAGGAATTCTGTGGGAAGAAATAAACTTACCCTGAGAACTTGTCTCAACAGCAACACTTTGAGCGCTTGGCTCAACAGCAACTTGAGCGCTTAAGCGCTTGGCTCAATAGTCTCAGGCTCTTCAGGAACAGGAGCAGCTCGATGCTTGCTTGTCCTGGAACGCTTGAAGATTTTCTTTACGTTGACTCCTTCAACGAGTTTGAGCGCTTGAGCGGGAGGAGCAGCAGCTGGTTCATCAAATTCAATTTGGTTGATGATTCCTTCCAGCTTCCTCCGCTTGAGAGGTAACTTGTCCTATGCATCCTCATCAGTTTCCTCATCATTCTTCTGAGGAGCAGGAACAGTTTGTACCTTGGGCTTTCTAGGAGCCCTTTTCTTGGTAGCAGCCGAACGCTTCATGGCTTCCTCTGGAGCAGGACGCTCAGCCTCTTCATCAGATGCTTCATGTACAGTCTGACGCTCAGAAAGTGGTTTAGCAGCACCACCAACTTTGGGAGGATTGAATAGATTGGTCAGAATCCTTCGTCCCAAAAACTTGGTCTTATTCAGCGGGAGACCAGAGAAGTAAACGCAGTCTGATCTGTACAGAAGGTCACTCAAAACAAGTCAATACGGTTTGTTAGGGGTGTTCAGACAGTCCCTAAACCTTTCAAAGATGTACTCACTCCAGTTGATTTTGATGGAGAGGAGTATAGCAGTCATCATTTGAAATTGGGTGGGGTTGACCTTATCAAATGTGCCCACTCTGCATTCAACAATTTTACTGCAGAAATCAGCCAACAGTCTGTACTGAGATACCAGATCTTTCTTTTCAAAGTGCTGGGTATAAGGTACATCATCGTACGCCCTCATAACCGTCCATGCTTCCTTGATTTGTACCAGAGTGACACTATCCAGTGCATCACCTTCATTAGGAAGATTGAAGTGCTTTGCAATGGAGTCAGCAGTCAACACAAATTCTTTTGCGGGCTCTTTCTTGTACATAGGGAGGAGGCAAGAGATAGACTTCTTGTCCTTCGAGAGTTTTGCATTCCTCCAGAAGATATCAACTTTCGTCGGAAATAAGTATGAGTACTGTGTTAAGAACTTCTTGAGTCCAGCTTTTATAACAGTATCCATCATATCATGCAGGTTGATTTGGGGTTGATCATACAAGAATTTTCAATCAACAAGAAGGCCTTCAGTAACCTTGATGATAGGTTCGGCAGAAGTAGATGAAGTTTTCTTTGGTGCCATTTTTGAAAGTAGAGTGAACTGAGGTTTTCTTTTGCTTTGAGAGAGAGAGAAATTTGCAAAAATCTTTGAGTAAAAGTGAATGATTTCTCTGCAGAAGTTGTGTTTTAAATGACACAGAAAAGAATTTTGAAACTTGTGTTCTCTAGTCTCTGTAGGATTTAGACATGTGTAAGGACTTTTGAATCTCAGCCATAAATTCATTAACTGCGGACGCGAGTTTTGTGTAAGAGAGAGAAGTTACATTTGGTAATTCTCATATATAATGATTTGACATCCGAGTTAAAAAAATAAAAAAAAATGTTTGGTATTTTCAGAGTGTAGCACACGCGCCTGATGGTACACTGACACGTACACAAACACGTGCTATCTCTGAACCGTCATTTTAAAAGTTTTGATTGCGCGCCAGTTTGATGTGATAGAAGCGTGCGAGTAGAGTACAAAATAGACTTTTGAGTTTACCCACTACTTCAAAAAAGGCTTGTAAAATTTATGCATGACTATTAAAAACATTTTTATATTAAGAGTTGAATGGAATTGGTTCAACGCTTAACTGATACTACTGGGTGATATATCATTGAAAATTAGACGCTTAGGATTGAAAAGACTTTTTATGTTTGAGCGTCCAATATTTTATGCATAAGTGATACTGAGTGTTGATGATCATGCATCTGAAAATTTTGATCATTGACGCTTGCAGTTATGGTTAAGTACAACTTTAAGGTTCCCCCTAAATTTGATAACTTGTACCAGGTAGGAAAATCTTTTAGACATAAATTAAGTGGATTCCTCCTAAATTATATGTCTAATAAAATATGATGCAAAATGATTAAGTTAAATCAATCATACCTAATTCACTTCTCAAAGTGAGAAAACGTTGTTCGTTGAGTGCTTTGGTGAAGATATCTGCCAATTGTTTGTCAATTCCAATGAAGTGCATGGAGATATCTTTCTTTTGAACGCGGTCACGAAGAAAATGGTATCTAATGTCAATGTGTTTAGTTCTGGAATGAAGAACAGGGTTTTGAGTTATGGCTAGAGCGCTTTGGTTATCACAATGAATAGGGGTTGGGCCTAGGATTATTCCATAATCTCTAAGTTGTTGCCTCATCCATAACACTTGTGCACAACAACTTCCTGCAGCTACATACTCAGCTTCGGCTGTGGAGGTAGCTATGGATTGTTGTTTCTTACTATGCCATGAAACTAACCTACCACCTAGAAATTGACATGTACCACTAGTACTCTTACGATCTATTTTGCATCCTGCAAAATCTGCATCTGAGTAACCAATTAGTTCAAAAGGAGAGTCCCTTGGATACCATAAGCCCACATTTTGTGTGCCTTTCAAGTATTTAAGGATCTTCATGGCAGCAATTAAGTGTGACTCTTTAGGATCGGCTTGAAATCGTGCACACATGCATACCGAAAACATATTATCAGGTCTACTAGCAGTAATATAAAGGAGTGATCCAATGATACCTCTATAATTAGTGATATCAACTTTCTTTCCACTTTCATCTTTATCTAACTTAAGCTTTTGGCTCATTGGAATTTTTGAATATAATGCATTTTCCATACCAAATTTCTTAATCGTATCTCTTGTGTATTTAGCTTGGTTTATAAACATGCCATTATGAAGTTGTTTAACTTGTAATCCTAAGAAGAAAGTTAATTCACCCATCATGCTCATTTCAAATTGTTCTTGCATCATTTTCAAAAATTTCTCACACAAACGCTTGTTAGTAGAACCAAATATAATATCATCAACGTAAATTTGGACTAAGAGAGTATCTTCGTTGTTGGTAATTTTGAATAACGTTGTATCAACGCTGCCTTTTGAAAAGCCTTTACCAATGAGGAAGATAGAGAGAGTGTCATACCATGCTCGGGGTGCTTGCTTAAGCCCATAAAGTGCTTTGTCTAGCTTGTAGACCATACCCTTACCATGATTGTTGATGAATCCTGGTGGTTGCTCCACATATACTTCTTCTTGGAGTTTACCATTCAGGAAGGCACTCTTCACGTCCATCTGATACACCATGAACTTGTTGAACGCTGCATACGCTAGAAACATGCGGATTGCTTCAAGACGAGCGACAAGAGCGTATGTCTCATCAAAGTCAAAACCCTCCTCTTGGCAATATCCTTGAGCTACGAATCTGGCCTTGCTCCTTATCACAATGCCATTCTCATCCATCTTGTTTCTATAAACCCATCTAGTTCCAATAACTCCTTGGTGAGTTGGTCTTGGTACTAGCGTCCAAACCTTATTTCGTTCAAACTAATTAAGCTTTTCTTGCATGGCTTCAATCCAACTTGGGTTGCTTAACGCTTCATCCACTTTCTTAGGTTCCATTTGAGATAAAAAAACTTGCGAACATAGCCTCATTGAACGTAGCAACTCTAGTCCTAACAGGCGCTTCAATATCTCCAATAATCTGCTCAGGTGGATGATCACGCAGCCATAGTCTATCTGGTTGGAAAGGGTTAAGAGGTTGAACAGACGCTTGATGAACAGACGCTTGATTATCCTCTTGCGTAGGCGCTTCAAGTTCACAGATTCTTGTTTGCTCTTGATGATCACTCTCTTCATGATCATCAGCATTTCTTACAATATTGTCCATATTAACCTCACGAGTAATCTTAGGAGGTGTCACTGAGATCTCATCATCGTCGTCAGTATCTTCATCAATAGTAATCTTAGACGCTTGATGACATAGATCTTTAACTCCTACATCATTCACATTAACCTTACTCGGTTCTTGGTTAGCATCATCAAAATCAACATGAATAGATTCCTCAACCTTCGATTTGATCTTATTTAGGATGCGAAAATTCTTTCCATTCTTGGCGTAGCCTAGAAAGATTCCCTCATCCGCTTTAGGATCAAATGTCTTTAGACTTTGGGATCCATTATTATGGATAAAGCATTTAGAACCAAAGACGTGAAAATATGAAACATTTGGCTTACATCTCTTCCACAGTTCATATGGAGTTTTCCCATGCTGTTTGTTGATCATGTAACGGTTTTGAGTGTAACAGGCAGTGTTGATCGCTTAGGCCCAAAACCTAGGAGCAAGCTTGGATTCTGCTAACATCGTCCTAGCGGCTTCCTTAAGCGTTCGGTTCCGGCGGTCAGCAACACCATTTTGTTGGGGAGTTCTGGGAGCTGAATACTCATAGTGTATTCCATT
The DNA here is from genome assembly GCA_019426215.1 of Buddleja alternifolia. NCBI lineage: Eukaryota > Viridiplantae > Streptophyta > Magnoliopsida > Lamiales > Scrophulariaceae > Buddleja > Buddleja alternifolia. Next base: position 2,934,799 of record CM033408.1, on the reverse strand, counting down.
TTCTGCACAAAACTTCTCAACAATCTTGTTAGTAAACTCAGTACCGTGATCGCTTCTTATTCTTGCAACCTTAAGATTTTTCAATATTTGAAGTTGTCGAATAAGCGTTGTTAACTTGTCACATGTCTCATCTTTGGATCAAAGAAATTCCACCCAAGTAAATCGAGAGAAATCATCTACTATCACCAAAGTATACTTCTTACCGCTTACACTGATCGTTTGAACAGGTCCAAACAAATCCATGTGAAGTAGTTCAAGTATTCTAGAGGTAGATAGATGAAGTTTTCTCTTGAACGATGATTTAACTTGTTTACCCATTTGACAAGCGCTACAAAGGCGATCCTTATGAAATGGTCCATTTGGTAATCCCTCTACAAGATTTTGACTTATAAGCTGAGAGATTGTTTTGAAGTTGAGGTGATTCATTTTTCTATGCCATAACCAACCCATTTTAGATTCATTTTTAGCAACAAAACATGTTGGGTTGTTATCAAGTGTTGAACCCCAATCTACCAAATATACGTTGTTAGTTCTTTTACCCTTCAATTTAGTAGACTTAGTCTTAGCGTCATTTATATAGCAACAGTCACTTGAGAATATGACTTCAAAGCCTTTATCACAAAATTGACTTATGCTTAATAAATTGTGCTTCAGACCCTCAACATAATAAACATCACTTATCATGATGTTCCCCCTATGCATAGTACCCATACCTTTGGTTTTACCTTTGGAGTTGTCACCAAATACAACCTGAGGACCATTGGCAGCTTGATAGTTGATTAGAATATCTTTGGAATCAGTCATGTGCCTTGACGATCCACTATCGAAGTACCACACAGATGTATCGGCTCTAGCTCTAGGTACCTGCAATCAAAAGGGAAGTTCTATTTCTGTTTAGGTACCCATTGTTGCTTGGGTCCTTTAACATTAGTAACATTGTTAGTTTGAATTAGAACTTTAGGAACCCATATTTGTCTGGTCTTCATTTTAGGAATACTGGCCTTTTTGGGTTTCACAACGTGTTGTGTGTGCTTTTTGGGTGTATAATAATATCCTCGATTATAATGGTAGTCATAATCATAGTCATAGTCATAATCATCATAGTATCGATAATATGATCTTGACTGTCTTGGATATTGACGCTAGTATTTCATTGGAGCTGGCTTGGGTTGCACTTTTGGTGCTGGACGCTTAGCGCTTGACTCACAGTGGTCAGACTTATCTTTAGACTTTTGAGCATTTGGATAGACCCGTCTTTGTGAATCATTTGTCTTAGCCTTACCCTTGCCTGAGTTAACTTTGACTTTCTCATTTGGCCTCTTACCATTGTCACTAGGTTCATTTTGTGTTTGACCTTGTGCACCTTTCTCAACAAATATAACACCCTTTCCTTTGTTGTTTGCCGTAACATTAGATTTATTAGGTTGTTTACCGAGTTTATCGTATCCTAAACCGGTCTTTTCACCAAATAATCTAGTTACTTCAGTCACATTATCCAACTTCCTAGAAGCTTTTGATAATGATGAGATGAGCTGCTCTGATTTAGCAAGTCTAGCGATCAAATCAGCTTCTCTCTTGACTATTATATCAAGATCGCTTTTCAATTGAATAATTTTACTCTCAAGCGATTGGTTCTTCTCAATGCACTGTTGCTAAACTTGCAACTTTGCTTTGACCGTTACTTTATCTCTTGTGAGTGATGAAATAATAGCGAGATCATTTTGATATACTTTGGCAACTTCTTGACATTCATTGTAGTATTCTTTGACTTTGTCAAGTAATTCATCATAAGAGAGAGGAATAGATAATTCATTGATTACCTCAGGAGACGCTTCATCATCTCTGACCATGAGACATATGAGCGCTGAGTCATCTAATGGTTCATCATCGTCGCTACTCTCTTCTGATGATTCAAAATCTTCAGGTGCGGATGCTTGTTCTGATTCCGCTAGCAAACCTTGTTGACGAATGTTGCTCCTGAATTGGTTTCTATCCAAGTAATCCTGCTTTGAGGGCTTGGATACGTTTGGATAAGGGCAATTTACCTGGTAGTGCCCTGGTTTCCTGCAATTGTAACAAAGATTAGTTTTCATCTTTTGTTCATTTGTTAACCTTGCAATGTGTGGTTTTGAGACCACTGGAGCTGAGAGATTTTGAGTAGACGCTTGGTACTGAACAGGCACTTGAGGTAAAGGAACAAAATACTGAGGCGCTTGAATCTGTTGTTGCATCGGAGAAGGCGCTTGATATGAACTTTGTCCTTGATTATTGAAACCTTTTCCTTTCTTTTCATATCTCAAGAACTTTCTGAATCTATTCAGCAAAGCCAATTTCTCTTCTTCATTGATATCTAAATTCTTTCCTTTATTGCCCGATTTGCCTTTGATTGATGCTATAAGCGCTCCAGATTCAATCACCGGACTACTCACAACATCACTAGCAGAATTCAACTCGAACTCAAATGCTTTGAGCTCTGAAAAGGCGTCTTCTGGAGTTAGGAGATCCAGCATATTTGATTCTCTCATAGCAGTTGTCTTCATCAAGAATTTACTTGGTAAACTTCTAAAGATCTTAACCACCATTTCTCGATTCTACAAATCCATTCCCAACGATGTAAGTTCTGTAACTAGAGCTGTAAATCTTATATCTAATTTCTCTAAAGTTTCATTGGGTAGCATCTTAAATCCGTTAAACTTTTCCTTGGCAATGGAAAGTTTGTTTTCTTTGATCTGAGCTGAACCACCACAAATTGTAGCCAACTTATCCCATATTTCTTTAGTGGTTTTGCAAGACTTGATCTTGTTGAATAAGTTGTCATTATCACCAATAGCCGTATATAGAGCGTTACGACCAACATTGTCCAAATTAGCTCTTCGACGCTCATCTGGAGACCATTCTTGTTTCGGTTTTTCAACGTAACCATCGGGAGTGTCTTCCGTGGCTCCAAGCGCTCTTGTGATAACTTTATATATTCTGATTGGCCCATCTGAAATAATATCACACATGTCATCATCACATGAACAGAGATATGTAAATGCTTTGACTTTCCATGTGTCAAAATTTGACTCAGTCAGTTTGGGAACTTTAGCAAATGCCATGTTTAAAATCTAAAGCAACTAAGATTGAAAAAGGATCTAAACAAGCAGTTATGCTTGGAAATTTTAAAATTTCAACTTTAACCGCTCTGATACCACTTGTTGGTCCCAAGTGGCATACGAAATGGTCTAGAAGAGGGGGTTGAATAGACCCTGAAGTCCTTTTCAACTTCAAAAGATTCGTATTAAAAAGAATTTTGGACGCTTGAAAAGTAGACGCTTGAAATGTCTAACACTTGACTTAAGCGTTCACTAAAAAATATAGGCGCTTTGGTGAAGCGTCTAAAGAAGACTGTTTTTAGAAAGTTAACTTAGATTTCAAGACTTGGATACTACAACCAAATAGGTTTGAGCATTCACTTCTTTGATCAGTGTTAGCACAGCGGAATGATTTTTGGAGTCTTCTCTTTTAAAGCTTTAGCGTCACAGAAAGTGTATTTAGTTGCTTAGCGTTTGATTAAGTTTTACTTTATCAGATTATGATATGACAATATGAATGCTAAAAGTAAAGTAAAGAACAATATTTGTAAGGTGGTGTAATCCCAACTACGTCCTTCTTCTCCTCGAACACTTGGAGGTAATCCACTAAAATGATTCTCAAAGAATCACACAGAATCTTCTAAAAATTAGGGAGAGATGGATGTCGATAACTTGAGCTCCTTGATCACACAGATTTCTACTCCAAATCACTTCAATCCCCTTGCTTCTTTTACCCAGAAATATGGCAAGTATCCAACTTCGACTTCACACAGATCGCGAGGCTTGGATAGGGGTTTTTCTAAACGGTTTGTTTGATTTTGATAAAGTTCAAACAACTAGGAATATCTCAGTAGTAATGTGGGTTTCTCTGAAAAGATTGTTTGAGATATTGGTTGACTGTCTCAGGATTTGAAGAAAAGCAAAGAGAATATTTTCTTGAAAGTTTTGGCTTTTCTGAGATTGTAAGAAATGAGACTTCAATGCAACAGCAATTTGACTTGATAATTGTTCTCTATATTTGGCTTGTTGTTGAAGTCCTATTTATAGGCATTCTTGGCAAAAGTGTCCGTTTGACACATGCACGAGCGCGTGTCTCTCACTTTCGCGAGTGAACAACTTTTTGTCCTTTTTCCTGAAAATCTGCTGCACAAAAGTCGATGCTGCAGTCTTTGAATAGTTGACAGTCCAATAGGGTGGCTTCTCCGTACGTCTGAAAGTGCTTATCACATTTAATGCTCTTATCAGCATTTAATGCATTTGAATTAAATGCCCGTTGGCATTTAATGCTTTTGAAAATATTTGCATTAAAACTTCTTCTGGACTTAGAAATAAATTCAGGTGAAATTAGTCATTGATAGACACTTATTCAACCTTGAATCACTTCTATCCTATAGGGTGACGCTTGGTGTAGCAGGTCATTCTAGACGCTTGGAATCTTCATCTTTATTCAGACTTCAGACGCTTGAGTCTTCAAACTTTACTTCTGATAAACTCACTCAGAATAAATCAGACGCTCAGTCTAAGAAAACTTAACCTAACAATCTAGAATAAAAATAAAACAAAGCTTATTACAAATCTAACGCTTCGAAGCTAAAAAGACAAACTTACATATTTTGGGGTCTAACAAAAGGTCCTAATTGTCATCATCAAAACATCTAACATAAAATTCCTAACACACTTCATCGAGACGGATGACGAGGTTACAGATTTCGAAAATGCGGGAGAAGAAGGCGAAGAGAAAGATGTGGAAGGTCCAGAGATAAAGAATCAATCTGCAATCGAAGTAGAGGAAGGCTTACACCGGATCGATTTAGGGCAATTGTAATCTTTTATTTTAAATCTTTTCTATGGATGATTTTGAACAAAATGATGTACTCGATGTTTTATTTAAGAGATTAGTTATCGAAAAAACTAATTCAAAATTATTTGATTACAATTATGGTTTCATCGAGCAACTCAATTCGAGTTCGAACAATAATAGGGTTAATTTTTTCGAACATAAAAATAGCTATTTGGATGAAATAGTTGAACAAGGGACGATGGAACCTAATGAAGATATTCGAAAAGATATCCAGGATCCTTTAGAAGAAATCAATCTTGGGATAATAGAAAACCCAAGGGTGACTTATATAAGCTAGAAAATGGAACAGAATGAAAAGAAGGAATTAATCGAAATATTACAACAATTTAAAGATTGCTTCGCCTGGGCACATCATGAAATGCCAGGAGTTGACATGACTATAGCTCGACATGAATTACCCATTAAACACGGTTTCAAACCAATAATATAAGCACCTCGACGACTGTCACCGGACTTGATAGGAGCAATCAAAGAAGAGATTGGAAAGTTAGTCAAGGCCAAGTTTATTAGACCAACTAGGTACGTCGAGTGGTTGGCAAACATAGTACCAGTAATAAAGAAAAATGGCAAAATACGAGTTTGCATTGACTTTAGAGATTTAAATAGAGCCACACCAAAAGATGAATATCCCATGCCAATGGCAGACGTTTTGATCGACGCAGTTGCTAGGTACAAAGTAATGTCATTTATGGATGGATACTCAAGATACTATCAGTTGAAAATCTCTGAAGTGGATAGAAGCAAAACAACTTTTTAAATGTCCAGGTTCCATTGGGGCTTTCGAATGGATAGTTATGCCTTTTGGTTTAAAGAATGTCGGGACTATGTACCAAAGAACCATGAACTACATGTTTCATGATCTTATTGGAAAGTCGTTAAAGGTCTATATCGATGATATCGTACTTAAAGCTCAAACACATAAAGAGCATATGCAATACTTAGTCAAAGCATTCCAACGAATGGGGCATTATAATTCAAAAATGAATCCTTTGAAATGTGCTTTTGGTGTAGAAGCTGGGAACTTTTTAGGGTAAGTTAATTTTTTGAGGAGGTTTATAGCTAATTTGGCTGGAAAAATTGAAGTTTTCTCGCCTTTATTACGACTAAAAGATGAGGATGAGTTTATTTGGGGAGACAAACAAAAAGAAGCTTTCGAGAATATTAAAAGGTATCTAACCCAACCTCCAGTATTAATTCCTCCTCGAAAAGAAAAAAGGTTGAGGCTTTATATATCTGCAGCCGAATTTTCCATTGAATGTTTGCTGGTACAGGGGGATATGAACAAGCCATATTCTACCTAAGCAGATTGCTAAATGATGCCAAAAAGAGATATACTTCAATCAAAAAGTGGTGTCTTAGTATGTATTTTGCATCAGTAAAATTGAGACACTATTTTGCGTCATACTCTATCGAAATAGTATCACCAACAGATGTTATTAAGTTTATGATTAATCAACCTTTGGTAAAAGGTCGATTGAGCAAATGGAGTCTCAGTTTACTTCAGTTCAACTTGGTCTATGTACCTCAAAAGGCCATAAAAGGTCAAGCATTGGCAGATTTTTTGGCTGATCATCCCTCGAAAGAAAATGAAATGCTAGAAAAGTTCAAAATTGAAATTATAAGTTTAGCACCCTGGATCTTATATTTTGATGAGTCAAGTACTCGAGACGGTGCAGGAATTGGGATATATATTGTATCCCCATCCAAATTAATCACCAAAATGTATGCAAAAATCAAAGGTGACTGCACCAATAATAGAGCAGAGTATGAAGCTCTTATCTTAGGATTAGAAATATTACAAGATATGAGTGCTAAGAATATCGAGATAAAAGGAGATTCTCAATTGATTATAAATCAAGTAAGGGAAATATACAAGTGTATAAGCCCGTTAGCAGTGACCTCATATGCTTGAATACATGAATTATTCAAACATTTCGAAACAGTGAAGATTTCTCATGTACCCAGAGAGAAGAATCAAATATCTAATGACTTAGCTCAATTAGCATCAGGATATAAGATTGACCTTGAGATGCTCTAATCAATCATCCAACTCGAACCAAGAGTTCTATTACCTTTCGAGCAGAGAACAATACATGTCAATAAAATTGATATTTTTAAAGAAAAAGAGGACTGGCGCCTGGAGATTATCGATTACCTTGAAAATCCAGCTAAAGAGGATTCTCGAACAAATTAAAATTAATGGATCATTATTATTTTTATGATGGACAAAAATTATATAGGAAGGACTCTCACGGGGTCTTACTAAAATGTCTCGATAAGGAAGATGCTTTGATTATAATGGCAGAAAAGCACGAAGGTATATATGGGGCCCATCAAGCAGGGCAGAAAATGAGATGGCTGATCCATAGATATGGATTTTATTGGCCCACTGTATTGCGAGATTGCATAAAATATGCTAAAGGTTGTCAACATTGTCAGAAATATGGTAAAATACTAAGACAACCCACAATGCAGTTGAATTCCATTGTGAAACCTTGGCCATTTCGAGGATGGGCTATCGATATAATTGGTGATATTAAACCAGCCTCATCTAAAAGGCATAGTTATATCCTAGTAGCGACGGATTATTTTACCAAATGGGTTGAAGCTAAAGCTTTCGAAAGCATAAATTCGAAACAAGTGGCTGAATTTATTAAAAAAATACATTATCACTAGGTTTGGGATTCCAGAGTCCATAACTTTTGACCAAGGCAGAATCTTTAACAGTGCAGAAATGATCGAATTCTGCGATCAATTCGGGATAAAATCGATGAATTCAACTCCATATTATGCTCAGGCAAATGGGCAAGCTGAATCATCAAATAAGTTAATCAAGGGATGTATCTCGAAAATGATAAAACTCAACCCTAGAAATTGGCACGAGCTATTAATGGATACATTATGGGCCCTAAGGACAATCAAAAAAGATAGTCTAGGGATATCCCTTTTTCAATTAGTATATGGTCACAAAGCTTTAATTCCAATGGAAATTAATATAAAGTCTAGAAGAATTCTGGAACAAGAACAGCTTACAGCCAAAGAATATGTTGAAAGTATGAACATCGAAAAATTAGATCACGAAATATTACAAGTTATAGCTTTACAACAAATCAAACTTCAGAAGAAGAAGATTGAAAAAAGTTATAATATAAAGGTAAAAGCAAGATCCTTCGAAATAGGAGACTTAATGTGGAAAATGGTTTTACCCGAAGGGTCAAAAGACCATTTTTATGGAAAATGGTCGCCTAAGTGGAAAGGACCATTTTTTATTTCGAATAAGTTATCAGGAAATTCCTTTGAACTTCAATATTTAAGTGGTAACCAATATGGAAGAGCTCTAAATGCGAAATACTTAAAGAAATATACACCAAGTATATGGAAAAAAAATGAAGCCATTATATTCGAGAGACTAGCCAAAAGGGGCAAAAGTTTCTTACAAATAAAAATAAGAATGGTTATAAGTACATCTTTCTAAAATGTCTGAGACCAAATAAAAAACAAAGAGTTAACTAATACATCAAAAGCAGAATCGAAAGTGTCTCTTTCGAGCAAGGCTGGTTTGACTATTTCTTCGAGCTCGTGAGTTAACCCGACAATCTGATCATTCAAAGCTGATAAATCTTCTTCGACTTGATCGACTGAATTGACTAAGCGATCCCTTTCGATTTGGAGGCTGGCAATCTAGGCATCTAGCGCAGCAATTCAAGCCAAGTAATCTGCTCGAGAGTTCTCTAAAACAGCGATTTGACGGCAGAGTTGATCCATTTGTTGGGCATGGCTAGAAGACATCTTTTCTTCGAAAGGGTTGATGCCTTGATCAATGGAGGCACAGAGATTAGCAAAGTTGTTCTCAAATACTTCGTGTGCCGCTCGAAACATGGGCAACCATTGATCAGCCATCCTCGAAGCTGCCTCATCGAGAAGAAAATGGAGTTTTTCCAACAAGTTGGAATCAGTACATCGAAGCCTTATGTCATAAAGTGCCTCGCTTAGAGCAACTTGGGAAAATATTACAGGGGCTACACCTCCTGAAAATGAAGTTACGAATTTATACAAAGGTTTAAGAAACGAACAAAACATGAATAACAAACCGACACATACCTTTGAATGGAGCAGTAAGAGCCATAGAGGTCGAAGGATTTGGATCTACAACTGGTTCAGCAAGAGAAGTCGAAAGTTGAGCATCCCCAATTTCTTTTATTTGAATTGAGGAAGGAACAGGAGGAAGGCCGAATTGAGCTCCAAGTGCAAGATTCGTCCCAATATTTTGAAGAATGGACGAATCAACAAAAATGGTAGACATTCCTGTCATGGTGCCAAAAGAGAACCTCATCGAGGATGGCAAGCTAGGAATGACTAAGTTCTCTAGAAGGGTGGACCCTGAAAGGAATTTTCATGTATATATATGTGTTTTGAACTTCTCTCGAAAATGGATTAAAGAGGAAGCAAATATTCGAGTGATACAAGGGTTTACCTGATGAAGGAATCCTCAAAGGTCCAATGGCAGTACTTGAGGCAACCTCTGTATACACTTCCATTTGAGTTGAACTTTCTTGAATGGGGGAAACAGGTGAAGCGTCAGTAGAAGTGGCTGCAACGAAAATACACGAACTTTCACATGACATAAAGAAACCTTAGGTATTTTCGGAAACAATGATAAAAGAAAAAAAATAACTTCTGGACTACTCCAGGTTTCAATATCTCCATTTATTGGAATTTGTTGAGTCTCAGATAAGAGCTCGAGTGGAGGCTCTTCAAGATTGGTTTCGAGGGTATCCACAATGTCGGCTTCAGCAATGGCAGTCTCAACAGGAGGCGCTTCAAGAACAACAATTCCACTTGAAGAGCCTATATATAGGAAAATACCTTAGTATGAATGATTCTCGAAAGCGATGACTAAATTGATAAGGTAAAAGTTATTATAAGTTAATGAAAGAGAAATTCTTACTTGAGGCTTCGAGAGATCCTTGCAGGCGCGAGCGTTTCTTGCGTCTTGGTTGGAGATCATGTGGATTAATTTCATCAACTTCATCTTCATCGAACATTCGAGGAACCTCTTCTTGAAGAGTCGAAGCTGGAGGTTCACGAATAGTGATGGTACCTCGTTTTCGAGAAATGGGGACAGAAATAGCAGAAGCCTCGGATACTGTATCTGACGCTCGAAGAGCTTACGAAAGCTCAACAGCCTCCTGGACTTGGGGATTGTCCCGCTCGAATCTCCAACCCGAAGTCAGGGCATATGGGAGGATGTAGTCACTATCCTGCAAAAGGAAGATGATAGTTTAATACAAGGATTATCTGAATTAAAAGAAATTTATATAAAGACACAAAACTACCTCATTTGATAAGAGGCTCAAAAGTTGAGCCATGTTCACTGTACCAACACAGAGCCTCGTAATATCAGTGATTTGCTTTCGAATAATCTGTCTGGAATAGCTATGTCTCAAAACAGTATTCCAGAAGTCCACAAAACACCTCTCTACTCGAAGGATTCTGCAGAAAACTGGGATGAAACAAGGGGAATCTGGCAGGAGGCCTGATTTCGAATGAGAGCCTCAGCTTTAGCCCTCTGACTATTCGAGATATGGAATTGCCTATCTGACCAAAGGCGATTCATGGTACCCAGAAATGGTAAAGAAAAGCACTGGCTTATACCAACTTGTCTCGAACAGAGCTACAAAAATAAAAATAAAGATAAGCTAGTGAAATCAATATGCTCGAAATAAACTATTTAGACACAATTATTACCTGTGGATTATAAACCTTAACTCCAGGGTTGTTATCAGCATAAAGAAGATCTCGAGAGGACAGTATGGATCTCCAATAAGGGTGATCATCAGTGGAGGAATTGAAAGAATCAACTGCCCTCATCCAATTAGGCAAAGCACTATGAGACCAATGAGTGTGCACTTGGTCGTACCTTGTTTCGAAGAAGGGGCACCAAGTAGAAACATGGAGCAAACTGTAATGGAAGCCAAGGCCATGAGATATGAAGCTTGCTCGAGGGAAATTAATAAATTCACAACAGCTTCCCCATAACAAACCCAACTCGAAATGGGCTCAAATCGAAAACCAATGGCCTTCTTCGAAGGCCGTTGTGCCTCATTTCGAGTTTCTTCGTTGAGAGCTTAAGTGGACCTGACGTTCAACAATTCAGGATAATAAAGGAAAATCTAGCATGTTAATAACCATAGAGGACCGGCCAATCTGTTGGCATTCGAGGGGTTGCGATGTAAAATGAACATCATTCTATAGAAATGGGCTAATACCAGGGAAGCTAAATCGATGGGCCCCCATAGTAACAGCAATATTGGCAGACAAATTAAGAAAGGTTTTATTCACCACACAACCAGCATTCATAAACAACCGGGAAATGACAAAATTTAAAAATAGTACCTCTTCGAAAGAGGTAACCATGTCATCACAACTTATGAAATACTTGACTAAAGTAGTATAAGCAATGTTGGCACCTTTATTTTTGCCATGGTGTTTCAACCAATTTTCGGTGGATACCAAGAGAGCACGGGCACTGGGAATCGATTCACCAGTGGGAAGAGTAGTACCCGTTGGAGATAAACCAGTGATCAAAGCAACGTCCTCCAAAGTAATCGTCTAAAAACCCGGGGCAAGACGAAGCAGTTGTAATAAGGATGCCATGAGTAAGCCAGGGCATCCGTTACCATCTGTTCGAAAGGGGGAACTGGGTAGCAGGCTATTCGAACAAGCCCCATAATTCGATTGCCCTTCCATTTACTGTGAAATTAACGCAACCTCTCGAACCAAGGGTAGGCATCGATGGCCTCAATCCAGCCATTGATTGGCTTGATCTTGTTCGTCCAACCAAATTTTTCACCCACTCTACATTAGAAAAGAGGGGCATCACTCTCTAACGCAGGCCAAATCCCCAATAGATCGGGGTTACCATCACTAGTGGGCTCAAACACCTCAGGCTGAAATCCACGCCCAAGGCCGACGTAGTCTAGCGATTGACCACGGCGATCGTGAGCCCATGGTGGAACTATGTGGGTGGAACCAAAAGAAGCTATTTTTGTATTCCGATAATGGATTTTGAAGTCTTTGATAGTTTGAAACAAATCTTGGGCGTCTTCGCAGTCCAAGATATTTTCTCCAGGGACCAAGCGACAGAGAACATGGGAGTTCGCCATTGAAGGAGTTCAGGCGAGGAAGATGACGGTTTCAAGACGAGGAAGACTTCAAATCAAGTGAGGAAGATGACGGTTTTGAGAAGGGGAAGAACTCGAGAAGTGTAACAAGAGGGACTTTTCTTCGAGAAAGTAAAGGACAAAAATCAAGAAGTTGACACAGAAGAGAGAGAGAGAGATTAAAGCAAGGTAAGTCAGCCAGAAGAGACGATCAGATATTTATAGGGTTTAAGTGTCTGATCATGAAAAGACACACCTATTACTCAGCGGGGAAGATGAAGAGCCTCATACGGTTTTTACCCGTCAAAATATGAAGAGGTTCTTGTACAGGAACGTGTTTTTATAGGGTAAGTGTCCGATCACAAAAAGGCGGACCTGCTAATCCGTGAAAAAGATGAAAAGTCTTAGGCGATTTTTAATGAAAGGCACGTTCTTCCATACCCACCAAAATATGAAGTTGTCTTTAACCAAAAGACGTGTCTTTTAATACACATGAACTCGAAACATTGATGTATTTTAGGGGGGCATTTGTTTACACTATAAAATAATTTGGGCTTTTGAATTACAGAGCCCAAATAGCCCAAACTGGGGAAACTCGAAAAAGAGAAAAAAAAGGAAATTGGGTCTACAAATTGATAAGACAGGGCCCATTAAATTTAGAAAATGGCAAAAATATAGGCTGGGTTGATAAAAACCCAAGAATCGAATCGGAGGAGATGGATCTGCATTCAAGAAAGATGCGCTAAATTAAGAAATTTGAAAGAAGCAGTTGAAACCAGTTCACGAGGAAGAGGAACGTGGGTTCCCAAGAACAAGATATATGCGGCCAATAAGGCGAAGAAGAGGATCAACAGAATCATAAAATTCTACATTTTCATTTTCTTAGAATTAGCTCTAGTCTTAGGAGTAGCTCTTAGCATAATTTAGGAGTAGCGGTAGTGTAATTTAGCAGTCACTTATCAAGAATTGCTGGGATATGCTGTATCTATAGTTGCTTGTAATCCTCACGATCGAAGGCTCTCATGGAGGTATAAATTACCCATTTGTCAGATTTAAATATTGATAGGTTAATTTTATCTTGATTTGAGTTGTTCGATTAATTTTTTATTTTATTTTTTATTTTTTTTGCATTCGAAATCAATAATTGAGCGTTAATTAAAGACTTGAACCACCATCCAGCGTATCGAACGCAGGGGTTGAAAGATAATCTCAATTTATAGATTATCACGGGGTTCAGAGCAAACACTCGGATCCACCTCATTCTGATTTGTTTTATCGCGAAACACATATATTATATATGATAATTAATTATATTATTCATGTTATACATAAGTGGTTCTACTAAAGGAACTTATAGAATGTATAGGAACAAATACACTAAGAATCAGATTTATTATACAACTAATGTGAGATTTTGAGGATTTTAAAAAATTATAAATTGAGAAATTAGTAAATAGACTTTATCGCTCAACTTTTTTTATTTGATTCTTATTGAATTTATATTTAACTTAATCCTGGTGAATTAGTTTTTTTTTTTTTTGTGCTGGTTTCAACTATAATAATAAGATTTTGATTCTTATTTGATTTTTATTTTTCATTGCCTTTGTTTTTACGCTGATAACTTTCTTATTTTTTAGTATATCATGTAAAATTTCACTAACTCAATTCTTTTCGATGTCCGCCAATATTAAATAATAATATTTACTAAGATATTCATGTAACTTAGAACTAATTTTTTTGTATATACTTTTCATTTGATAATATGTCAAATCTAAAGGTCTTTCATGTGATAATTAATGAGTATAGGATAAATTTCACTAGACTTTCGGGCATAAAAAGGTGGAAATAATACTATGTGGATAAATTTATAAAACTACCGCAAATTGTACCATACCGAACTGAAACCGCATGATACCGTATGTAGTGGTACCAGTTTCAAAAAGTCCGATTTTGGTTTTAACCATCTAAATACCGTAATTATTGGTATGGTTTAAATTTAGTGAAAAAACCGCAAAAATTGAATAATGTGCACCCCTATCTATCACTATTCGTCTCCATATACATTCATATATGCAACAAAAATGTCTCTAGCGACGTCTCAAAAGTTGCGTCTCTAAATCTATCTCTAACATAGCCACAATTTTCTTTTAAATTCCGTCTTAAAATCATTGTTCATGCTCCTTTTGTTAATCATCTTTACTAAATCCATACGAAGAAACTCAATACAATCAAATAAACATCAAATTCCACACCAATTCCAACCATATACAAACATTACGATTATCATTGAACATTAAAAATCACACATACATTTAAACATCAATCTATGAATCAATTATATCAGTCATCCAAATAAGTGTAACAAAAAATCTAAAGTGATTAACAAACAAAAACTACTAAATCATTCATCCAACTAATGAAATCTCAACTCTGCATCTCAAATGCAAAAATTGAGCCCTCGATCACGTTGCATCTCGCTTGCATTGTGTACCTCACATGCATTGTATGCCTCGCCTTCTAAATATTATAAAGAAAAATAATCTCAAGTTTAAAATAATAACATTATACAAGTATCAGTACTTTAATGTGAGTACAAGAGACATGCTTACATAGTTAAATTATTGCATAATACGAACTCAGAAACCAATGTAAAATTAAATACTAGAGTTGTTACAGTAAGTGATGGTACAATTAGCCGGATTTTACGGGAAAATTTTAAATCTTGAATGCATGTTTGTAGGTTAGATTTTTGGATAGAAATATTTTGGGAACCATCAATTAATCATATGATTATTATTTCCGAGACATCAGGTAGTAATTATCTAAAGAATTTCCATCATAGCAAGAATTGTCTTATAAATTGAAGAATAACTTATATATTTAAAATAAGTAAGTTGACTGAAGCATGTGCCTTAATTGTTTTCTCACATAAGAATCTTAATCAAATTTCTTTAGTCTCGTTTTACCTCTTTAACTCAATCAATCACAATATCTTAATTTAGTTTTCATTGCTTTTAAATCCTTAGCTTAAATCACTTGTCTCCGTGGGATTCGGACTTAAGTGTCCATTTTACTACTTGATATGATCGGTACTCTTGTTGAAAATCACGTGTACTTTTTGCGTTTCAAATGGCTTGCCAACTCTAAAGATTGTTTTCCTGGGAAGTTAGTTGTGGTTATAAATGTTTGGTTACTTCTTGTATTTCTAACTTAGATTCTACTCATTTCCACTCCATGTTTAAGTGTTGGATTGCACTGTAAATGTAAACTGCATGAAATAGAAACTAAACACGAATGTAGAACTTTGAGTTTTGTGCTTTCAGAGATCCTGTTTCATTTGTCCAACATCTTTTTGAAAATTATCTCTTGGTCATAGACAAACCATGGAGACAAGTCGTTGACACTTTCGATGCCCAGCCTGTTCATAGACATATTTACGGGACATTTTTGTGATCAGAAGGTTAGAAATGTCGCCTTCAATCATTTTTGCTCTTGCTTCTATTTGTGATCGCTGGGGTGGGGTGAGGTGGGGGTGGGGGGTGGGCTGTCTTGACCATGGGGTTATGTGAAGTATTTCTTGATAGTGAAATACATTTTTTATTTTTTATTTTAATTTAAAGAGCTTTTCAGTTGGAATTTTCTTATTCATGATAATGTTGGGGAGCATCCCACATTGAAAAGACAAGGAAAGGGAATACCTTTGGTCATTAATAAAAGACCTTTTGTATTTGTGGAAATATGAAAAGTTCCATGTCTCAAATGGAAAAGTTAAGGAAATATAAATGTGTTTATAATTCATTTACTTCCTTGAACACTTAAATTGATAAGTAAAAAGTAGTGGAGAGAGCACCCACGCCCAGTGCGATGCGCATGTTGACCTGCGGCCGGGGCCGGTTCGGGCGGTGGCCTAGTGTGCTCGCATGCCGTCGGTGATCGTGGTCTATCTTTTTGCTGGAAGTTTACTTAGAACAATTGTGTTGAGCGGTAAAAATCAACTTGAGGTGAGTCAAGTGCTAAGAGTTAAGTCAAGTATTGAACTCAGCTTGAGTCTAGTCAAGTGACTTAGCATAAGTCAAGTCGAGTTGCCTTGTTTGTTCGTCTGGAATGTAACTGCTAGAGACGAAAAGTCGCCTCTGACTTGAATGTGTCTATTCGATGATATGTAACGTTTGAAATGAACAGTCACGACTTGAATGTAGCTATTCAATGAAGAAACACAATTGTTCTGAATGGCCTATCTAAGTCTATAAATAATGAATCCCTGAATCATTCGAACATATCTGAAAATACAGAAATACACTTTCTCTCTATTGCTGCAAGTTCAAGGGTATTCTTATACTGCTTTAAATACTTGCTTCTTTTATCTTGGGAGGCTTATTTGCTGTAACTCTAGCAGTAAAAGGGGCAAATAAAGTCTTAAGGAAAGAGCGATCCTCGACTCAAGCAAATTACTCAGTCTTACGTATATTTCCAACAGTTCCTTCCATGTTGAGTTTGATCGTGTCTATGATGAGGAGCAGGAAACTGGTGTATGATGAGGAGGATATAGTGTAGTTTGAACTGCTAAGCTGAACCTGCAAGATGCGTGCTGCTGTTATTTCGTAAATTTTTCATACATTCTTCAAAACCTCTCAATCCGAAAGATACTTCACATGCTTTTCCCCTTTGTGGGTTTGTGGGGATGATGCCCTTTGTGGTTGGAGAATCCTCAACAGGGAATATAGTACATATACTTCTTTGTAATTTTGTGATAACATGGTTGCAAGTATGTTTTGTTAATTTTGTATTGGATTTTGAGTATAGACTTCTAGATTAGTTCTATGTTGCGTATGTTTATCTCTACCCAAATTGCATGCACACTTTTACTCTATTTTGTTTACTTTCGTGGTGATTTCCTATGTTGTTTTTCTCTTCATTTCCCCTGTTTGAGTTACTTCAGCTGTGTAGTTCTAATGCTGTTATCAGTTTGCCCAAAGTTCTAATTGCTTTCTTATCTACTTATATGAACATGCTTCAGTCAAGAACATCTTTGACATCTATATTTTTCTTATATGAACAAGTTATGGAATTTTCCAACCTTCTAATCTTTGAATATGGCTTGATTTATTACCTTTTTATCCCCTTTCTGAATCGCGCTGTTTTGGTCTCTTATACGACTAACGTTCTTGCTTTCTTTGATTATTCAATCTAATTATCCTGCAAGGGCCTGACAATATAAAAAAAATCTGGAAGTTATTGTTGCATTTTCTTGTTTTGCTAGTTACCGGAACAGCTTATGCTTCCATCTCCATTGTTTCGCTGGAGCTGTTTTTCTCTGTACGGTTAATTTTTCCCTGTGTTATGTATTTGAAAATAAAATTTCCTTATGTATTATGTTTCTAAAAAGTGGAAGATTATATGGAGGATCCAAATGGGAACGGTTAAGATTTAGGGCTTATTCGTTCACGTTTTCTGTTGGATCAGAAACGATGACATGGATTAGTTTGATATATGAATTAAAGCAACAAAAGTATAACACACATAAAATGAATTGAGTGCACTCTTAAAATCCAGCTGAACCTACTAATGAAGAGTATGAAGCATTTTCATCAGCAGATACTGTCCTCTTTTCGACAACTTTTTTCGATTCTGCATGAGTAGCATTTACTATTTGTGAAGCTCCGAGATTAGCCATATCACAGAGCTGTAATCTTTTCTTCTTCGCTTCTTCTACATCGCCTTCCCAGCAAGTCTCTGTAATGATTTCAGTGGCTTCATCTAATTTGTCCTCAGCCATTAGATCTCCGTTTTCTAGGAGGACTAGGTATACCTGCTCAGCAGCAGATTTTCGGATCTGGAAGGATACAAGGTCATGACTTCTGATGAGTAAAGGGTTAGTTAAATTGGAGCAAATAAGCATAGATGTTTCACTTTGTATCCTCTTCGAGCAATTTTTAATCGCTACCATGAAAGAGAAAAGAACGACGAGATGTTGAGTGACTATGTCAAATTATCATTAATTGTATGTATATTAAGTGACAGTATATTGTTAATCTAATAACTTTCACAAATTCAATATTGACATAATTATGTTACAAAGTCGTATGATAAAAAGAAACAATTAATATATTGTATCAATGGTGACAAGTGACAACTCGAGAACAACTCTGGTCACTAAAAATAATTATTATGGAAATAATTTGGAAATTTTCACCTAAGGTTTCTGCACTAATATTTTTTATTTTGGTTATGAATTTTCATCCAGGCACAAAATCATCATGAATAATTATCAGAAAAGAAAAAAAATAAAGAGCTTTTTTGCATAACGAACCTTGGGATATCGGTGGGCAAGGAAACTGAGTAGATGAGAGAATGCCCTCGTGTTGATGGGGTCTGAAACTGAAGCAATGTAACCAAGTATTGCAATTCCAGAATATAACTTAGAGAAGTCCTTTGTTGCTCTCAACTCTATAGCTAGAGAATCCAAAACACCACCACAGAACAATGGAGTCTGAGCCTGAGAAATGTAGCATCATTTTGTTTTAAATCAAACATTTAGGAATAATACTATCATCATGAACAATGTACGAAAATATATCGACTATGAAAATGTATAATGCAAATCCCATACACAAGATCAGGCCAAACTAGAAAATTTTCTATTCCTCAAATATGTAAATAAGCAAAGACAAATAGCATGGGTTTTATACATTGATCGACGAGGATACGGGCATATTAATTTTATTCAGAAGCGTGTCACCATATTTCTTCAGTCGCACACATCAAAAAAGCATAGTAAGTATGCAATAGGCCAATTGTTTGAGAGAGCAACTATGAATAGCTAAAAGGCAAATTTCACGAGATGGGAAGAATTATAAGCAAAGAGACATTTCAACAATTGATGAGAATGAGATACTGACCTCCATGTCCAATAACAACTTTCGGCTGAAAAGAATCTCGATAGTCTGAAAAAAGAAGAAGATGCATGAAAATGGTTAGATCGCCAGGAAAAATACATAAAAATAAGTGTACTCACGTGAAGTAATACTTTCCCAGAATATCAATAGATTTAAATGAGTTCTGAGCAGCCTTGCTCACAAGAAAATCAGTTATTAAGACAAGGAAAAATCACACACAAACCCCCTCACATATTGTGTAATTACTAAAAAAAACTTGATTTATTGAAAATTACCAATACACCCTCAAGGGGTCTATTTGTAAGGTTTACATGGGTAAACTTTTACGAACTTTTTGATACACGGGGCTGTAATTGTAAGAAATGACTTAACATGAGAGGGTGTGGTGGTAATTTCCAATACGTGAGTTTTTTTTTTTTTTGGTAATCACACAATAAGTGAGGGGGTCTGTGTGTAATTTTACCTCAAGACAATGGCCACACTTTTCGTGTACAGTGTAGTTTTGTGAAGAAAAACGGGTTCATGTTTTCGGCCCCTATACCATTAACAAGAAAATAAAAAAATCACTTTCCGTCTTCCTTGCGCCTATTCATATGTTATGTCACTAAAACTAGTTCAGTGAAATTACCTTCAAAGTGGGTATAATGACTCTATCACATCTTCTATATTTTTGAAGAACCCATAGAATATCCAATGACAGACTGATCATTTGGGAATCATCACGGCCTTCAGTTCCTGTACTCTCAACATAATCTAACAAAGCACTGAGTGATGCCTTTTTCAAAGAATCTTGTAATCCGCCGATAGATATAACCAACCCAGAGACAATGAATTTACTATAACAACTAAGTTGAAGTAGTTGCACAAAACGAGGATATGAGAATGTTGGCACCTGCATTGTAATCAGAACAATATATTTCTCAGTAAACTGAATAGTCAACATTTTGCAAGAAATGTCGATAATAAACTTACCCCCCACTTAAACTCGGCCTCATCTGAAATTATATGTTCGAGAAATTGCCTGTGTGGTATGTGTGGTACAGAAGTTGTTTTATTGTACAGAATTCTTTGGAGAATCCTTGCTGCTGATTCCCTTAATTTATCCATCTTCTCTACAGCTTGCTTGATAATGCCTCCAACTAAATTATTTACCAAACTGGTATCAAAATACGAGCTATCACTTCTATTAAGTTCTAAATCAGACCCTTTTTCTTGATTAATGGAATCTCTCTTGCATAGAATATATGTACATCTCTCAAGGCCATCCATTGCAGCCTCACGAACCCAAGAACCCACATCGCCCCTGTTGTCAGTGGAATAATCATCCAGAGCTTTAAAAAGACTGCACATGACTTCATTTTTTATGAAAAGAAACAGGGCAGTCCCATCTTCTCCAGAAAAGAAAGTAGAAGATTCTCCTGTCCCGGTTAAAGTTCCACAAACAGATACAAGTCCTTTGACAGCATTGACACGAGCTTCAGCATCCCTGTCTTCGGGATTATCCTGCAGATGCCAAATTGTTAAGTCAGACAATAAATCATAATAAAATAAAATTAAAAAAGGGAATCATTACATGCACACCCCTTATATATTGGCTAATTACCACGAGCCTTAAGAGGTTTTGCAAATTGCGAAGACACCTGTCAAATCCTGACAACTCAAAAAACGGGGGTATGAAATATGCTTTCATTGACACGGGGTTGAAATTGTACTATGCTTCAACAGGGGAAATTAATGTAAGTTCTCAAGCCTCAGGGTATTTTTCGTAATTACGTCTCATAGGAGGTGTCTGTAATTTACCCAAAAAGAAAAGGTGCCTTTATTTATACCAACTCTAACATCCTAGACTCTGGTTCGGGGGGGAGTTTTAGAATTTATACCCTCCTCTAATAAAGGCAACCATACCTCAATTTCACATGCACTACAAAGCTTCATTAATACAGATTTCCACCCTTTAGCAAGAAACTCAAAAGGCAGAACACCTAATGCTAGAGCTGATCCTCGTCTTGCAGCCACATTAGGATCAGTCAACTGTTCAAGGTATCTTGGCATGATATCATTGACTCCCTTGTTTTCATTGGATAACAGGTAAGCAGGTATATAGAATTTAAGGGCTTCAACAGCAGCGTTCTGAAAAGCATGAATAAGAATGTATTCATGAGACAGGAATATAAAAATGCGTCTGAAGAAGAGTTAATGTAGTGAAAAGAAAGACCTGGATATGAGAATTAGGATGTCTCAAATTCTCATTGAGTGTGTCAAGCAAACTTCGTTTTATCTTATCGGTCAGATGTACTTGTGCTCGGGAAATGCACTCAATGAAGCGAGAAACGGAAGAACGCATTATTTCTCCTCCTTTACCGCGATATAGACGTGCTTTCTCAATGGCGGGAACTATACCAGCAACCATTCTGTGTTTATCTGCAAGAACAACTCCGAGACAGGTACTCATTATATGAGTAAGTACACTCCAAATTAGTAATTATTGTTTCCAATAGAAAATTTAAATCGCAGAAGCATCCTCAAAATTTTCCAAGGCCCATTTTTTTCCAACAGCTGAAGGTAATAGAATATTTTCAAGAAGAAAAAAACGCCTACGATAAGGATGTTCAAGTAACTTATGTGGTTGATAAGAAGAAAATAAGAGAAAAAGGAAAATGGAGGGAAAATGATACCTTGGGTTCTTCTTCTACCCTTTCCGAAAAATTCTAATAAAGTTTTTGATAGATTCTCAATTAGAGGTGGCAAACGGGTGGATCGGATCGGTTTTGATAAGGGTCCAACTAGATCGGTTCCAAGATGTATTGGTTTCACTATGGGTTTAGTATGGGTTGGTTCCAAATTGGGTTGGGTTTGGTTTTAACTGGTTCCTATAGAAGGAACCGTAATAGACCAAATATGGAACCAAACAAAACCAACATCCAAATGGTTTCTGCCAATAACCAAAATTGTCGAAGTTGAACTGATCATTTGGTGAAGTAAACCCATAAATTCAGTTTCTGGCAGCTCATCATGGCACCAAAGGATTCTTTAATCATCAATCTTGTTTTTTCTTTCTTTCACTATAATTTAATTAATATTAATCATTTACACATCTCAATTCTCATTTCTTTATTAATTAATGTCCATCCTAGTCAAATTATCAAATTATGATAGATCATTACAGATATTATTGCTCACAAAAGATAATTCTTATTTTAATTTTCATCCAGATAGAACAAATGGAATTTAGCATATCTATGTATCTTGTTTTATATAATAATTATCCATCTCTTTAAATTTTAGAATTTTGAATTACTAAATGCAACACTTATACTATATTTTAATTAGAAATTATTTTCTCGGACACATGGGGGAAAACTAATTTATTTTATATATAAAAATTATAAGGATTACTTTTAGTAGACTAGGATCGTTCTTGTCTGTTTATTAAATTTGAAATGAAGGTTGAATGGTTTCATCATAATGTGGAGTGTCATTATAAACTTCCCAAAAAAAATATATATATATATATACACACACACACACATACACCCCAAACAAAATGTGCTTACTAATCCAAACCAGAAAAGCTCAAACTACAGGAATTAAAAATGGATTCTTAAATTATTTACTGTGCATTAAATGAATTCTCAATTCTTTCTTTTGGATAATAGATTATCATTATTGTTATGTATGTATATATATATATAATGTAGCAGTAGTAGTATAATAGAAGACGCTGCTTTTGTGTTTTGCGTATGCAATTTATGAATTAAACTCATGTGTCAAAGCTATTTCTTCATAACTATAAACTTTGTAAAAGATTGGGTTGGACCCAAGATGGAACTAAGTTGAACCCAACTTGGACCCAAGATGGAACCAAGTTGAACCCAACCCAATAGAATCCACTAGGAACCAACCCAACCCAATAGAATCCACTAGGAACCAACCCAACCCAACCCAAGACTTAAAATTCAAGGAACCAACCCAACCCAAAACTACTTGGGTTGGGTTGGAACCATGGATCCGAAACCATCTTGCCCCCTCTAATATCTGAATCATAAACACATTCTTAAAATTGTTTCTATACAAATTAATTTAATTTACTTAATTGTCAACATTAGCTTGTAAATTTCTTAATAACTATAAATAAAACTATCTGCTTCCCTTTCATAGATTTCAGTTCTAGATTGTACACATACTTTCTTCACTGTTCAAATAGTATTTTTGTTAAATTTCATTAAAAGAAAAGAGAAAATGGAGCTGCTTTTACAAACTAAGCAATAAGAAGACAGAAAAACAGGATCCACGTTCTACTTCACAATGATAGGAAGAGCCAACATCGAAGGATCAAAAAGCAACGTCGCTATGAACGCTTGGCTGCCACAAACCAGTTATCCCTGTGGTAACTTTTCTGACACCTCTAGCTTCAAATTCCAAAGGTAAACACATACTTATATAATATGTCGGATGATGTGCATTTTGGGTACAGAAAAGTTCTAAGAGGAAAAAGAACTAACATTAAATTACAAAGGACATGTTCGATACTAACCTGTGGGAAGAACATAGTTGTGCTCATGTAAAGCCAAAACCACCTCCCCAGTGGCCAAGGTTGCACCGTGACGCTTGCACAAATCAGATGACAAAGTATGAGGAACTAATTCCTCCAAAATTACATTAGCAAAATACTCAGGCTCAAATTTTACAAGAGATGACAGGGCACTGGCAGCAAGTTCTCTCAAACCCTTATCCTGCGTATCCGAAATAATTTGTGCAAGCATGAGATAAACCAATGTGCAATAATAGCAACAATGAAAAGAAAAGCAGATGCCTGATTGTTATATATCAGAAAATAGACACATTCTAGTGACAAGGCAAAATCATAGAAAATCTGTGTATCAGAGGAGGCGATTAACATGATCGAGTTGTCTTTGTTCACCACAAAATAATCAGGCTGCTTATTACATGTCCGACTTTTCAAACGACCTCCTTAAACTTTAGCAAATGACAGACCACAGAGTATAAGAAAGTTGTCAAAAATGCTTTAGAGACACATAAATGTGGCATCCTTCAGCTCTTGGGGCCAATACATAAGGTTTCATTTAAGCATTAGAGATCTAACATGAGAAGACGGGAAGAATAATAGATTTACACATAACTTGGAAGCCAGTTGGCACATTACCCAATGACAGATCTTCCTTTTCAATAGTTCATCCACAAATTGGTGAAGGTAGCCATCATAGGTAGCAATGCAGACAGCAACATGAAGATATGAGTTCGCTCGAGAAGACAGTGCAAAATAATCAGCCGTATTTACTATATCAATGCCATGGGGATAATTTCCTTGCCTCCCAACATTTTCTTGGAAAGCAGCAGCAGCTGCTCTTCTGCAATTAACCTAAGCATTGAGCTCATAGATTTATCATCATGCTAGCAAGTGCAGGAAAAATAAAAATCAAAAGCAAGCAGAAAACTTATGTTATATAGTTAAACACCTCACGGTCATAGCAGGCCACAGTTAGAAGGTGTGGTGCGAGCTGTTCGAGAACATTTTTCATGTCTCTGTGGGAGTACGCACGACCGAATGCCCAACAAACGTAAGCTGCAGCATCACGTACGTGAGATCCAACGCTATGAGGTCCTCTTCGAATATCATACTGCAAAGCCTGTCAAAGAAAATCATTAAACTTCCATGGTAGCAAAACAAAGAAATATAACTTTTCGTGGTAAAAATACTTTTGTCCTTAAAGTAGCTAATTTGTAAGGTAAGAGTATTCTATAACAGGGAAAAACAGATCATTTCAGGAAAAAGAAAAGGCAGAGATTACACCTCAGGAAATTGTTTTAAGATAACACATATACAAGTCCAATCATGAATAATCAATATTAAGCATATGAATTTCACCATAGCACAACCATCCAAGTTCAATTTGGGCAAAACGATGAAACAACCAATCAAACAGACAGTTCCATCTCAATCTTGTGTTGAAAGAGGGAAAAAATAATAGAGGATTGCTTTGGAGTAAAAATATGAAACAGATGATAAAGCAACAGATCTGAAGTGAGGGACTCAGGAGAGTGCTTTGCATATTGCAAACTGCAAAAATTGAACTCTTAATTAATAGAAAGTAGCGTGCAGTTATCCAAGATAAAGGTGCACAGATAATGCACCAATTGAATAGTTAAAAGAGGGCACTGATAAATAAAGAAAAGTATCCAAGAAGCTATTGTAACTTTTAATCCTACCAAAAAGAATAGAAAAGGCATACATCAATGACAACAGGAACAACTTTATGAAAACGGATTGGTAAGAGTAATCCTCTACGTGCCAGTTCTGCCAATGCCAAGCACCCACCATGCCATGAACCATCTCCCTATGAGAAATAATACATTAGTAAAGTGAGGATGAGAATAAGAAAGAAATATTATCATCTTTGATATTAATATCCGGTCGTCACTAAGCTCAATGTGCCTGACGTGCATGCCACGTTTTAACTCACGCACGGGTCCTATGACTGTGTTTTATTCACGATCCCAATTTCTTTTTTATTTTTGCATTTAGAAGTGACGAGAGTGATTCAAACTTTAAAAGCAGATTAGAAATAATAAAGGCCAATTTACCCTAAATATTGAACTTTGTGCATGAATAGATAATTGAATAGGTGGATATTCCTTCAACACAATCTGGAGCTTAGAAATTTGTAAGAAATTGTAAGAAATTTGCAAAGCTTTTAATATTTAGAACCATTGGAATCTTTAGTGAACCCAAAAGAGAAGGGGACAAAACAAGGAGATACAGTTGCGAAGAGGAGGCATAGAAAGTATTCTTGCCAACATACCTCACCACGAGAGAAGAGCTCCAACACAGATGACAGGACTTGATCTGAAAGAGAATAAGTTAAACGTGAAGTAACACGGCCAATACCTTTTGCAGCAGACCATCGAACAACAGTATCCTACATGAGTACCGGAGTATAAATCAAAACACGGCTGGAGAAACGATAGATCAGTTGATGAGTCAAATCCCAAAATGAAAAACTTATTTGATGCTGCAAAAGGTTAATTGTGAAGAAAATATCATATAAAATCAATATGAAAGCAACAGAAAATGACGTTGTAGTTATCATTAAGTAAACTACTGAAAATGTCAATGTGCAGCATCTGGGGCCATTGAATTTCACCATCGAAACATACCGTATCTCTTAATCCTGACAGTAACTCTTCAATAATGTCTGCTATTATATCTGGAACATCCATATCTTCCTCTTCAGGGTAGCTTGTATCTTGACAGGCATTAGAGGAGTCCATGTTCACAGAATTATTTAATTGATCACTGTCGTTTGTTGCATGTGAAGAGATATTCTCACCAAGTGTGTTTTTTCTACCCTACATGAATCCAAAAAGTAGATAAATAAGAATGTTTAGAACTATCATGCAAGTCTTGTAAGCAAAAAACTTCTACGCACGGAACAAACTTAAAATATAGAAAAGGAGAACTATTTACGTATTAACACACTTTCACACTCTTAGAACCAGGGCCATGTGAGGCAGAGTAATGCAAATAGCTATAAATAAAATTTTCCAATGATTCCTCCAACAATGTAGTAATCATACCGAGGATAATTCCCATGACGGAAATAAAAATGCAGGATGTACAAATGGTACTGGAGTATAAGGCAAAGACTGATTGAATTTCTGCAGTGAAAATTTTGACATACACCAGAGGAACCATCTACAATCTTCTAAGTAATTTTATGGTTAACTGAAACCCTCAAAAAGTTGCTTCTTTATCTTTGTGTATGAGTAATGCTGTTATTTTTCAAGAAAACAGGAACAGATAATATAGAAAGTTAAACCTCTATTCTCTTATTGTAATGGGTTGAGGATACATAAGAATCTCAATCAGCCAGTTACAGTAAGGCATTTATCTAATTATTTCCCCCGTCACTAAATCCTTTCACGAATTTGGAACTGTTGTCAAGAAATTCAAGCGATGACTCCTTTTTCATCAGGTTGTGTCTTTGTTTTCTATGTTTATTCAACGCTTATTCTTATTTTATTTTTCAATCAGTGAACATATGAAAGTACATCAGCAAATATATTTTTATCCTCCATCTCTGTCCCAATAATGGAATTTCAGACCATAAAAGCAACTCATATGATTCTCTTCCACGCTTTTTTATTTTATTTTCCTTTGGGAGGCAGAGAAAATTTACTCAAGGGAGCAATCTGAAAAGCATTCACTGAAAACATAATTGTTTTTCTTCCAAGCTACACAACCTGCAGACCTGTACAAGGTTAACTTAAGCAATTGTTCGGTCATAATCTATATGCAGCAAATAGACACATCAGGTCAGTAAATGTATATGAGAATTACAAGTACAAAATTCAACTTATCTGACCACATAATGCCATGTTGCTGAACGATGAGGCAGGCAAGTAAGCCCAATCCGTTGGGTTAGCTTTACGAGATACTTCCGAAGTAAAGGGCTCCGGGCAGCATTACGAGACTTCAGTAAAACTGATGTGTCACTCCATAGAACTGGGACCACACTCAGCAATACTGATGTGCTACCAGTCTGCATTTAAGTCAAAAATTACTCAAGAAGAAGAATGGGTTGGAGGAGCAAACACTTGATGAAATAAGACATAGTGGAAGACGAACAAGATGAGCAGGGTGGAAAAGGAAATTTTCGATTCTAAAGTAAAAATAGAACAGCAAAGTGGCAATGTTCTAGAGTTAGTGTAGTCATAGCTAATCAAGTCGCAAAATTATATTTACCATTTTTGACAAAATAAATGCAGGTACTTGTTTTAAGCCAAACGGTTAATGATGTACTAGCTACCATTCAGGCACAATTCTTCTCATTTTCCTTTTCTCAAAAAAGCAAAGATTAAATTGAGTTATGATATAATACATCTTATCATTGTTTATGATCGACTCCACATTCCTATCAATCATAAAGTTTAGCAAGAAATTGAATTAGCGATGCCATGTTACCATATAATGGTCCTGTTCCTAAAATGATTTAAGAATATATTCAGACACAAAAACACTATACCCATTCTGCGAGGCCCATAAGTAATTCATGTAAGTTACTAAGATATCTGACCAGGCTGATAGCCGAGTCCAAGAAACAATAATCAAGGTAATCTAAATTCCATGTGAAGTGGAAATGACTCTTCTCTTCTTAAACAAGTACTGTCGTAATGGAAATGTCATTCTGTGGAATGACTATGTTTCAGTTCATGGCAAAAGGAATGAAATTAATTCCATGTGAAGTGGAAATGCTTTCCTCTTCTTAAACAAGTAATGTCATCATGGGAATGTCATGCCTTGCAATGACTATACTTCGGTTGATTTAACCAAACAAAGTTGGACAGAAAGAAGTGAAAGGCCTTTCATTTTCAAGTGAACTGCAAATCCTGTAGGTCATTAGTTTATATGGCTAACTGGAATCATTTTTCCTCACTATAAAACCACAAAACAGAAACAAAGCAAGTAAGTTCGTTCACTTGTATTAATACAATTGAAACTGGTCTCAACCAACAATATCGATTTAATTAACTTATATAAATTACAACAACAAAGTCACAATTCATGAATATATTACTTCGCCTAGTAAAAGAAAAGGAATGCAAATACTGAAAGGTGTTTCCATACCATGTAATAAACTAAGTGAGATGCATACTTAAAGGATAGAAACCTCTGAAGCCAACTAAGCAATCAAATTTTGATCCTCAAATAAAGTTAATCAATTACTAAAGCAAGTACCACAAACAAAAGTTCATAACATGATTGGCAATGGAAATAGGTTCAAAGAAATGAAAGTGAACCTTAAAAATGGCAGCAAGAGCTTCCACAGCACCTAATAATCGGAAGTGATCAATAACATTGTCCTCCTCAGAAGAGAGAACTTTATGTGCCCAATCAATAAAACTGAAGCATAAAAAACAACCAAAGCAAGTAAGTTTAATCATCCACGTAGAATGATAACAACCTGCAATGCAGATAGTTTGGTTCACATTATTACAACTGGTCCATCCCTAGATATGTTAGCAATAAGGATCTATAGTTTCTCAATTAGTTTTAACACTTGGTGAGCATGAGTACCAACCGCTTGAAAGATGGCACTGTTTTGAGTGTTACCCAAAAAAATAAAATAGCATTATCATTATGAAATAAAGACAGCAAAAGACCCATAACAAACTTCATAATTTGTTCATAATTCAGTTCTGACTTATGTTTCGAGAATCAATATCAGTTTCCATGGGTAACCTACTTCAAAAGGAGTTGAACATTTTATTGAGAAGTAATTTTGCATAAGATAAACTTTTTTCGGTTTCGCATGCAAGATCATCCATCCAGATAGCTGTAATCAATATTGAAAATACAGCAAGTAAAAATGATTATTGCCACCCGGAAATCAACGCAGTCGAACCACGGTAAATATTTCAGGGCACCCTTAATTGTGTCATTAATTCCCAAGTCTCATATAAAAAAAATGAGTTCTATGGCGTAAGTATATTAAAGGGTGTGCTATATAGACAATTTGTTTATCACTAGCAAATATGTTAACAAAATAGTGCATGTTTTACTCTGCGGGAATGAAAAAACACCTGGTAAATGCTTTCGACATATCCCGGCGTGTTAAGAGCTTTGACAGTAGCAATCCGGCAATGGTGCGCATAGGGCCTGCATTTGATAAATAATCTTTACAGAAATCTAACATCCTCACAACCAATGGAGAAGGCTCATCTGTCCCATCATAGTTGCTATTGGATATACTAGTATCAACGGATGATATATCAAATGGAATCAACACTAAAATAGAAAGCCATAGAAGTATGATGCATTGTGTTTCCATCTCTCCAGTACTTTCTTGTCTCAATGATGTAGCAGCATTCATGTTATGGCATTTCTCCAAGAGAGATACTGCAAGTTCTAAATCAGAAACCTGGTGGGGAAAGAACTTAATAACGGACTTATATCCACAAACTGTAACCAGGGTATAAATTATGATACATATAGGCTTGATCACTTCGAGAATTTCATCAGAGAAGGCCCCTAACTCCATGGTTCTTGAGCGGACAATAGCCATCAGAGGAGGAACTATACTCTCAAGATAAGGCTCTATCAGTTGACCTTCCTGCTGATACTTGTCCATCTGCACATAAGCACTTTTAGAGTCAAAATACACCTTTCGACAAATCATATTGTATTTGAAAGGAAAAATAAATCTAATTTAGGAAAATGAACATTCACAGATTCATATATAAACCAGACATTAGCATTTGTGGCTTCACTATAAACCAATTACCAACACAACCAGCCATTAAGAAACTAATATTTCGCCTACAAGCATGTTTATAACAAGTATGGAAATATACCAAAACAAGATTATGACACGTAGTCATCAGCTTTGAGTGTAAACAATTAAAGTTGAGCCGCTATTATAGTCAAACAAAATACAATTAGCGGAAAGAACACTATTTTCTCTTATTTTCCCTCATTTTTCTTCAACAAAGAATACCACGTTAGTCCCTCGCGTAGCATCACAATTCGACGGTGACAAAAAAAGTGACTTATTGAAGGAAAAATTAATTATAACAATTATGACCTTTATCACCAGAATTGTAGTCCCTGCTTTTCAATTTGAACACTAAAAGATCTCAGCTTTGATACAAACAAACATAATTCTGGCCCAAAACTCAGTATTCAGGAGTAATGCAGATACAATCTGTGAAGCATAATGCACAATTCGCCCCATAACTTTGCCTTATTGCAATTTTGGTCTCATTCATTACGAATTTCTCATATTTAGACCGATAACTTTCAAAACGTCTCAAATATTGTCCTAATCGAATTTTCCGTCCAAAATTTATCAGTCAACATTTTGACCGGTCTTTTTGGAAGATTTTGTGCGTGAGTGTCGCGTAATATTGAGTACAAACATCGTGCTATTGAATATACAACAACCTATGTACATTTGATAATCTCCAAAAATATAGCAAAACATATAATCATTCACAATTATTTCAGTTAATTTCAAAAGCTCATTCAACATGGCGAATTAAAAAAAACACAAATACTAACATAATTAAAAAAACTCCACGAAATATTCATCTGCGGTGATACAACAAACTCTACACTATAGAGAGCTCAGTGAGAAACGTACGATTGACCGGATCTTGTGGACAGATGAGAGATCGGAGATGCGGCGAGCTGAAACGATGTCGTCGAGGAGAGACTTGACGAGCTTCCATTCTTGAAGGAAGTACCGAAGCAAAACCGTCTCCTTTGAATCGTGCTCGTAATCGTCTCCTCCTCCTTGCAATGGCGACGATAATTCTGACGCTTCCGCCATTGATTTTGCCCCTTAATTTCTGCAACTCCCCAGTGTTACTTACACTTCTTTATAGGGAAAAAGAACTGATTTACATTTCCCGCGTGCAAAGGGTTATATTGATATTTGTTTGGTGATAATGGCAAAGGTTTGGGGTTTATATTTTTGAGAAAATTACATGTACACCCCCCTTTATTTTAGTACAAATTACCCCAAAAAAAAAAAATTACTGACGTTTTCGAAATCACATAAAATTCTATTCATGTTAAGATATTCTTCCAATTATACCTGTGTGTATTTAAAAGTTTTTATAATTTCACCCGTATAAACCTTACAAATAGATCATTATCGGATCTCATTGTAATTTATCAAAAGTCAAGAAATTTTGGTAATTAACATTAAAATGAGAGGGTGTGAATGTGATTCACCCTTATATCTTTTGTGCATATTCACGATTATAAGTTTGCTAATTGGTCCTCCCTTTTTCTCCTTTTGAATTGTCCATCCTAATTTTAATATATTTTTATTGTCAAAATTCGTGCGAACATATAGTTTCAATTCAATGTAGTTAACCATAAAGGGGAAAAAAGGATTATCGTACTTTCATTAATATACTCAGAAATAATTTCTATTTAATCGAGCATTATGTTAACAGATTAGGAAATAATACCAATTTCTAATTTAATCAAGCATTTATATACTGATCAGGTTCTCTTGTTGTCGGATTTCACCCAACCTAATATTTTGATCACCAAAGACAAAATTTAAAGGAGAATTTTGCCAATCAATTTATGTAAAAGAGAGGGGAAAAAAAATAGGTTTATAACAAATTTTATATGGTTTTCCATTTAGGAAGCTTTTATATCTTATTTCATTATTTACAGGGAAATTAATATAATGATCGACTTATTTATTAAGCATGTTCCTGTAACCCGTGATCTTACGAATTTTTTTGAATAAATGTCTTGTCTTTTTTCTAAAGAGTACTGTTGGATGACAAAATTAGGAAAGTTTTTAATTTGGCACAAAGCAGTTTTAGATGGTATTGAAAATAATAATTACGTAATTTGTCATTATTGAAATGAGAACGTTTTCTTATTTAACAAATAAGACACATATTCACATTAAATTAAAAGAGAGTACAAGTCTTTATACAGTAGTAATTTTATGGCACCAGACTATGTACAATACACATAAGATCCCTACGGAAATATGTAGTCAAAAAATCCGGGCAAGTGTAGTAATAGTCTGCCCGATATTACTGGGAGGCCCTTACCTTCGCCAAATGGTCGGCAACCATATTTGTTTCACGATAGCCAAAGTGTACGTGAAGATACATGGTATTCACATAATATGGGGTTTTTTGAGAAAATTCATTTTTAAAAGGGTTTATGTTAATGGGCTAAATAGGCCGTTGATAAGATATGGGCTTTACCATTTGGAACATTTATTGGGTCTCGGCTCAAACGGGCTTATGGGCCAGGCCACTAGTTACATGTCTTTTCTTCTTTTAACCACCTAAAATACCTATTAGATTAAGCTGATGTTTGGACTTTGGTTAAGCTAATAAAGGAGCTTATAAGATGAGGATTTTATTTAAAAATTTCCAAGTGATTGGATAAAATGAGATTATAAAATTTATAATATATAAATAATGACAATTATATAATTAAGTTCATCAAAATAAAAATATTTATCAAGACCTTATAAAATAAAATAGGATCCCAATTAGTTACGGGCTTATTGATATATATTGGATAACATATTTATCAGCTTCAAGATTATGGTTAGATATATGCTAGGATAGAAAAGAAAACTATCATTCATATTTACTATCCTAATCGAAAGTCGGATATTTGAATTATGCGTGGCCAGAACGAGGCCCTTGTGGTCCGTCAAGTTATAAGGAATCACCGAAGTGAGGGGTAGAGCCCGTGTCATACTGTTATCTATTTCTCATAAAAGGAGCTTATACGTTTTTTCACATCTTATGAGGTTATTTAAGGAGATTATAAGCTTACCAAATCACCTTCTAAATAAAATTGATTTATAGTAAGAGTGTATTTACATCTCTTTATAAACACGATGGATATTATTTTGCCAAACACCAATTTTTTTAAAAAAAATAAAATTGCTTGTATTATACATGGTATTTAATATTTACATAAGGTTGGGATTCTACAAGTTTGGTTGAAAGGTCGACGACCTATTCAGTATTTTTTTTTTAATTTAAGACGAAGGGACAAACTCTAAATATTTAGACCGACAAACTCAGGTTAATAGTCATAATCATGAGCTATAAAGATTTTATCTAGTTTCATAAAGGAAGGGAGAGCCACAACTTGGGGCAGCTTGAATTCGAACTCAATCTGTGTTTTCACATCGAGAATTATTTACATATGCACATAAAGTGGGAGGTGAATACCACTAGTGAATAGATCAATAAGTTTTGAGTCGACCTATTGAGTATTCTGTAACAAAACTTTAGTACATTGATCAAAATTCAATCATAGTAGTCCAGTCCTCTCGTAGTTCATGAGTAATGGAATGTGCGTAGCTAATTGGAGATGTCATTTATATGGAAATACATCATATTACTAAAATGTTCTTGCTTAGGGTTACATTGAGAAAAAACCCACGCTGGGCAAAATTTATATTTATGAGGCGTATGACGGTATGAGTACTCATCTATTTTTATCTACTAGTAAGGTGCACGCGCGTTGCGCGTGAACAACTATATCTTTCTATATATATCTATATGTTTTAAAATATATAATGGCTAGCATGATATTTATAGACATATATTTAAAACACTGAGAATAAATAGAAATGACAAAACTACGAAATATAATTTTAGTATGAAGTGTTGAAAATATTTCATTTAAAAGATACAAATATTTATTAATGAAAAAGTAGGTGATATGAATATATTTTAAGATAAATAGAAAGTATATATCATTAATTTATTAAATAATGAGTATATACATAAAATTAATTAATATTGATATAATTTTTTTTTAAATACAAAAATAATAATTTAGATACACACGTTTGATAATTAAAGTATACTAACAAGTAGCAAAATACAAACTTTGAAGTTCAACTTCTCAAATAGTGTATAATATGATAATATGATATGTATATACACACACACACTTATGCACATAACCCATAACAAAAAGTATAAAAATAAATTATAGATCTTAAAAGAATTAGTACATGTCTAACTAACGAAATATAATATAAAGTTAATCACTGGAAAGGATAGATAATTAAAAGAACAAAGTAAAATAAAATGATGAATTATTAAGAATCACTAAAAGTTTTGTTTAGACACACATTCAGAAATTTGTCACTATATATATGTGTACTTGAAGTGTATTATATATTATTAAATTGAGAAATATACATTGTAAGTACTGCTAAATAATTTTTTATATGCATTTGTAATGATACTGAATCTTCTCGATAAATGTTGTATGCACAATTAATGATTTATATGACATCTGCAATGATGCATAATTTTCGCAATGAATGTGTTATTCATAATCTTGTTTACTATCATATTTCAGTTTTCAATTTTTTTTATTTTGATTCTTTTTTAAAGAAAGCTCTACTCGTATTCCATATAAGTTGTCCTTGCTATTGATAATCGTTCACATCGAACATCTTATAATTTTTATATCAAAATAAGAGCTAATAGTACTATATTTGAATAATGAAACATGTTTTTGAAATTATTTTTAACTGTAACGAATTACAAATATTTAGAGTATGAGTAATAATCTATTGAAATTTTTTTTTTAAAACTCATTTATATAGTAAAGTAATTGGGTTCACAAGCAAATAAAGAGATCCATACTAAAACATTCTCTCTCATCCTTTTTCATATCCACAGAGTTTCTAGCCAATTATAGTATACCTTTTTGGCAAACATAGTCATATTATATAATAAAAAAATTAAATTCGAAATTCAATTTTATACTATTTATGTAATATTAACTAAGGGCAATTAGGTATATTGTGCTTACTTATATACTTTATAATAATGTAATAAGATTAACATCAGTAGATCATATAAGGTGAAGCAAATCACAATTATAACATATAACTGATTTATTTATTTGTTTCCATTCAGCATTAAAGCACCTAGAATTAACCTTTCATATATAAATTTATCTATTTTTTCCTATATTTATAATATGAATAGAATAGTTGGGGAGAAAATAATAGAAAGTCTTAGAAATAGAACTTTATAATGGTGCAGAAATGTAAGTTTTATATGGCTGCAATTTTTGCTATACATGAGGTCCTATGTATACTCATAATTTATGGTATGAAAGCTCTCAAAATCTAATATCAAATAACTAAAATTATTAAATAGTTCAAAATATTTCATGATATATGACATAAAAAAGATAAATTATTAGTTTTCATGAAAGAAATTGATGTAAAATAGGAAGTTATGTGTTATTTTTGAACTAAAACACTTAAAATACTAAAACTCAATTTCTTTCCCTTTTAATTTTTTGGTACATACTCATTAGGCTTAAATTAGGTATTTTGAAAATTTTAAGAAAGTTTTTGAGCAATTCGTACTTTTATAATAGAAAAAAGAAAAAACTATATTTTTCGTGTGCATATGAGAAACGAAATAGAAGATGAAATACCATCTGAAACATATGGATATGATGTATTATGGACTTACACTGAAGTGACTTATAATGCTTAATGTAGTGGTGATTGAACTTATTTTCTAGTGTGTTCACTGGATTGTCATCACTAAGTTGAGTTATATGTCTGATAGAACTTTTGCAAAAAAAAAAAAAACTTTTTGGTAGATAGTTTTTTTTAATTCAAATAGTTGTTATGAAGTTTTATTCGACCTCGCCTTTTTTTAGCTGTCAAAAGAAAAAGCTCTTGTAAAAATATTTATAATAAAAATCTTAGAAAATTTAATAAAATTTCAGAGAAATATATGCAAGTACAATATCAAAATTTGAGCTCTTTAAAAAGAAAGAAAATACTCTATAGTTTATTTTAAGATCTTAACAAATTATTTTGATTTTACCAATAAAATTATAATATTGTTATTTACCCTCTAAAAAACAGAAAACAGAGGAGTTTACAAAATATTTGAATTGCATATATATAAATTATAGATTGACTAAAATATTTTTTCTAGGCTGTGTACCTGCACGCTTTCGGAGATAATGTTTTGTTTAATTTATCAACAGTTAAGTGTAGATTTACTTCCTAAACTATAAAATATTGATGACTGGTTTAATATTAAAGTATAGAATTTACTTAGGATTAATCTTATGTAATATTGTAGTGCTAGTGTATATATAGAATTTCATTATAATTATACATCTGTATAAAATTTCATTATAAAGTCCTAATGTCATTATACTTCTTGTCGTTGTAGATTTTTAAAATTCATTTTTGACTCTTTTGCCATTAAAAAATTGAATTACTTAGGATATTTTAGGTACATCAAAAATGTAAAAAAATCAACTCGTACTTTTTAGTAGAAATAGAAATAGATAGATAGATAAATACCCAATTGATACATAGTAAAAAGTACGGTATTATCTCTTACGTACGCTCTCCATAAATCTTTATTTAATTTTCTAAGGATTATTTTACAATGTCAATATGTCTTTCCTAATCCCCTTAATGTGTTTCTTGCTTTAACTACGAATTTTGATAACATCAGAATTAGAATCTAAAAATCAAAATCACTTTACCCTAACCCAACACAAAATCAAAAGCTAAAGTTATAACTAATTTTTGTTATGACAATTTACAAAATAAGAGCATAAAGATTATAGACACACGAATTTACATGGTTCGACAATTGTCTATGTCCACGGGAGAGGAGAGAGTATTTTACTATTGATGAAAGAGGTAAAAATTACAATGAATGTCAAAAGTACTGATCTAAAACCTAGCCCTTGATTTTTCACTAAAATACACGTGTACCGTACACCTAGCGATCCTTTATCGAAGCGGGCTCAACGCGTGTAGCTGCGTGCCAGTTCTAAGGGCATCACCTTTTTCAAAACTAGCCCTTTTAATAATGGGTCTACTGCATAATTTTTTGGTCTAAAACTTTAAGACATATCACAACTATTTTGAAGCTATTGGCAAAAGGATTGGAATTTAGACAATAGATTAGCTGACATTTAAAACAAACAACTTTTCTGGGTGTCATTAGTTAACTAAAACAATTTCTTCAACATTAATTGAATAAGACATGCATTAGAAAAATAATATAAATTTTTTAGAAGCCAATTTCATAATCTAATAACGGATCCAATAATTGCTTTGCATATATATATATTGCGATCCACTCTTGATGGTAATTAACTTAATCACGTGGCCTCCTTATCAGGAAGTAAACAGACTAACTAATTGATCTAAACAAATTGTTCTTCGTACTTGTCAGAACTCGAAAGTCTTGAATAATCACATATTTAGTAATGTGATGGGATTCGGGTGAAATTTATCATACATATATAAGTAGTTATGATTAAATTGACACGTAACGTCTCGAGACGCTTTAAGTATCACAATTCTTCGTACTCCATGAGGGAAGAAGCAATCAAAGTAATCAAATTGAAATACAAGTATAAATTCAATTTCTGTAGATATCACAAATCCAAAACTTTGTATATTCACAGTATTTTCTTCAATATTCTAATTCAGATCAAATAAAAGTCCACCTCCAAATGGTCCAAAAGGGCCTAAACTTTAGTTTTATTGACACGAGAGAACCTAGATCTTGCAGCAAACCTATTGAACAGGGCTAGGGCATTGCTAGTAACTTGTTCAAGATTAATAACCTTGGCTTTGATTATGGCCTTCTTCTTGCTCCCAATGGCCCGGACCGAGAACCCGTCTATGCACAACCTTGTATCGGTTAGGGCGGCGCTCATCCACGTCTGTACGTTGCTTGCATGCCAAGGAAATTGGCTACTCGTACCATTTTCCTTGATCTGTTGCGTCTCTCTGATGCAATTTGTTAGTTGTTCTACCCCATCATTTATCTGATCCAAACATTCTCTCACGGCTAGGTAACCTTTCGCCTTTGTTTGGTTGAGCTCCTTAGCCACCTCCATCACGTAGGCTTGAGTAGACTCAGCCCTGGCTAGGCTCACCTTCAGCGCGAGTTGAGCTAATTGTCGATGACTTAGGGTTGTAGTGAAATTGCTGACGTAATATGACATACAACGTACACATTCACTAGGATAGAGCGTCGTCTGGCATTGTGACTCGATAAATGCCCTAGCACGAGACTTTCGATGGACGACTGGATGCGGATCGGCCTGAACTTGGGTAAAGATGACAAGAAAAAGAAGAAAGAGTCTAATTGTTTGTGCCATGTCTATATTTTTGTGATTGAATACCAAGAGGATGAACTTAGAATGTGTGATCAATTACTTTTGTGTGCGATGTACAAAATGAAGAGGGTGTCATGTAGTTTATATAGAGGGAAAGTCGTCACAAGTTTAAGCATTTTATATTTCTATGTTAATCTAACGTACGTGTGGTATAAGGTTTTAATAATTTTTTTATTATTTTTTTAGTTTATCATGCATGTGCTTGGGGTTTCCACGAAACAAAGGAATCAATTTTGGGAGTTTGTGAAAATAAAAACCTCAATTCTTGTTGGAGTAATCTAGCAAAGTAAGTAAACTTTTTTGTTAATTATTACATAAAATAAAATTCATAACTATACTTTGTCGCTTGGACATTTCATGAAGAATGTGTTACAAGTCACTTTTCTTCTTTTTATGTTTTTCTAAGTTATTTTTCTAAGTTATTTTCGAGTATAATACTAATCATTCCAAATATTATCAAAGTTTAATTTCAGTTGCGGGGATATTTTTAATGAAATTCTCTTTATACACAAAAGTTCGAACTCAAGACCTTTTACTTAAACAATCAAAGTCCCGACCCGCTTAAATTAACCTTAGTTGATACGTTCAAAATCACTAATCACACACCTAAATCGTTTTGAACTGGGTGTATTATTGCTTAAATTCATAAAAATAATTTGCTTGGATTGCCACTTAAAAATAGTCTTGTTTAATTAGATACTATGTGTTTATTTACCTTTTAAATAATTTATTTGGAGAATAAGATTGTGCTATCCTAAAGCATCAAATTTTGACATGTTGCTATGATAACGAGGCCCATAAAGTTATTATTATGTCTGAAATTTCGGCTCGAACTCTATTCGATTAGTCAAGAAATAATAAACATATGCGCATATAAACATCAATTTAATCGAGTTTGGCTCGTGTTAGACTCGACTAAAACTCGTTTGAATTTAATTCAATTAGTCATCAAACGTAGCTCAGACACACTAGAAGCTCGATAAGAATCGAAACATGCTTTAACAATACACTGTTCAGCTCGGGTCCATTCAGAATTCAAACATCTTAATGACAATCGAGAGTGATTTTAGAAAATCCCAACATAATGACAACTCCACTACATTTGTGATTGCTATTAATTCAAATCCAAGAGCTCCTAAAAAAGACTTATTAAGTGTTCTGGTTATTGTTTCAAGATTAAAATTTTCTTTCAACCTAATATTTGAAATTAAATTGTGTTCAACTCAACCTAAAAGAGAAATATTAACTGTATCCAGCAAGCTTTTCTTAAACCGACACATAACTCAGATTATTACAATAATTATAATATTTTATCATGTAATAAAAATACAATAATGGGACAGATTTGAATCGTGTGGTTTAAATTGTGTGAAGCATATTTCATGGTCCATGCATAACGCATCGACGACAGTCAACGCCATTTGATCCCCTGGGATTCTCTGGGAAATTGACACTCAATATACAGTGCAAGTCATTCTTTTTTATTTATTTGTTTATTTAATTGTGAAGTTTTTTGGACAGTAATAAGAAAATTAATAGCAATTCTTTAATTATGACTACATTTTAGATATTTCTGGATA
This sequence comes from Buddleja alternifolia, assembly GCA_019426215.1. NCBI lineage: Eukaryota > Viridiplantae > Streptophyta > Magnoliopsida > Lamiales > Scrophulariaceae > Buddleja > Buddleja alternifolia. The sequence goes on along the minus strand of CM033408.1, from coordinate 2,894,490 downwards.
TTTTTGCCAGAGTGATAGTGTAGTAGATCGAGAGTGATGAAGTTGATTCATACGCTAATTGATTAGAGTGAGTGAGATTTTTTATTTTTTTTTACCATTACACCATTTTAATCAACAATGTTGAATAGACTAACTCCATAGATCTCGATCCACCAAAGAATTTGCCATCATGTTACCAATCATTACAACGAGTTAAGTGATCTAGTGGTATCTTTAACTTTTCATTTAATATTACGAATCGCTTTGAAAACGTAAACCTCATCTTTTTATTTGGGCGGATTATGAGCTAGTGTTGACCAACTTCCAATATTACTTCGGATGAATATCAAGTATCAACGCAAATCCTAACAATTCAAGATTCCAAATATTTGGTAAAGACTTGAAACTAAAGTGGAGACCAACTTATTTCATCACAGTGTGAGGGAGGGGTTGCGGTGCCCGAATTGGATTATACGTCCTAACGAGATTTGATGAGAAGACCGGTGCCCGAATTGGATTATACGTCCTAACGAGATTTGATGAGAAGAACATTTCGTGGCTATTAGGTTCCCACTTCCTTCTGTGATAGTTATGATTTTCACCTGAACTAACATTTTCTTATACACAAAAAAGAAACACCAACCACCATGTAATGAATGATTCTAGAAAATTTTGAAACTCCAAATCGAACTGTAGTTACATCTATGGATGTACAGTGGACTTCATATGTGCCATACCATGTGAGAAATTACGATAGTTTCATTAATTGAAGCCATGTGAACTCTAAGAATAACACCGGACATAAGGGTTGAATCGAATGATATACTCTTCCTTGAAAATATATTTTCTTGAAAAAATTGAGAAAAAGCTCTTTTTGGGATAAGATATCTTTTACGTAGATAAACGGAATTACAAAAACAAAACTAAACAATGGGATAAGATAAATGGTGTTACAATTGTGCTTGGATTGATGTTTTCAGAGAAAAATATGTAATTATGAGGATTGATGTAATATGTTTTGTTTTTCCGAGAAATTTGTTTGGATGAAGTGTTTAAATATCATTTTTCATAAACATCTCTTAATGAAACCTAACGATTTAGATATAAAAAATAGTCAAAGTAGAACTTATTTTAAACATGAGTTATTTCGAATTACTATATGTGATTAATTTGACTTCACAGTGTTTGAGAAATATTGAGTAAAATGTCAATTAATGAATTGTAAAAAAGTACTTTTCTCTTTTTTGCAAGAATTTTTTCGAAAAATTAGCTAATTTTCTCAAAAGTTGCAAAATATAATAGAAACTTAAGATTATTTTTTACGAAAAAGCTTTAGTAGACATGCCATCCAAATACCTTTTTCAAAGAATTTTCTCAGAAAAAAGATTTTTCAAAAACAAGAATGTCATCCAATTAAGGCCTATTTAGGCACCTGGCCACCTATTATTTGAAGTACAAACATAACCAAAAAACTGTAGAATCACAAAAAATACTTTTCACACTTAGACTCGATAAAATGTTTATCTTCGAGGTTTTCTGCAAACATTTCACCCAATAAGTCTTCAATGTTTCACTGAATCACACATTTCTTTTACTTTGATTAAAATCACAAGTTCCAAAAACTAGTACATTTCAAGAAAACAAAGCATTATACATTCAAATAAGGCACCATAAATAATATGATAAGGCACACACGAAAATACATAGACACAGAGAAAATTCCAGCCAATAAAAACGAGTCATTCCGCGACCTTAACACCGGTAAGGTAGACTTGGGACTGAATCACGCTACCACCAATCCAAAATCCCGGCATAACCATTAGACCGACTTTAGGCTTTTGATCGACATCTTCTATAACAAAATTTTTCACAACACTTTCCATATAAACTTCTGAAAACTCACTATCGCGCTTCACCTGAAAAATTTTAACAGAAGGATCAAAAGAATGTGCTAACCTGTGTAACAGCCAGATCGACTTTGCTAATTTCAGAAAAGCCTGGTAAAAAGCCGTCCTTGGATGCCCGCCTCCCGTTACATAATTCCTTTGATCCAAGTTTCCAAAGAACGATAATTCCATCTTTTGGTGAACAACTAGGAGGTATTTGCTCTGGCAAAATTTCGCAAAAATTGAATCTGGGGTCTGGCAAACAGCGTCTAATGGATCCATTTCCTTCAAGGCAAGATACTGCTGAAACAAACTATCTTTAGTGCAAAACGTGTTCTCGGGTTTCATTGAGTAGCTTTCGTCCTGAAACCCAATGAACATTCTCTGGCAAATGTGAGATTCGAAGGCGTATTTCTTGTGAGCCCTTTTAGCGTAAATAATATCTGTCTCTATGGAGTTTGCTGCTGCATCAAGATCCCATCCAGCTGCTTTCATCATATTGATCAGCGGCTTGGAAAAATCGTGAATGGCCTTGTAAGCACCTTCTACAGCTGATTTAAAAAGATCAGGAGATAAATCCAATGAGAAATTACCATTTTCGGCCCCGCCCGTTTCTGATTCTTTTCCCGACAAGCCCCTAAGCTTAAGATTCTTCTCAAGTTTCACTCGCTTCTGAGTTGCCTCTTGGATCTGTTGCTCTAATTGAAGAATATCAGAATCTTTATTCTGAATTTCTGACTGAAATTTCTTTACCATGACCTCGTAGGTCTTCAATAAACTCTGCTGTTCTTGAATCTCAGCAGCTAATCGGGAGTCTTGTGGAGAAGCGCAAACTGGTTTAGGGTTGTGTTCTCTGTAGAAATGCTTGAGTTCAGATAAATTTTTTAGCTCTGATATTACGACTTTATCAGCAGCTTGAATTTTATCAGGATCATAAGGAGTATGAGCAGCTTGAAGTTGAATGTAAGCCGATTTCAAGGAGGAGATATTTGTGAATATTCTAGAAACGAGGGCTTCCATAGCTTCGGGATGCTGGTTGGCGGCCTCTTCCATTGGTTGGGGGTGAACTTTTTGGTTGCTGCTTTCACGGAGTTGGGTATCTTTTGCACTACTGTGTTGCATATCTACTTTGAGCGAACAAGAAAATTCACCAAGTTACTTTTGGAAGATATTGCAGCAATAACTGCAAACAAAAGAACGTACATGATGTATTTGTTAGAAAAGAAGAATGAGATGAATATGGGTCCTTGGAAACGCTTTGACAGGACAATGAAAAATCAAAGTATGTCTAGAAGAGAGAGGAAGTACAGTTCAAATGGTCAACTTTGAATGGCATGTCCTGCTTTAAAAACTGTATCACACTGCTATCTTAATATTAACGTCTCTCTAACACTCAACAAAGGCATTCAGTCTGGAATCAAATATTCATAAGCCAGTGAGAGTTTTAAAAATTGGAAACATGAATTGGGAGGTTACTCACAAGATTACGCATACACCAACAAAAAGCCCTTAAAGATGCAGTAATTGACCAATATTTGACCTAAATTAACACGAAAAGATATTAATAGCGCCAGAATTGTAGGCTTGCCTTGTTTTTCTCTCTGAAATGCGCTTCCAGAAAAATAAGTACTGATGATGGGTCCACTGTGGGCCATGATGTATATCTGTTTGGTTCTCCATTTCTCGACAATGTTTTTAGCAAATGCGGTCGCTTTTGAAAACAGTCAAATGGTGTTTTCAAATTTGAAGACAAATTTTCATAAATGTGACCAAACACAACCTCACCAATTGAATGTCCCAACCACTTTCGTTTTATCATTGGTCTTGTGGCACATAAATTCGTGTAAATACCAATAAGCAACCTAAGAAAGAGCCCATAGAGCAAATGGGAAAGGATGCAATGAAAATAAAATGAAATGCACTACAAACAATTTATGAGGCATAGTCTCATATGACAGAACTTAGATCTCCTAACCACCCACTGGAAAGACTAACGTGACTTTACTTACTGAAGCTACTTTCTACCTAAACAAGCACAGAATCTCCAATAGAAGGAAAGAGTAAAGCAGCAAGAGGCAGCCATAACAGGCATCCAAGGACTGTTGGCTGTAGTATGTCGTTGGAAATAAAGAAACTTTGGAAACCTAAAAGTATGATATTCCAGTTCCGTCCCCATGCAACGAATCCAAGTGGAGAAGTACAAGCAGAAGCCAAAAATAGCAGCATACATAGGGAGAATGATGGCACTGTATGCAGGCGAATAATGACACTCAACTAAATAAAAGAAAGCCACAACATTTACTAAAAATTGCTAATTACATGTACTGAGATATTAAAAGATAGAGCTTAACTTACAAGAACCACAAATCAGCAATGGTGTGCATCCAGAAAGCATAATAACCCTCAATCTTTATAAAGAAAGTGTATGTGATCAGTATATACCTTATGTACGGAATTATCTACAATAATCTAGCACCTACTGTATTTGCCACAACCAGAAACTTCCAGTTGGTTAAAAAAAAAAGTGAAAGAATAAAGCCAGAACAATTTAGGACAGCAACAACCAAAATAACACTGTTGTCCAACTCTTTGGTGAAGTTTCCTTTAATATGACTCTTGGTATGTTAATTGCTTTTTTGGAGTGTATAAGGATTATTTGGAAAATACAGGATAGAATGCTCTCCATACTAGTTGTGTGGATACACAAAAGGTAAGATCGCCAGGATTGAATGCTTTCCATACTAGTTGTGTGGATGCTTAAAAGATAAGATCGCCAGGATTATACAATTATCCACCAATCTATAAGACCTGATATGCACAGCAATTGTGCAAGTTGGATTAAATGCAGAGTCTTGGGTTGGATCCCAAAGGGGAAATGAAACATCTTGCATAATATTAGAACTCCAAGTCAACGAACGTGGAATGTGCCTTATTCTTATGAAAAGAAAAGGGAAATGAGATTTGCGATTACTCGATCGGTGCAAAGCGAACAAACATTAGGGTAAATTCAGTATGAAGCGGAGCAGGCAGAGGGAAAAGGAAGGAATAGCATTTCGATCTTTCCCTTAAATGGTGGATACGAATAACCCTTATTTTTTGGTATTACGGATGGAAAAGAAAAGCCAGCTCAGTTTGGTATTATAAGAAAGTAAGGAGCACATGGCATACTGATTTCTAGTTTAATCCTTCCCATAGTTGTTAATGGCGAATGGTGCGGCGAGGCGCTAGCCTTATCGAAGAAAAAAAATAATTATACATATTAATAAAATAAATAATATGCTACTTTTTTTAACAATAATAACCATAATATAAATAACAAGTATTTAAAAGACAAATAAAAATAAAACAAACTAATGTAACGCATAAACAGTTCAACACAATAAATATAGAAATAGTCTAGCATTTTAAATTAATACTCTAATCATCTAAATCTAAAGAATCTAAACTTGCTAACTCGACATTCTCCTCATCCGCCTCCTCGTCACCGTCACCGTCACCGTCACCATCACCTTCACCGTCACCGTCACCATCACCGTCACCGTCACCGTCACCGTCACCGTCATATATGTTATAACTTTCATAATTTCAACACCAAACACATATATGATATATGATATAACTATAGATAAAAATAGCAAATAATGACTAAAATATGAGGAAAAGAAAAGAAAAATAAAAAACATGCTGCCTTAGGCAGTAAGCTTACTGCCACAGTACACTTATACCCATTTCATTTTCTTTTCACATATTATATACAGTTATACACTTATACTATATATATATATATATATATATAATAATTGAAAAGTGGGGAAAAAAAACAAACAAACAAACAAACTTACAGCTGTGCTGAGAGACGGGCGACGACGAGCGAACTCGGGAGGCGACCGGCGATGCGATGGGTGGTGAAGGGCGACGCGACGGGCGAACTCGGGCGGCACGACAGAGAGAGCAGACAGCAGGGGAGGCGCGATTGAGAAAAGAGAGGTGAGAGGAGTAGGGTTTTGAAATTGGTGTTGGGTAAGTTTTATTTTAACTAGTTCATCCCATTTTTGCCCCAATTGTATAATTTTTAACCAATTTTGACTAAATTTCTTCACAAATGCGACAAAGGCGAGCGCCTTCATGGCACTGATGGCGAGCATGGCGGCCGCCATAGTGAAGCGGAGCGCCACGCCACATTTCAAGGCGCCGAGGGGGCGCCACGGTCGCCTAGCGCCATGGCACGCCATTAAAATCACTGATCCTTCCTCAAACTTCTCCATATTAAAAGAACTGAAAATTTAAATGCTGAATTGTGTCACCACTCCTCACTCCCTTTCCTTTCATGTTTCCTTACTAAACATAAAGAGAGGCTAACAAGTTGTATTTTAAAATTTTCAAAACAATCAATATTCATTACTATCATCTAACTCTATCAAGTTGAATTTGTGCGTGAATAATCAATTAAACAGCACAAACCACCAGGTTTGCAAGTTTATATTTTTCATTTTATACTTTGGAGAAATGGAAATCATATTGGCAGCAAAGATAAAATATCTTTAGTTAAACGAACAATCAAGTCAGAGCGACCTGTCCCCGTACACTCATAACGCACAAAAGAAACAACAAAAGATGTAAATGACGAGAATAAATGGTAAAACACAAAAAGATCAAATATATTAAAAGAAAAATTGGTGTCACGCAATATCGGATATCCCTCATAAACTAACTTCCATTCAAGGAGGCTTATTCCACTTTCCATAGCCACGCCGCAACCTATTTCATGCAAAATCCTACAGCGTCCATAACAATTAACAATCTCACATTTCCAACAAGTTAAACATAAACACTCAACACCTTTGTGACATTAAAAATCATAAACTCCCTATTCCAAGCCTGAAATCTATTACCTTTCTTAAAAAATCATTTCCAGCATCAAATTCCCCATAACCATACAAAAGTCCAACATATCTTCCGAAAACGAGGCGGGCCATCGTTCCGCCTCTTCTCGACATCCAAATCACTCATTTCACCCACACTTGGATCCAGTTCCCCTATATACCATCCATCATATGTCCTAAGAACTCTAATTCGTGCCAAACCACCTCAAATTCCACAAAATTTATGTTCAGAACTAACAAAACTCACTTACAACAAACATTATTTACTTATTTCATACAAATTAGCAGCTAAAATGCTTCAAACCCTAGAAATGACAAACTTTGACACTGTAACGCGTAAACATCGACATACAAAATAAATTGGGAGATGGAGTTACCGGATCGGAGATCGCGCCGGAAAACTGAGCCGTGTGGTTGCCGGATTTCAGATGAAAGAGAGAGATTTCCGGCGCAAGTTTCAGAGATGTTTTCCGACAAAAACCAGCCGCATTACTCGGAGAGTGTGAAAAGTGTGCTTATTTTTCATTGCTGCTTTCGGTGGGTGCTAGTAGCACTAATTCCAAGTCTTTTATTTTTCTAATTTTCTCTGTTTTATTTATTTATTTATCATTATTTTAAAAAAAGATTATAATTACATCTTCCAAATCAAAGATTTGGATTTAGGGTGGTGATAAAAAAGTTGGTTTTGAGAGCACTCGAAATTTTGAGTTATAAAATACTCATAATTGTTATATTGTGAGATTTCCTTAACGGTCCAATTTACATAAACACCTGATTATTTCAATACTTGTAAGAGCAATCGTGTATAAAATCACAAATAATTTTAGGAGTTCACATTACATCCTTCAAATCAAAGATTTGGATTTAGGGTGGTGAAAAAGGGTTATTTTTGAGAGCTCTTGAAATTTCGAATTATGAAATACTCATAACTGTTATATATTGGGATTTCTTTTACAGTCCAATTTACATAAAAATCTAATTGTCCCACTACTTGTAAGAGCAACCATGTATAAAATCACACATAATTTTAGGAGTTCATATGACTACTTAGGGCAATCACAACGGCAATAAGTGTACCCGTATTTTATAAAATGGGGTGACCAATCATCTGACAAATGTAATACACTCTCCTTGTGAAATACACTTAGGTTGGCCGAATCGAGAGCGGGCTAGAATTTTCCCGGCAATAACTTATATTCACTTTTATTTTTATGTGCATGTTTTAATTAAGTCTCTCACCTTTTTTTACTTTATATACAGAGATACTACTTATTCATTAGCGATTTATAGGGATGTTTTTTTTGTGAGTATGCTATTTAAAGTATTTATCTCATAAAAAGATGGAGGAGTCAATAAGTGGACATGCATCTTCATCTAGAATATCTAATATCTGGATCTAATCTTCTCGTACAGTTCATTTTGAGAAATTGCTGTAGAAATAAAAATTGATTTAGTAAACAACGAGTGACACAACAATAGTAATTTATGTAATTGGACTCACATAAATTTATCAGATACAAATTTTTATTATTATACGAAACTTGAAATCTCAATAACCCATAAGAATCACTTGATAATAATAGTGTATTGAGTTGTCTCCAATTAAGCTCCTAAGCATTTCATTTCTCAAATGGAATGATGATGATGAATACCAACAATTTGGACCTAAAAGTTTGCTTTGGTTATAAGACAAGCTAGGAAACACATTTATGCAACTTTTGTTCAAGTCTTATGATATCAATTAATTACATAGTCGTAGTGGTTTCGTAGGCTGCAAATATCAATCAATCATTACAAATATTACATTTTTGGGCCCAGAGTATTATTGGACTAAGCTCATCTAAATGGTAAATTTTACTCTGCTGGACCAAATAAAAATTTCAGTTTATATAGGCCAAGCTTAGGAGATGGGCCCAAAACCTATATTGCTTTCACCATTTATTGGACTTTTTAAAGAAAAATCCTAAGATGCTCCCAGTGCATTTGTCCTAGTGCATTGGGAGTCATTAGATCACGTGGGGATAAAAATCATCTACCCGTATGATTGTAGGGTGATAGATGGACTAGGAGCAATGCGCCTAATCAAGCATAGAATTATTCATCTTTTAATACTTACTAAATTAACTATTTAAGTTTTGTCATGTGATGATATTTGAATAATATATCGACGATGTTTTTACTTTTTAGTTTGTGTTATAAGGTATAACAATTGAACGCTATTAAAATTATTGTGTTATTTACTAGTAGTTGTTTATAGATTTGGAAGAGCTCGCAAGATTAAAGATCATGCATAATTTACATAAGGTCAAATTGGAAAATGAGATTGTCACCACCACAAAATCAATATGTCGTATAAATCGAAATTTCTCCACTATGAAGGTAATTTGCTCATAGACTACTATAACGAGTAAGTACGATTTATTGATATCCTAATAAGAAGTAATTAATTAAATTTGCCAACACCTTAGTGGTGAAAATAATGCCATTCACATGTATATTTATATGATCTAAATAAGGCTACAACTCATGGACTCGATGGTCAAAGTCAATTAAAAACTCATCTGAGATCTACCATATATGGGTTGTTGCGGTTTTCTTTGGAGCTCCAAGTTTGGAACTCCCCAATTATCGATTCATGAGATGGGATGATTTTTATCACACAATATTGTTAGAAAAATGAAAATGCCTCTTTTTTTCTTTTATTGAAAAATTCCTCAAATGTTTTTAAACCCTAATTTTTGAAAATTCTAACTATTATAAATCTTAATTACGAATTTACCCTTGTAATTTGACTAAAATGGAGGTAGATTGTGCAATTGATGTTTTCAGCACCAAAGTTGACCAATTTCCCCCAGATTTGAGCTCGATCAATTTCTCCCAATTTGAGCTTAGTACAACTATTATGATAACCAGCAAAATAAGGTAATTACCAGTACATTTCAAATTCAAATAAAAAATACTCCTTTTTATATTCATTTTGCTTATAGTGATAATTATTAGTCATTTTTAAAAATTATTTAATTAATTTTTACCAATAATGTATTATTAATTTTTTTTAAAATAGACGATAAAATCTAGTACTCACATAAAAAAAAAATTCCAATAATAATCAACAAAATTGAGTCTATTTTTTTATTAATCATAGTTACCTCTCATTTTCTTTTTAATAATTATTTTATTAAAATTATTATTAATGTATTATTTTTCTAAAACAAAATAAGTATGGTTTAACAATCATATAACGAATTTCTTTTAATATGATAATCATTAAAATTGAATCCTCTTTTTCCTTTAAATTTGATACATTATTATAAATAAATAAATTATGTAATTATCAATATATATTTTAAAATATATTTTACAAAATTTCACAAAGTTAGGACATGATCCTTTTTTAGGCTTCTCTGGAAGGGGAATTTCTCCAGAAGTTTCCTGTATTCTTTATTGCTGCTCTCTCTCAACTCTTAACACACTCACTTCACCTGAAAATCAATCTCTCTCTCTCTCTCTCTCTCTCTCTCAAGGTAATTAGTTCTTTCTTCACTTTATATTTTCATCCGAATTTCCTCAAAAATTGCTATTTGTGGGATTTTCTGCAAAAACAACTTTAGATTATTATGGTTTCCTGCAGTTAAAAATCCTGGGTTTTACTTCACCTAACACCGAGCAATTCTTGGACAAATCACATTTTATTATTGCTAATTTGTTGCCTTCATTAGAGACGCCATTTTGAGATCATATATGTTATTTTATCTTCATTGGTTGTATCTTGCCTATTTTGTTCTAGAAAAAATTTGTTTATGTTTTTGAGTTCAAATTCTAAAAATTTCTCAAAGAATGCGTAATATGGGTATTCGTGGGAATTTGATATGATGTGTTAGTGTGTTTGTTTATGTTTTTAATGATTGAAATTTGTAAAATGTGTCAGATCAATAATGATCCCTTCGACATATATGCCTTAATTCGGGTGATTAGTTGATGTATAGTAAGTTAAATGATCGTAAAGTATGAAAAATAAATCAACAATTATTGTTAAGTGATTGAATATTGATTGATGGTCGTGTGAAATCATGATGGATGTAGTGATTGAAAGAAAGTTATATTGAAGAATAAGAAAGTAAATTTGAGAAACAGTGAATTTGGTTGGAAATAGTTTGTAACGGTTATTATTATGATTTTGTGATTTAGCGTACTGAAAATAGGATTTACAAACATAAACAAACAGGAGTTTTATAATCTATTTTCAATTAAAATATACTTTTTTGAATTTATTTTTGAATTTTATCCTATATAACTAACTACTTATTAAGTTATATATTTATTATTTCAATCATTAATGTGAATATTTTATTTTGTATTTAGTACAAGTTGCTTTCATGTTTGTGAATAAACTCAATTAATATGTAATAATTGTCTCCCAACTTAATTGTATAACCAGTCAAAAACTTTGACTTTCTAGAGATAAGACATGATGCCCAATCTGAGTCGCAATAGGCATTCAAAACAAAATTATTACGCGAAGACATTAATAATCCCAGCCCTGGCTTCCCTTTTTAAGTATCTTAGAACTCTATTCATAGCATCAAAATGAGACTTCACAGGGCTGTGCATAAACGGAAAAATCTATGCTAGACCGAGTCCGATAATCTTAGTGTCTATATCTCCCACACACACTTGTATGAGATAGATAGGTACAGAATTAACGCTTGGACCATTGAACTCGGTCTGGCATAGAATTACCTGTGCATAAACTGACTAAGAACCTGAACAACTAATTCTTTGGTGGGATTATATCATTACTATTTAATTTGTGTGTCAGTCCTTTTTATTATTTTGATCCAATATATGGGAACAATTTTATGGTTTCATTTATGACAAAATTCTTATTTTACTTATTGTTGTTAATTCAAGTTTAACAGGGAATGGCCAAGTTCTTTGGAGGGAAAAATCCGTTTGATGATCCATTTTTTACTCAGCCATTTGGTGTGTACAGTCCATTTGATGATCCATTTTTCACCCACACATTTGATAATAATGCTGGTTCTAGGAAACAAATTACGATTGAGGAGTTGAACCCTGATGATGATCATGATGATGATGCTTGGAAGAAGAACAATATGCCAAGCAAAGAACTTTCTGTTAAGAATTCATATGAATTTCCAACTGGTAAATATTCAATGCCCTGCCAAGTTAATCTGTCGATGAGTAGATACTGCGAACTGCGAACTGCGAACTGCGAAGCTACGTTTTGTATTTGATCTAGATTACGTGAAATAGTGTTTGTAGGAAAAAAATTATAATCATCTTGTACAGATTAAATAGTGGTAATTGTGGTTTTCCTTTAGATACTTGGCATTTTGCACCCTCTAATTAGCATTTGTTTGGCATACTGCACCTATTTATGACAGAGAAATGATTGAGCCCGGATTTTGAGTTGTAAAATTGTAACTTTCTGTTTTATCGTAGACAAATATGAGGCAGAATTGTTTAGGGTACCCCCTCAAGTCCAGCTCAATAGTTTTTCTGGCCTATATTTTCCGTTGAAAGTTCAGGCGGTGCATTGTGTCTACGACTACGAGTGACAATTGGAGGGTGCAAAAGGATTTTTTATTTTTTTGGTAATTTTAGGCTGGCAAAGTGCAAATGAGCCGTATTTGGAGGTTGCAACAAGTCCAAATAACCATGGATAGTATTGTTGTTTCGCCCCGGAATGATACTTGAAACGAGTTTTAGGAAAGAATAAGTAGAAATATTTGTGATTAGAGGGATAAATAAAAGTTGCAATTAACTTCTATTGAGTAAATAATGTAGCCCTTGCTTTGTAGAGTAAATTACATAGACGCTCATAGACCTTGATTATGTAAAACATCATGAGGCATGAGAAATTACCATAGTTTTCACAACCAGTGAAAACATATTACAATTGCACCCTGTTAGGAAAATTAGATTATACTTTCACCCCTAATTTTTCGAGTTATCACAATGGGGTCTCTTGGTAACTTGCAAAACATCAGGTAATTACCCAATAAGTGTGAGAATGTGCATGCAATTATCCCTTTCTTATCCTGCAAAAATGTTGGTATTCACCTCCAGGGAGCCAGAGTTTTAGCTTCCAGAGAGTGGCATATGGTGGTCTTGATGGGGTATACTACACTTCTACCATTGGGAGAAGAACCGGTGGTGATGGGGTGAGTAAATTTCACAAGCGGAACATGCATACGAACTTTTTGTTAAGCGTTTGAAATCTTATATGTTTTTTGTTGCTTGAAAAAGGTGACTTTGATGGAGATGAAAGAGGAAGACCGAACAGTTGGTGAATCGCTGCATACAATTTCCAAAGGGATACACGATAAGGTAATGATCTTGATTGACAACGTGTTTGCTCTACTGGCTAATGAAGAAATAAAGAAATTTGCTTAGACGTGATAATTTATTTAAATGATATTTTTGAAAAATCAATTTTATTTGGTTTTAGTTTGAAAAGTGTTAAACTTTACGTCCATCGGCCTTTTAAATGGTGTTGCTGTGATGTTGGTAGTGTCAAATTTCTGTTTATAATATAGATCATCTGAATAATGTAGAATAATTGAAAGAGGGTTCGTTTAATGGAAAATCTGAAATTTGTTTCCAGAAAAGTGTGAAAATGTTGCAACTCCCTATTCTTATTTTTTGGGATTCAGAAATATGATCCAAATAGCGAAACTCAAAAAAATCGAAGTTTCATTAGCGTACCGTACATCTGAGTTGTGTCGTTTTTTCGTTGTAAACAAGAATCCAACTTGACAAGTTCGTATTTCATGTTCTATCCCGTGCAAAATTCCTTTTCAACAATTTAATTAACATAAATATTTGATCTCAACCAATAATTTGTGAAATCTCCCATAAACAAACATGTGTTTCTGTTGAATTTAGATGGTTTGCCTCAGTAGTTTTGTTTTCTATCTTGCAGGGACATTCTGTTACAACCAAACAGAGTTCAAGTGGCAAAGTTGATTCCTTGCAGACTCTACACAATCTAAACGAAGGTTTAGTTCGTTTCCATATAATATCAGAGGCTATTCTTTTTTCCAAAAAATATTTCAATACCTCACATTTTGGCATCATACTATCTTTTTAGACGAGCTCGTTGGTTTCGAAGATAATTGGAGAATTAATGCTGATAAAGTTTTGCCAGGATGGAACAACAGCTTCAATTTACTTGAGAATACAGGTACATTTGCTTGAAATTATAGTTTCCGAAGCAGCTTTTTACCATGGATAACTATATGTACGTCTCTTCACTTGCTATGTAATTTCCACGAGTCTCTTGAGGTTTTTAAAATTACCAAGACGCCGCAAATCCTCTCAACTCGAAAAATAGGGAGTGAAATTGATACGGACCCATCTGATACACCTGGACGTCCACGTAGGACAAGGAAACCACCCAAGAAGCTTGCGGATTACATAACTTCCATCTCAGCCCCACTTACGCAGTTTACTCCACCACCAACCGACTGAATTAATATTGCTGCTTAATTTCATTAGTTGTTTGCTTAAAATTCCTTAGTGTTGCTGTTTAGTGCCTTGTTTTTAGGGAAGTTGTTTTTGAAATTCTAGACTAGTATTTATTCAGAAAATGAGGAAGTGTAAAGTTTATGCAGAACTTTTGTGAAGGGAAATAAACTCCAGCTTTTCTCATTGTTGCTTTTGGAGACTTGCCGTCTCGAATTGGCCCTTTTATGTGCTAACAGAAATTGTTTTTACGCGAAATCTAATATGTTTTCATTGACTGGGGACATTATAATAGTTTCTCAAACTTCGTGGTGTCTTTCGTAATTAGGGTCTCAAGCAGAAGTTGTCTAGATTCTCGTGACTATTTTCCCGTCAATCTGCCCAATGCCTATGTTTTCTATATCATTTTAGAGAGCACCTTCCCTTCATAGTTGCAATGTGATTCTTTTTACAGTTTCATCATTGTCAAAGACTCGTAATGCTCGTACTCGTGCGTTGAATAACCCTTATGCAGGGGCTAACAAGAGTGTGTGGGATGATTTTGCACCTTGGAGTGGTTGGGGTGGATGGCCTTTTCCGTCTCTTGAGTACTTTGGAGATGGTGGAGGGCAACTGAACAATGAATCTGGAGAGCCGTCTACTCGTGGGACCTCTAGAAAAGTTGTACCAATAGAGTGAGTCATTCTTAGGAGCTCCAAGTCCTAGTGCATCATAACCGTCCATGATGCTATTGACGGTTGTGATTGTATGGGCACGTGGGCTCCTGGGACTTCCTAGAAATAATCCGTCTAGAGTAGATTATGCGCCTTTTAGTCTTCCTCCTGGATTACATTGCGCTACTATTGTACTCTGTATAGTTTCGTATGTACTACTGAGTTGTGTGTCATTGCTAGTGATTGCAAGGTTCCTTAGATTTTCAACTTATCGGACAGCAGTTTTTTCTATGCTTGGTCTATGATTCGAAATTGTTCGATTCTCTTTCGTTTTTCTTTTGTTAGATGCTTGGTAATAATGCTACCCATTTTATTGTCAGATCTGATGTTATGGACTAAGGTTCCGATTGGATGGCCACTTGTATCCCACGCAATCGTTTGGTATCTTTTAAAAATATTCTAAAGAAATGCTACAAATTAATATTCTGTAAAGAAATTTCAAATTTCATTGAGAAATGGATTTGAATGGCATTTCTTTTAAATTTTTCTTAGGAAAGTTGGGATTTTTTTTTAATATTTATGATTTGATAGTTTACCGAATGACTAAAGGCATTTATAGGCCATTAACATATCTATTACAAAAATATTATATATCTTAATTTGAACTGTCGCAACTAACATATCTATTACAAAAATATTATATATCTTAATTTGAACTGTCGCAACGTGTTAAATAAAATAAATTTTGCATATTTTTTGATGTATTAATCCTTAAGCTATAAAGTATGAATATTTCGAAAAATTGCCACGTACCATGTTAGGCACGACACAACCCGACACTTGTCTGATACGAAAAATATGTGTCATTAATTTAAATAATAAAATAAAATTCCAACACGCATCGTGCATGCCTAGGGGGAGTGTCTAATACGTGTTTATAGGCCCAGTCGAACTTTTTTGAAATATTAAAAAGTGTGCGAGTCAATTGTTAAATAGCAAAATGAAAATTCCTAGTGTAGTTCTTAGTAGAACACAACACACTCATACATTATTTATATGGCATTGGATAGCTATTTCACTTATTTGGGGCGGGGATTTGGAGTTTCGAACAATGAATTATTTAATTGAAGACATGTTTATTTTATATCTAGTTTATAATTATGTTTTTATTATGCATTTGTTTGCTTATTGTTGATAAATAATTTAATTCTTTCAAACATGTAGACCTTCGCAAGTACAATGAAAATTTTATAATAAATAATCATTCTCGCAGTTTATTTCTCCATTGAAATCAAAAGTCTAATTTATATATTCTAGTTTAATAATAAGTAAATTAACACACATTTAAACGAAGGTTTAGTCCGTTTCCATATATATAATATCAGAGGCTATTCTGTTTTTCAAAATTTTGTTTTTATATCTCACATTTTGGCATCATACTATCTTTTTAGATGAGCTTTGTTGGTTTTGAAGAGAATTGGAGAATAAATGCTGATAAAGTTTTGCCTGGATGGGACACCGGCTTCATTTACTGGAGAATGCAGCTAAATCCGCTTGAAATTATAGTTTTGAAATTAAAGCAGCTTTTTCATTAATTAGTCATTCATAGTCCATAGATAACTCCCTATTCTAAAAGAGATACCCCTACCCCTTTTGTGTGACGTTATTTCTACCCCGATTTCCACCTAGGGCTGGGCATCGAGTTGAGCCGGGTCGATTAGAGCTCGGCTTTCTCGAGTTTGAGTTGAGTCTTGTTGAAGATGACTCATTTTTCATTTGGTTAAAGAATTGGTTGTTATCCCACATAGGAAAACATTGAAAGTGGTGAGTTCAATTCTTGTATAAAGGTGGGCTACCTCTTCACCTTTTAGATATCCCAAATTGCCTAAATCTTTTAGCAATTTCTACTTTCTTCCTCTATAGTTTGTAATTGTTTCACTTTAGTCCTTTAGTGAAATATTTTGGTGGGGTCCGAGGACGTAGGCTAAATTAGCCGAACCTCGTTAAATTTGGTGTTCTTTATTTTGTGCTATTCTTCAAGTAGCTATTGTTAGTTATAGTTGTAGTGTTATATTGTGCTATTAAATACGTCTAGTTAATTCTGTCGAGGAGATTGGGTTTTAAGCGCGACCGTTGTGACGCCTCCAATCTTTCCTGGGAATTAAATCTAATGTGGTTTTCTAGTACAATATTTCACTCGCTATTTCTATATTTGGTGGAATATGACTCTGAGTTCCACAACAAGTGGTATCAGAGCTCGGGTATTCTGAGTATGCTCTGTGGTCGCAGTATAATCTGATCTTCCACATCAGAAAAGTTTTCCCGGGCTATTTGGCTTTTGCATTTGGAGGGCTATTGAAGAATAATTTGTAACAAAAAATGGAAGGCAGTTCAAAAGCATCATCGTCGTCCATTTGGGCGAGAACCACTGTGGCGAATACGCGATTGGCAGTGGAGCCTTTTGATGGCACTGGCCATTTTGGTATGTGGCAAAGCTAAGTTGTAGACGCACTCTTTCAACAAGGTCTATACTTAGCTATTGAAGAAAAGAAACTAAATGATATAGAGGAAAAAGAACGGAAATTTGGATGAGAAGGATTTGGCTCTGATGTTGCTGGGATCCCTTCCTGAGGAGTTTGAGTTTCTTGAAACCACTCTACTTCACGGGAAGGTTGCTGCTGCATCTCTTAGTGAAGTTTGTACTGCCCTATATAGTTATGAACTGAGAAGGACAAGCAAGTTTGTTCAGGCAGAGATGAAGAAGTTTTGTTCATCAGAGGTCGTTCACAAAACAAAAGGAGTGAAATACTCCAAATTGGAGTTTTGTGAACTTTGTGTTCGTGGGAAACAGACAAGGGTTAAATTTGGAATAACAATCCATAATACTGAAGGTATCTTGGATTATGTTCATTCGGATGTATGGGGTCCCTCAAAAACGAGTTCTTTGGGAGGGAAGCACTATTTTGTAACCTTTGTTGATGATTTTTCCCGGAAAGTTTGGGTGTATACGATGAAGACAAAGGATGAAGTGTTTGAGGTATTCCTTAAATGGAAAAAGATGGTGGAAACTCAGACTGATAAAAAGGTCAATCGTCTCCGTACAGACAATGGTGAAGAATTTAGGAGTGATCCATTTCAGAAATTTTGTGAGGATGAAGACATTGTCAGACACTTCACTGTCAGACATACACCACAACAGAACGGAGTGGCAGAACGCATGAATCGGACTTTGCTGGAGAAAGTTCGGTGTTTGTTATCCAATGCTGGGTTGGGTAAAGAATTTTGGGCTGAGGCTGTGACGTATGCGTGCCATCTCGTTAATCGTCTACCATCTACTGCTATTGATGGAAAAACACCATTGGAGAAATGGTTTGGAAAGCCTGCTGCTGATTATGATTCCTTACATGTGTTTGGTTCCGCTGCATATTATCATGTTAAGGAATCAAAGTTGGATCCTAGAGCAAAGAAAGCAGTGTTCATGGGGATCACCTCTGGTATAAAAGGCTATCGCCTTTGGTGTCCAGAAACAAAGAAAATAATCTTTAGCAAGGATGTCACCTTTGATGAATCTATCGTGTTGAAAAAGGTGAATGCAGAACAGCAGGATGGTACTCCCAAACAGGTGGAGTTTGAAAAGTTTGTTGTCCCAGCAGATCAAGAAACTCTTGATCATTCTCCTATGGTAGAAGGAGATTTTGAAGAAGAGGAAGTTCAACCCCAAGAACTTCCACAGCAACTTGAATCAATTGCAACTAGCAAGCCAAAGGGGACAATCAGAAAGCCTGCTCGCTTTGATGATATGGTGGCTTGTGCATCTGCAATTGCCGCTGATGATGTTCCTACCACTTATATTGAAGCAGTCAAAGGACCAAAGAAAGATAAGTGGAGGATTGCCATGAGTGAAAAAATGCAATCCCTTCATAAGAATCAAACATGGGAACTGGCCAGTCTCCCAAAGGGAAAGAAGGCAATTGGATGTAAATGGGTATTTGCAAAGAAAGAAGGATTTCCTAGCCAAGGTGATGTTCGCTACAAAGCCAGATTGGTGGCCAAAGGTTACGCTCAGAAGGAGGGCATTGATTATAATGAGGTGTTTTCTCCAGTTGTAAAACACTCCTCCATTAGGATTTTGTTGGCTTTGGTAGCACAGTTGGATTTTGAACTAGTTCAGTTGGATGTAAAACTGCATTTTTACATGGAGACTTGGAAGAGGAAATCTATATAACTCAGCCAGAGGGATTCAAAGTTGCTGAAAATGAAAATTTGGTTTGTAAACTTCAAAAATCGTTGTACGGATTGAAGCAATCTTCGAGGCAGTGGTACAAGCGATTTGACAAGTTTATGATGGGAATTGGGTACACAAGAAGCAAATACGATCATTGTGTGTATTTGGACAAGCTACAAGATGGATCCTTCATATATTTTCTTCTGTATGTTGATGATATGTTGATTGCCTCCCCGAGTCTAATAGAAATTGAGAAGTTGAAGACTCATTTGAAAAGGGAGTTTGAGATGAAGGATCTAAGTGAGGCGAAAAAAATTCTCGGCATGGAGATTTTCAGAGATAGAAAATTGAGGAGGCTTTGTTTGACTCAGAAACAATATCTGAGTAGGATGTTGAGGCGTTTTGGCATTGATGAAAAGTCAAAACCAGTTAGTACTCCGCTTGCTCCTCATTTTAAGCTTAGCGCCGCTTTTGTCACCGAAATCTGATGCAGAACGAGAATACATGTCAAAAGTACCGTATGCAAATGTTGTTGGTAGCTTGATGTATGCTATGGTGTGTACGAGGCCTGATATTTCCCAAGCAGTGGGGGTTGTGAGCAGGTATATGCATGATCCTGGAAAGGAACATTGGAAAATTTGAAGATTGATTTTGGTGACCCGTTTGACGAGGAGATTGAAGATTTTGAAATTCGCCAAGGTGGAGATTTGTTGAAGATGGCTCATTTTTCATTTGGTTAAAGAATTGGTTGTTATCCCACATAGGAAAACATTGAAAGTGGTGAGTTCAATTCTTGTATAAAGGTGGGCTACCTCTTCACCTTTTAGATATCCCAAATTGCCTAAGTCTTTTAGCAATTTCTACTTTCTTCCTCTATAGTTTGTAATTGTTTCACTTTAGTCCTTTAGTGAAATATTTTGGTGGGGTCCGAGGACGTAGGCTAAATTAGCCGAACCTCGTTAAATTTGGTGTTCTTTATTTTGTGCTATTCTTCAAGTAGCCATTGTTAGTTATAGTTGTAGTGTTATATTGTGCTATTAAATACGTCTAGTTAATTCTGTCGAGGAGATTGGGTTTTAAGCGCGACCGTTGTGACACCTCCAATCTTTCCTGGGAATTAAATCTAGTGTGGTTTTCTAGTACAATATTTCACTCGCTATTTCTATATTTGGTGGAATATGACTCTGAGTTCCACAACAAGTCTAACTATCCGAGCTCGAACCCAGTTATACGTATTCGTTGGACTGCGAGCTTGTAAAAAAATATTATTTACTTATTAATATATGTTAATAATACTAATAACAATAATATACTTGATGAGATATATATATAATATAATGATGTCTTAAATATTATCATGATATATTTAATAATATACTCGAATTTTAAAAAAATAAAATAATATATATATATGTATATATATTCTAGAGAAAATTACGTGAAGTTCCCCTCATGTTATGGTAAATTACCGAAACCATCCCACCTTTTCGAAATTGTATAAAGTCCTCGTTGTGGTAAGGAATTCTTACAATTATACCCCTTGTATATTTAAAAATTCTTACAGTTTGACCCACTATGATGGATGATGGATCTAATGAGATAGAGACGGATCTGACGAGATGAAGATGGGTGATTCATAAGATTTTATATAGCTTTTTAGATAGTTTGTCTAGTATTTTGTTTTCACTCTCGTATGAGAGTTTTGTCTCTCTTGAATAAGAGTGGGTCTTTTGCACAAGAGTATTTTGTGCTCGTTTATTAGTTCTTAAAATTTGTTATCTTGAAAAACTTGATATTTGATTGTTCAATTATTTTTTACTACATCGTTAGAAACAGTCTCTGTTGTATTGTTTTTGACGATGTAAACCGTTTATTGAATAAAATAATATCACTGCTTCAACTTAAAAAAAAAAATTAATTAAGTGACCCTTAAATAAAAATTAGTACTTAAAAGAATATCTTTCGTCAAACTCATTTTCGAATATAATTCAATCACATACCTTTCAAAATCCAATTCCAATAATTATATTTTAGGGGTCTATCAATTAAGTGACCCTTAAATAAAAATCCGTATAACTAACTTCTTTTCCGCATAGTACTTAAAAGAATATCTTTCGTCAAACTCGTTTTCTAAGATAATTCAATCACATACTTTCCAAAATTTAACTCCAATAATTATATTTTTAGGTGTCCATCAATTAAATGGCCCTACTGGTGCTATTGTAAGAGATACACAAGAGATGTGCTTGGCTTGGAGCCGTCGTCGTTTTCCTTACTGCATGGGTGTGGAACATGCGGAGTTGATGGCAGCGAAGGAGGCGGTCGAGTTGGCTATACGTGGAGGTTGGAGAGATATCATCTTGAAAGGGGATAGTGTTTCTATCATCAATCGATTGTCGAATAGGAGGATCTCTCTTCACTAGGGTCGCTTACTCAACAAACTAAAGCTTTATTTATGTTTTTCTCGTCTATTGTTTTTTCGTCTATTCTTCGTAGTGGCAACTCTGTTGCTCATTTTATTGCTCGGTCTGCGGAGTTGGGTCAAGAGCATGTTCTTGCCCTTCCCCTTCAGACTCAGGATGCTCTTTTGTCTGATATTGCGTTTTTAAGTTAATTGATCTTTACCCTTTTTCACGAAAAAAAGAAGTTAAATGGCCCTTAAATGAAAATCCGTACAACTAACTACTTTTCCGCATAGTACTTAAAAGAATATCTTTCGTTGAACTCATTTTCGAAGATAATTCAATCACATACCTTCCAAAATTTAACTCCAATAATTATATTGTTAGGGGTCTATTAATTAAGTGGCCTTTATATAAAAATTCGTACAACAAACTACTTTTCCGCATAGTACTTAGAACGTGTTTGGCTAAATTTATAAGTTCCTCTAAATATCTTATAAGATATTTTAGGGCTTATAAGCTCTATAAATTTGTTTGGTAATTTTTTTTCAAAAATATCTTATAAGACCAAAAAGTAAGGGCTGTGTTTGCTTTTGTTTTTCAAACACATTTTGGCTAAAATTTTTGGTCAAAACTTATTTGTTTTATGTTTTTTTTTGACCAAAAATGACATTTTTGGTCAAAGAATTTGTCAGCTATTGTCTACCTATTTGTGTCTACATTAGGGTGCCTACTAATTAAATCAATTACAATATATATATATATATATAACCATAATATTATAATCATTTAAAACTTATATTATATTATATTTTTCAATCATTAAGCATGATTTGATTGCTACAGTAACTTTTGTCTCTTCTGAAAATAAAATTAAATACAAAATCAAACACATTTTCATCAAAATACACAACTCCCATAAACTTTTTCACCAAAATTTTCACCAAAAAAAACTCCTAAAATAAAAACAAACACAGCCAAGATGTTTGAGTTTTATAAGCTGTTTTTAAAAAAGTAACACAACCCCACATTGTTTTGAACATCTTATAAGATGTTACATTTTATAAGCTCCTAAAACGCCTTATAAAATGTAGGAACTTATAAGATGTTTTAGATAAGCTTAGCCAAACACCCTCTTAAAAGAATATCTTTTGTCAAACTCATTTTGAAGATAATAAATTAGTTTCGCCAAATTTATTTGTCCTAGAAATTGATCATTATGTGTTCATCTATAAGTATTTTAGCTTTTGTATATAATCTGTTATTAAGAAACTAGTGAATTAGTCATTGAACTAGTATTTGACTTTAATTACTACATACTGTACCCGAAAAAAAAATGATAATTACTATCATATTCACTTTTAAATTATAATCATGTTCTAGAAAATAATTTGTTCGCATGCATGATGATTTATCTAATTTATCTAATCATATGTACATCCAATATGAAATTCAAATTTCATAAGTATTATATTGCACTATCTTTCAAACTCTGTTTTCTATAAATCAATACTATTTTTGTTGTTTGAATGAAAAGTATCCACCAGTACATAAGCATATCTATAATCATTATATTCGAATTTGATAAAGCATTTAAGAAAAAGTTACAAATTTTTTTCAAAAGGTGTGACAAAATTATTTCAACGATCATCTATCAAATATAAACTTAAGTAACATTTTATTTGTGAAATTTTACTCTGATTACTTTAAAAATTAAAAATTAAAAACAAAAAGCCAACTATAATTCAAACATCATAACAACATTAAAAATTTATTACAGTAAAGAAAGAATCTTGCACTTCAAAGATTTTTTGGAAGATGTAATAAAATATTTTTGTTTATCAATTATCGAATCAAAAACTAAAGAATAACATTTTGTTGCTGAAACCTTACTGCAATCACTTCTAAAAATAAAAAATTACATACAAAATCCAGCTAATTTTTAACAAAAAGAGCAGCATTGTTATTAGATACTTTTTCATATTTACAATTTCAGAATTACATTTTTACTCCTAAAGTTATCTACTAAAGCACATTTGATCCCCCATGTTCCAGCCTCAACAGATTTGGTTCCTCTACTTGTCAATTTTAGGCATACTTAATCCCTACCGTTAACTACTTATCGTCTAAATTAATGGAATACGCAAAAAAAATAAATCAAAAATAGGGTTTTGTTGGGTTTGTCAAATTTGGATTTTTAATTTTCAAATCAATTGTGGGTGAACAAATAACTTGTCAACTTGGAAAAAGGAGAGACAAAAGGTCAATTCCCAATATGCCATGTGGAAATTGGATAAAAAATAAATAGTAAAATTAACAATTGATTATAAATTTAATAGAAAATTCTAAAAAATAATTAAAAAATGTAATATAAAATTAAATTTTTTAATTAAATTATAGTAAAATGATGAAATTAATTAAAGCAATAAAAAAATTGGATAAATATTTATATAAAATATAAAAACTAAAAATTATTTCAAAATAAAAAAATAACAACACTGGAAAGGCTGAACATAATAATTAAGATCTATTTTCTAATTAAAACATATTTTATAAAAAAATATTTTATTAAAACATATTTTTCCTATAATCTATTTCTTTAATAATTTAACATATTTAATAAAATATTTTTCTATCTTAATATTTAATTTAATTTAAGATCTATTTTCTAATTAAATATTTTTTACATTTACTAAATATTTTGAGTAATAAAATATCTAATTTTTTCATATTGGAATTTAAATATCTTAAATATTTTTCTAATTTTAGATTTTTTTTATGTTTTTTGTATTTTCAATTTTTTTAAAAAAATTTCTATTTGTTTACATTGTCATTGTCCATGTCAGAATTTAAAATTAAACAATAAAAAAATGGCACCTAGGACTTTTCTGTTAGTTTTAAACGCAAATTTGACTACAGGGATTAAATGTGTCCTAAATTAATAAGTTGAGGGACTAAATGTGTCAAAGGTGAAATATGGGGGACCAAATATGCTTTAGTGGACAACTTCATGGACCAAAAATGTAATTTTCCTGTCAACGCTGTAGCACCCAATTAATGAGAGCCGTAGTAGATCATCACCATAGCAATCGATTTATTCCAAACACATGTAACTCTTACAAAATTTTTAAGTAATGAGTTATGACTACAAAGTACTTGAGGTAAGCTATGTCAAGTTGTTGCATAATTGATTGTAGGCCAACTCCTTTATCATAGTCCATAGAATATAGTGTCAAAAATTTGAACTTTATGCTAAAATATGATTTTGCAACGCAAAAATGTCCAACTAAAATTATACAAAAAGCAAGTTAAACACTCAGCAATATCGTGTTTTTTTCTCAGTAAAGATCTTTTCTTTCTTTTTTGTCTCCTTACTCTCTCCTGTGACATCAGTTGGAAAAGATAACCATTTTATTGGAAATATTAGAGCAGCCATTTGACAATTTTGAGATTTTCCAAAATGAGCTTAGCTCTTCTTCTTACGTTTTTCTTAAAAAAAACTTGTAAGATGCTAGCGTTTTGTTTGTTTTACCTTTTATAAACTCAATTACTTTTTTTTTTTTTTAGTGTAAATTCCACTTTACCCCTTTTAACCACAGGTCTAAATGGGCTCTTAGTAATTCACCTTTGAAATAAGTCCTACCCATTTTTCATTTTCAGTATTAAATCAAGCATTCATACATCGATTGCAACAAGTCTCGAATAGTAAGGTAATTAAATGTCATCAATAGCATATCTAGTTTTTTCCCAATACTCATAAGAGAAAACACATTTATTTATGTATATATATTTTTTCGGATAGCTATATTATGATTATATAAATTTCTACTATAATAGTATAATATCTTGAAACTCATTTAATAACCGAATTATTCATATCAAACACTTTCTCTCTCAAGAGAATAGTGCTCCCCTTTTTTAGGGTTTCGCCCCTGGTTTGGGCTTTCTTTCGCCGTCGCCACAGCGGTGGCTCTTCTCTTGGCGTTTTCCATTCGTCAACCATTGAAAGATTTCTCAACAAGTCTTGTTTTGTTTGCAGATCTCTTGCTTGTTCAGTTTGGCTTCTTCTTGCCTCTAAAATGTCTATTGACGAAGGATTTGAGAAGGTTACACTCTTTACAGTTGCTGGTGGACGGGTCCAATACATACACCAGTCTTACATGGTTTTGTTTGATGTTCGACGTTGTCTGCAAGTCAGAGAGCCAGTTTTTTTTGGAGAATACCAAGCTTTATCTCTTTCATGTCAAGAGATAGTGTGAATTGCATTTTGCCCAAAAGGCTTTGCAAATTATTTGGTTTCTCTATAGTTCGTTCGAGCCCCGCCATCACCACCTTCCCAAACTTCATTTGTTGGTCGTGTTTAATTTATAATTGTAATGATCTTGTAATCTTTGTCACATGACTCTCTGATGTACTCATTTTAGGCTTCGGCTCATTTTTTAATAACATAAATATTTTATCAAAAAAAAAAGAAAAAGAAAGAATTATTCATATCCGATCTGTCAAGTCCGCTACCTTCCGAAATTGAACTCCTATACTTGCACATTTTGGGACTTTATTAGTTAAGTGGTCCTTAAATAAAATAACTATCTTTCCCGATATTACTCAAAAGATATCTTCGTAGAACTCATTCTCAAAGATAATTAATTATAGTCGCCTAATTTACTTGTCCTAGCTGAAGTTGATCAATATGCGTACCTCTATATTAATCTTAACCTTTTGTACATCAATTATATATTAAGAAATTATTAATTATCAATTAGTCATTAAAACAATATTTGACTTTTATTACTATCATATATATTTCTATATGATAATCATGTTCTAGGAAATAATTTGTTGACATAAAAATTCATCTATTGGATATATACACGTCCATCAAATTTGAAATTTAGATGTAATAAGTGTTTACACCTAAAATGAAATGGGCTCACTAAATTAAAAGACCCGAATGATCCATACATCAGTTCGAAATTGGGCTTGAGATAAAGGAGCCCAAATAATCTTTATCAATGGAATAATCCAAAACTGGGCTCAAATTGAAGGGCCCAAATAACCTTATTAATAAAATGCGAAGAAATGGGCTTTAGTTGAAAAAGCCCAAATAACCCATACAATGACTAATTAAAATCAGGAACGGGCCTAAAACAATTCAGAATTGATTTTATATTGAACAGGTCCGAACTTAATATGCCGTTAAGTTAGGAGCCCGCCAAAAGAGGCCCAAAGGAGAAGGAGGTTACCCAGTTCAAAGACGCGCCAATCAAATAAGTTTGAAAACGCGGTTGAAGGGAGTTACTAACCGCAAAGGAAGTGGGTACGTGATAAAGGGTAAGGCAGAGAAGAAAAAAAGAGGAACAAGAACAACTCTGCACAATTTTTATCTCTTTTCTCTAGGAGTAGGCATAATCTTAGAAGTAACATAATTTAGGTAATTCTGTAGATCAAATCCTGGTGATCAAGTGTTGACATCAGTGTATCTCTTGCTCGAGCATCTTTGTAACACACGACTGGAGATCAATATGGAGGTACAAAGTTTATCATTTTATCAGATTTAAGTATTTGATAGATAATTTTACATCTGGACTTGTATCTTCCTGTCTTATCTATTCTTTCTTATTAATTGCGGTCCGAATAATAATTTTAAACAACACGACGAAGTGTTAAAGTCTGAACCACCGTCTAGAGTATCGAACTCAGACGAGGATTTGTGAGATAATTCTAAGTGGAGAATTATCACGGGGCTTGAGTTAATCGAATTAGCTCTTCCTTATTCAATTTGTTTTCATCCGGAAACAAATTTTTGGCGACCACAGTGGGAGTTTCTTTTTGCATAACTGACTCTTGATAAAAGTTAAAATGTCTGAAGGTTCTATACGAGAAGAACTCGGTGAGGATCTAGAGATCCAACCCATCTCGAAACACAAGGTTAGGGCCGATAAGATGTACGAACAATTTGTTCGGGTTATGAAGCAAACTCTGATAAATGCTCGAGAAGATCAACGAAAGAATTTGATGATCAATACCAAGCACTGGCCCAGGAGTCTGCTCGCATATTTATAGCAATAGTACAAGATATTACTGTAAGCGCTCGAGAAGGCCTCGCTCGAGAGGTCACTCGAGTGATAACAGAATTAGGAGAGATTTTTAATCAAACTTGTGATGTTTTTTCAAACATGATAAGCGCACAAGTAGTATTGGGTCTCAAACCTTTAATTAACAAGCATAATATTTTAATTAAAAATGTATCACAATTGGTAGAACCAAGGACTCAAAGTAGATATATTAATCCAAATGAGATTCCTCTGGAATATCCTCGAGAAAACGAGCCTCGAATTGGTCAATTCGAAATTGGTCAGACTTCGGGACCCTCACATCTCGAAGGCAATAGTAAGGTTAATAATATTAACCCTCAAAATATAAATTCGAATTATAACCAAACACCGCATCTTAATGTATATAATACAAGTTTGAATCCACATGGTAATCAACATACAAGGCCTAATGGCCCCGTACCACCGAACGGAATAGGACAAACTCCGGCGGAATATCCTCCAAATGTGAATTTTGGAAATCTTGAGACAGGATTTAACTATACCAAAGGATATTCTGTTGAGGGACAAAACCAGCATCAGGTGCCAAGTTTTCCTGGGGTCTTATTGCCGAATTATGCATATACCTCAAATAATTTCCAATTGTCAATTGCTGGGGGGGGGGGGGGGCAAACCATTCCCAACGGTTATATGGGGGGTTTTCTTGGCCCACAAGTTCAAGACCCACTCCAAAATCAAATTGAGTTAATAATTGGGAGGATGTATGGCCCTGGTTTTCGAAGGAATCAGAGGTTAATTCCCAGGAATCCATATCCCGAATGGGTGGATAGGAATTTTCCTTTTCCTAGAACATAGAAGGTTCCAAATTTTACACTATTCTTAGGAGATGACAGTGTATCAGCATTAGAGCACTTATCTCGATTTACCTGCCAATGTCGAGAGACAGCAGATTAAGATTATTTGAAACTAAGGTTGTTCCCTAGTTCCCTGACAGGGTCAGCCTTCAATTGATATATTAACTTATCTCCAAACTCAATACATACTTGGGAGGAGATGCAGTTCCAATTCTAGAATCACTTCGCTCAAACTGATCCAGGGATATCTATGAGCGATTTGGCTAAGATTAGGCAAAACATAGGAGAATCTATAGAAGAATTCCTATCAATATTCAAAAAGGCTCGAGTAAAGTGCCATTTGAATTTACCAGAATCTGAATTTGTGCAGTTAGCACAACAGAATATGTCCTTCGATTTTAGGGTGAAATTCGATGGAATGATATTCCCAAATTTTCGAAGTCTGGCAGAAAATGCAACTAGATACAAGAATATGTTAAAAGAAGAAAGTCTAAGAAAATATCAAGGACTTAACACGTTCGAATTATCAGCACCGTGGGTATTCGAGGATGCTTACGAAGTAGACTTAGCAGAATTCATAAAAGGGGCCCCCATTCCAATGTGGAGCACTTGAGCAAAAAGATAAGAAATATACTTTTGACGTAGCGAAAACAGAAGAAATATTTGATTGTCTTCTAGCCAACAAAAAATTAAGGATTAAAGGAAAACGCCGATTCCCAACTAAGACAGAAGCTAAAGGAAAACCTTATTGTAAATGGCATAATGCCTTTACCCACGAGACAAAAGAGTGTTATGTTCCGAAACTTAATACAATCAAAATTAGACTCGAATGAAATAACTTTTCCTGATAGGCAAAAACGAGTATAGACGAAGATCCTTTTCCTGTTTTAAATTTCTAAATTAATACTTTGGAAATGGATTTACCGGAATGTTCTAACACTTTATCTAAATATGCGAATGAACAGGTCTCAAAGGAAGCTAAATTGGCGCACATGTTTTTTAACAGGCTCATAGACGAAGGAGTCTTGACCTTCCCAAAAATTAATGATGATGGACTCGAGGACATGTGCAGGTGGCACATGAACACGATGCATACCACTGACCAGTGCCAAATCTTCAGGCGTTTTGTCGCTAAGCAATTCGAAAGGGGCAAAATAGTCTTGTTTGGACTTTGGAGTGGACAAACGGATCTTGGAATTCGGTCAAGATGGGAGGCCTAAGGACAAGGAGAAACAAATCGAATTAGCTCATCTGGTTCAAAAGATGGAAGAGAAATCATACAAGGAAGCACTCGAGACCCCCAAGTGTGAAATCATCTATCAGACCCCTGTGAGAGTGGTGAGCAATCTTACCCAGATGCAGAAGGTACTCTGTAGTCAATGTGCCGATACCCTAAACTACGAGTTGGTAAGGTTGCAGGTGATCCTGAATGATCCCGATTGGATCCCAGCCTACCAAAGAGAATGGAACAAGAGGCAGAGATATGAGAATAGCAACTTCAACTATCAACCCTATAATCAGCACTTCCGAGGAAGAGGAGGCAGAGGTTATAGTAAGCCTTCGTCAATAGGCAGAGGCTCACCATTCAGTCGTTTGGATCGAGAAAAGAAAAAATAGCCACCGGAAGGCTATTAAACAACAAGTAGCTTACTCTTGAGCTGCTGTGGCTTTAGAAATGCAGCAGGAGGCTGTTATTGCAAACCTTTGAATCGAAGAAGGGGCATTAAACAAGGGGTTGTTGAAAGCCAAGGTAATTGAGGATGATGAGTATGAGAAAGATGTTGATCAGTTAAGTGATCAATTTAAGGATACTGGCTTGAAAGGAAAGAATACGAGATTCTAAGAGGATGAAAACCTTGATGATTTCGAGTCAGGTGACGACTTGGATATCCTATTAGGAGACTCTGCTTATAAGGAATCGGCAAGCGAAGCCGATTTGAAAGCAAAAAAAGCATCTTTGAAAAGAGCCCTGTAGTTTGAAAAGGATAAAGATGTGAATATGGTGACTGTTTTGCCAGCAGCGTTCGCTGCGAAAGAAGATGCAATGAATGAGGATGAGAGGTCGCTTGAGATTATGACCATCTCGGAGTCAGGTAATTTTTCTAAGTCAGAAATTGCTAACAGCAAATTATTTGAGACGAAAATGGATAATGAAAACTTGGTCGATCTTTTGTTCTCAAAAGAAAAGATCGATAATAACCATATGCGACCTTTATTTGTGAAAGCCGAGATCGAAGGCATTAAAATTAGCAAAGTTCTGGTTGACAATCGTGCTACTGTTAATATTTTGCCAGAAAAAACGTTAACAAAATTAGGAAAAACTGCGAAAGACCTAGTCACTACTGATGTTTCAGTATATGGTTTTTCTGGATAAGTCACTCGAGTATCCAGGGTCCTACCTTGTCGGGTAAAGGTTGGGACTCAGAGTTCATACTCTGCATTTTTTGTGGTGAATACGAATTCACCATCATATAATGCCTTATTGGGGAGAGATTGGATACATTAGAATTATTGTATCCCTTCGACCCTACATCAGATGTTGATTTGCTGGAATGGGCATAAGTTCGAAGTTATCAAAGCCGAGATAAATTCCTATTTTATTGATACTCACATTGTCAATGCCAGGTACCTGGCTCGAGGGGTTGAAGTAAAGGATAATCGAGCGTTGGAATCTCCGGCCATCGAAACGACTGGAGCAGGAGATTAAGAAAAAGTCGGCATGGCTCGAGAAGATGAGGGTCAGTCTACGACCGAAGTAGCTAGCAGTGTAGCCCAAGTCGACATAGGGACTTTGTAATATGCTTTTATTTAGTTTTTGATGGACAAAGACAAAGTTAATTATGACGATGTACCCGAATGCTTATTTAAGAAATTACTAATCGAAAACATTATTTCTAGTTTATCTGCTTACAATCCTATTAGCCGAAGAATGCAATACAAATAATAATCGTAGTATGATTGAATGTTTTGAAACCAAAGAGAGCTGTTCAGCTGATACTTTCGAACAAGGAATTATGGAACCCGATGAGGATATCAGGAAAGATATCCAAGACCCTCTGGAGGAGGTCAATCTTGGAACGGCAGAATACCCAAGAATGACTTGCATAAGTTCGAAATTAGATAAACTTGAAAAGAAAAAATGATAAGAATCTTATATCAGCTTAAAGATTGTTTTGCATGGGCACACCATGAAATGCCTAGGGTAGATATGAATATAGCTCGACATGAGTTGCCAATCAAATCTGGCTTTAAACCGGTAATACAGGCACCTCGTAGATTGTCTCCGGATTTGATGGGTGCAATTAAAGATGAGATCGTAAAGTCGGTGGAAGCCAATTTCATAAGACCAACCCGATACGTCGAATGGTTGGCAAATATAGTCCCAGTAATTAAGAAGAATGGGAAAGTAAGGATCTGCATTGACTTTCGAGATCTGAATAGAGCCACACATAAAGATGAATACCCTATGCCCATGGCTAATGTCTTGATTGACGCAACTACAAGGCATAAAGTGATGTCCTTTATGGATGGCTATTCTGGATATTATCAACTAAAAATATCCGAAGTAGACAGAAACAAAATGGGATTTCGGTGCCCAGGTTCCATAGGGACCTTCGAATGGAATGCTATGCCCTTTGGATTAAAAAATGTCGGGCTACATACCAAAGGACAATGAATTATATGTTCCATGACTTGATTGGTAAATCCCTTGAAATATATATAGATGATATAGTGGTCAAAGCACAAACATATCAAGAGCACTTGAAATCATTGACTGAAGCCTTCGGACGAATGAGGCATTTTAAGTTAAAGATGAATCCATTAAAGTGTGCTTTCGGTGTGGAAGCTGGAAGCTTTCTGGGGTTTCTAATTCATAATCGAGGTATAGAGGTGGATCGAAACAAAGCCAAAGCTATCTCGGAAACTAAGCCTCCGAGGAATAAGAAAGAGCTGCAATGTTTTCTAAGGCAGGTCAATTTCTTACGAAGATTCATAGCTAATTTAGCTGGAAAAACAGAAGCATTCTCGCCTATCTTACGTTTGAAAGATGAGGATGAGTTTGTTTGGGGAGAAAAACAGCAAGAGGCTTTCGAAGCCATAAAAAGCTATTTAACCCAACCACCAGTTTTAATCCCTCCTCGGAAAGGGAAAAAGTTGAGATTGTACATATCAGCGGCTAATCGTTCAGTTGGTTGCCTTATGGTACAAGAAAATGAAGAGGCTACGAACAGTCTGTCTTTTATTTAAGTAAACTGTTAAATGATACCGAGAAGAGGTACACCTCAATCGAAAAATGTTGCCTAAGTCTATACTTTGCCTCAGTCAAATTGAGGCACTATTTCATGTCCTATTCGATCGAAGTGGTCTCACCAACGAACGTGATTAAGTTCATGATCAATCAACCTTTGATGAGAGGGCGATTGAGCAAATAGAGTCTTAGTCTGCTCCAGTTTGATTTGTGTTATGTGCCCCAAAAGGCGTATTTAATAAAACATTGAAGAAATCTTTTTGGGAGAATTACACTTTTGGTCTCTCAACTTTACCTCACAATAGCTTTTCGTCCAAAAACTAACGAAATGGCCACATGTGAGCTTAAATTGGGAAAAATTGATCCGTTTTGGTTCTGAAAACATCAATTTGATTTGCACATTCTACCTCCGCTTGTTTCAAATTATAGGGAAAATTTTATATTTAGGGTTTATAAAAATTGAGAATTTTAAAAACCTGGTGTTTTGTCAAATTAGATTTTACAAAAAAATTGAGGAAATTTTGGTTGGATGACGGTTCGAAGTATGTGATGTTTAAAGAATTTATTGAGACATTTAGAGTTTCTAATAAAATGATGAAATGAAGTGAGGTTCCACTTATCAACTCCCCCCCCCCCCCCCCCCCCCCCCCAAAAAAAAAATTGAGCTCATTCCATTAGTTTTTGGACGGAAAGTTAATGGCAGAGACCAAATCTGTTTAAACATGAAACATTTAGGACCATTATTGTCGGGTTCAACAAATGAGGACCATAAATTGTTTTAGTGGTAAAATTGAGGGACCAAAAGTGTAATTCTTCCAAAAATTTCAAATCTTTTACTTCAATTTTGCTCAAAGATATAAAAAATTATGATTAATTCGAAACTCCTACTCCCAAAAGTTAATTTTTTGCCCCCTAAAATTCTAGATATATTCTATCAATAATGGTATCACATCAATGAGGGGATTGACAAATTCCCTCATTTATGTGACACTAATATGATGACTATTAAAATACTTCATGCATGAGTTTATCACCAATAAGTTATAACACATTTCTAATTAATTCCCGGAAGGTACAGATGTGGGGACATTTCAAAACACTATAAAATGAAATATAAACTGAACTCTAAAATTACTCAAGAGTAATAAAAATTTATATCCAAATTATAAGGTTTAAGAAAGAAATCCAAAAATAAATAAATATGGCTCTTCTGTCAAAAAAAGTATGTGTAACTGGTGGAAATGGATATCTGGGATCATGGCTGGTGATGAAGCTTCTTAACCATGGTTACTCTGTCAACACAACTATAAGATCTGATAAAGGTTTCTTTTCTTGATTTTTACACTTCAAGTTTTCTTGAATGAAATATTAATAGTAGTCAAGATAATGGTTCGCGAGAACGGTTGCGGTGACTGTTACGGAAGCTACCGTTCCAGTTCCATTGCAACGTCGAGGGATGGTCACGACCACACTTTTACCTGTTATAATAAATTGCTTAATATTTTGAAATATTACAAAAATACTAAAACATGTAAGATTTGTTAGTTGTCTACAACTCAAGATAAACCATAGAAGAAAACTTAGAATTTTTATTTGGGGAATTTTTCCTTGCTAATTTAGAATGTTGTGGGGAGTTTGGGGTTTTAAAATTATAAGGTGAAATTGCAATGATAGGTAAAATAGATGTCAGGAAATTAATGGTCTTTAATCTCAATTAGTTGGATAAATTAGAAAAGAAAAAGATCATTTTTTTGTGGGATTTTGTTCCTTAATATTTTTTTGTTATAATTCGAAGTGGACTTTTTCAGTCAAGAAATGCCCTTGAT
The DNA here is from genome assembly GCA_019426215.1 of Buddleja alternifolia. Taxonomy (NCBI): domain Eukaryota; kingdom Viridiplantae; phylum Streptophyta; class Magnoliopsida; order Lamiales; family Scrophulariaceae; genus Buddleja; species Buddleja alternifolia. The sequence continues at coordinate 2,859,989 of CM033408.1, read as the reverse complement.
GAGATTAGGAACCCTTGATGAGATTAGGAACTTTACACTAAATTATTTCATTCATTTACTCAGATTCTTTTGCAGTTTTTAGCATGTCATATGGAGCTCTTTCATTTTTTTTTCCAGCATATATAGTAACTCTTGGACAATTTTGGGATTTCAAGTCGCTGTATAATAATCAATGCATGGTGAATCTTAAGTGGATCCGTCACCTGAATGATTGTATTTATCTCGGGACTCGAAGTCTCGGAGCTCCTAAGAATAAATCTATGGCTGTGTTTGACCATATTTTTAAGTTCGTTTTTAGGATTTTATCAAGAAAATGTGAATTACCAATATTTGTGTGAGAATGTTGAATTTTGCTGTATGTATTTTTTTAAAAATAGTTGAAAGTAGCGTTGATAAAATATAAAGATGATAGTTTAATGAGATTTAATGTAGGAAGTGATTCACTTAGTTATAAAGTAAGAGAGAATAAGTTTAATAGTAATAATAAATTAATAAGTGATGAAAGATAGTATGATATGATTGAAAAGTGTAATGAATGTCTATATAGAAAAATGTGTGATAGAAAATGAGAATGAGTATGTATTGGAGAAAATTGGTTTGAGTGTGGATTTTCAGATTTTCATTTTCAGGTGATCCAAAAATAAAAATCCACCTAAAAAAAGATGGTCGAACACAACCTATGTTTCTTATGCAACTTCCCAAAATGCTAATTATTGCATAGTAATTCTCGGAGAGTTTCAATACTTTAATTAAGTCGCAATATAATCTTAATTATTATGAATTTATATGGATTCATCACCTGGATGATTGTATTTTTATCAAGACTCCACGTCTCGAAGTTCCTGAGAATAAACCTATGTTTCTAATGCAACTCAACGGAATGTGATTATTGCATAGTAATTCTTGTGGAGTTTTGACACTTCAATCGCGGTATAATCATAATCATTGGTTTATAGTGAATCCTATGTCGATTCATCACATCAATGATTGTACTCATGGCTGAAGTCGGAGTTTCGAAGCTCCTAAGAAGAAACCTACGTTTCTTATGCAACTTTATGAAATCCTAACTATTGCATAGTAATTCTTACAGAGTTTCGACACTTTAAGTCGCGTATAACCATAATCATCCGTGCATGGTGAATTCTAAATCAATCCATCACCTAGATGATTGTATTTGTTGTGCAACTCCAAGTTTTAGAGCTTCTCAGAATGACCCCATGTTTTTTATGCAACTTTATAGAAATACTAAACTATTTGAGTGCTCCTCCCCACAGACATGAGCTTCCTCAAAAACATACCAGGTGCATCAGAAAGGCTTAATATTTTCAAGGCAGATCTCAACCAACCAGACAGTTTCCAACCAGCAATCCAAGGATGTAATGGAGTCTTCCTAGTTGCTCATCCAATGGAGCCGGATGCATCCCAGAGCCAAGAAACAATAACCGAAAACTCTATAAATTCCACACTAGCCATTCTCCAAGCTTGCATCGATTCCAAAATGGTGAAACGGGTCGTGTACACTTCATCTGTGGCCTCAGTAATGTTTGGTAACAAGAATTCAAGTAGCAATGTCGTTGATGAGAGTTCTTGGAGCGATATAGACTTGATTTGTGCATCGATGCCTTCAATGGCTACGTATATGATTACCAAGACTTTAACAGAAAAGGCTGCCTTAGAATTTGCTGGTAAACATGGATTGGAACTTGTCACTGTGCTTCCCTCTTCGATACATGGCTCGTTCATCGGCCCTGAGGGTCCGAAATTCGTTTACTTCTTGATGACTATGTTTTTCGGTACGTTTTTTCTTCTTCTTGCTCATAGAATTGTGTTAAAACTCCATTTTTGTCTTCTGCTATAATTTTGGGATGGATGGAGTATTTGCTAGCGCAGTTCAATGCGCTGGAGTCTTGTGGCAGGCCCTGTTTTTGTGGGCTCGGAGCGCAATGCATACATAAGCAAATCTTGTAGTTCTTGTTTGCACAATATGCAGGGCAAAACTCCTCCATTAGTAAGCTCGATTACAGGATAATTACAAGCACACTCGTTTATTTATTGGGTAGTTACTACGAGAATTTAAGGTTTTGAAAATTACCGAAACACCTCTCTCAATCTGACAACTCGAAAAACATGAGATAGAATTTTAATATGTTTTTACTGATAAAAGGTGAAATTGGTAATTTCTTAAAGTTCAAGGCGGTTTTTGTTATTAGGACCTCATGCACGGATCTATGTAATTCACCCCAACACATACTTACATATTACAGGTAAAGCAGATGCATACAATTATATGTCGTTCACCGAGTTAGTGCACGTAGATGATGTAGCAAGCGCACATATTTTCCTCCTCGAGCATCCTGAGGCGGAAGGGAGGTACATTTGCTCTGCTGTTGAAACGACACCTGAAAAATTATCCGAATTTCTTTCTAGCAGATACCCTGAATACCAAATATCTACTCTCGAGTAAGTTGTGTTCTTTCTTCTCGTATTTTTCCTTCTCTTTCGTGTTTTAAGAACTCATTTCAAAAAATCGTGCAGTTCATCGGGAGAGAGCGGACGGGCGAAAAGCTATAAGCTCTCATCAAAGAAACTGTTGGATCTAGGGTTCAGTTATAAGCATGGATTGGAGGAAATATATGATGGAGCTCTTGAAAGTTTCAAAAGGGTTGGAGTTCTCTAATTTGAACTTGGGGCATAAGAATATTGAGGTTCATTGTAATCTTATTATCCATCCTAAGTATAGTACTAGTGATATTGCATATGATCTGTATAAGCATGTATCTCTCAAAAAGTTTAGTCGATTTAGATTTATAAGAAGTAAGAACTATATGTACCAAACATTCAAGATTAATCAGGTTTATGTACTATTCCTTCTCTTATTTCGAGGGGAATTTTTACAATATTCACATGGGTACTATTCAAGTAGGATTGTAATGGTTGAAAGAATATCAACTTGTTCATATACTACAATACCGAGTCATCACTCCCCTCACATACTAGCTTTGTATTAGTTCCTAACCCCGAACGAATATTACATCACTGATGCTACCATCTGCGTCGCACGATTACAATTGAAAAGAGTTGTGAATGACTCTCATACCAATTGGTATGAACTTTGGGAAGACTCCGTTTTAAAAGTTGACTATTGAAATTGAAAATTTCAAAGCCATATAAACCCAAACAGGTTATTCTTTTTTTAATATATTCAACCATGTTCTAAAATTACATGGTCATCAGTGCTATTCAAATAGATCGAGTTGAACACGGTATTATTCAAATTCGCTTGATTTTTTATCGGGAATGAAACTTCAATTAAATTTTATTTTGATTGTTAATCGAGTCGAAATCAAGTAACTAATTAAGATATATGTATATATTTAATTCGACCTATTGAATCATGCACGCACCGAGTCTAAAATCTTTTGGAACAGGAAAACAACATGCTTAAGTTTGATTTATTATGTTAAACCGAGCAGACAAATAATCTTTTAACAATCGATTTCTCATAGAGTATGATTAATTTTTTTACAATGATATACACACGCATAAACTATTGTTTTATTACACCACCACAAAGTCTATATATTTAGTGCTCAAGAGGACCTACACACAGTCGCACACACACATATATGTGTATATATATATATAGAGAGAGAAAGAGAGAGAGAGAAAAGCACACAAACACTCAGAGGTGAGCAATGGCTTCAATGGCATCCTCTAATGCTCATTTCTACAGTCACAAAAGCTACAAAAGAAACTGCAAATCTCCCTTAATTTCCCACATCAACATTTCAATTCTATCTCATCAGAAAGAGCCGGAGGAGCCACCAAACGCCGCCACTCACCAAACCGGTCGCAGGTATATATATATATATTTATATAAATATATATATATATATATTGATTTACTCAATGAACATTACCATTTAGCTGCCTCATCTATTTCCTAATCGAAGTTCATCTATTAATCAGAAAAATATTATCGTGTGTAGGGAAATAATATTGAGGAGCAGTGAAATTGCTGTTCTTGGATCCATTTTCCATTTCAGGTACTTTCAACTTTTTTACCATTTTAATCCCCACCTCATGTCCATTATCCATTTTAAGTACATTTTTATTTTTATTTTTTTTAAAATTTTAATTAAGATCATCAATTCATAAACTAAAAAGAAGTGGGCACTAAATATTTTTTTCCTAATTCATAATTAAACATATATTATAATGTGAAAATATTATGTATTGATTTATTAATTGGTGATTTTGCAGTGGTACAAAACCAAATTATTTGGGAGTACAGAAAAATCCAGCAGGATTGGCTTTATGCCCTGCTACCAACAATTGTGTATCAACTTCTGAAAATATCAGTGATCTCACACACTATGCCCCTCCTTGGTAACTATTTTTTCTACTATTTTTTTCGTTCTTTATTTTTAAGTCAAAAATTTATTTGTAAAATTTTAAATTTAGAAATGACTAAACATGTGTTCAATGTTTGGGCGGTGAGAAGTTGTCATTGTTGATGGGGTATAATTCAATTTTGCTCATCACCGACAGTATAGAAGAAGTTTTCCTCGTCCTTTTTGGTATATAAAAGTTTTGGTAGGATTAGCTCTGGTTACTTACTATTGAGCCAAGGCATGTCTTCAAAACTAAATGTCGTTTACAAATTTATTTACACATTGCCTATCAATCGGGAATTGAACCCAAAAATTTCTTATAAAAAGTGTCCGTTTCTTGCCAACTCAGCCAACCGATGTCGGTAACTTGGTATAGAAGAATATTTCGATTGAGATGCCAAAAGCATTATCTTTATTGATTTTCAACGCAAGTCAGTCCACTTTCGTTAGCAAAGTTACTCAATTGCTAGGACCTACTTTAGAATTTAAATCCAACCCGTGAGATATGAGCAAAATGTGTTCAAACTTCAGATAGTATTGTGGTTGACGGAACCCCATTCCATTCAAAAATAAATTCTAAAATAAAAAAGTAGGTCAATGTTCAGAAGTATTTATAGGTTTGGTCCATTGGACCACGTGATCCGGTCATGTGGGTTTCACGTGTCAAGATCTGGTAGAGCCACTGGTCGTAATCGACGGTCTAAGAATCGGGTACCCAGCGAATCTAGATCTAGCCAAAACAGATCTAGCCAAAACGAAAAAAACACACGAGTTATATCCTGTTTCACATATAAACTTTGTATTGTACTTATTGACAACAATATTAGAATATTTATCTCTATATCTTTTTTAAGAAAAATGAATATAGCTCTCTATGTTGCGATGTCTCTCAGGAATTATAATCCCGAGGAGGGACGTGGAAGTAAAAAACCAGTGAGCAAAGAACAAGCCATGGAAGAGCTACTTCAAGTGGTAAAAATCTTTATATACGTCAAATGGATAAACAAAATGTTTTTTTAAAAATGATGAAGGCGCAATATGATGAACCGATCATATATAAAGTTCAAGAAATATTGGATATGAAATTCAATATTTCTTACATAAATCTAATTGTACTTTTATGACACAGATAAAATCAACGAAACCAGACAATTTCACTCCAAAAATCACAGAGAAAAGAGATGATTATGTACGTGTTGAATATGAAAGCCCGATTCTAGGGGTAAGCGTAACAAATTATTATTACTAATTTCCACTTTTCAGACGTTTTTAACATTTGTAATTACTCCATATTCATTGTTCTATCTCAGTTTGTTGATGATGTTGAGTTCTGGTTCCCACCTGGCAAGAAATCAATAGTACAATATCGTTCCGCATCACGGAGTTTCGACTTTTTCGACATTAACAAAAAGAGAATCAAGGTTAAATATTTATTTCGCACACAGTTTTATGTTGTTTTCCTTAGACTTCATATAATTCATTAATATGTAATAGCAGTAACAAAGAAATGTAATTCCTGAAACTGTACAGGCACTGAGGCTAGCACTGGAGAAGAAGGGATGGGCATCAGAAAACACCTTCTGATCACTTTTTTAACATTTTATCTTGTAATTGTACTCTGATTCAAGGGTAGTTTTTGCATTTTATACGAGAATAATGAATAAAATTCGATCATATGCATTTTTTGAACTGATAAAATTTGATTGAAATGAAATGTCAAGAGAATCCCAGATTAAGATTTTAAACACGAGTAGCAACTTGAGGCGAATAGAGATACAAGGTGAGTTATCCAGCAAATTACCCTCAATGGGCGCGAGAAACGGGGGCAAATGGGATTTAATCTTTCCTGAGCTCCAAATACTCACGACGTATACCACTAGCATTCATTACGAGTATCTCCAGCTTGTCTCCCTGTAAAATGCAAAGAACAAGTTTTTAAGAAACGGGAAACGGGTAGGTTTTTCTGTCGGGTCACTATTTGAACATCTAAAACCATTCATTTCGAGAAGATGACAGGATAGACGATTTTATACAATCAACTAAAATAAAATCACACCATTGAAGCGCATATGGGCAATTTTTCACAAAAAAGACGGGTTCAGTTAGCAGAGACCTTGTTTCTTTTATAATGTAATAACACAATGGTTAAACCCTTGGATCGAAGTGCGTGTTTTATGTTAAAAAAATTGGAAGAATATCTGTGTGTGGTACAAATTAGAAGTTTTAAAGGTTATATTATTAAATTGTAGAATTTTCATTTTGTGCTGAAATCAAAGGGTGGTTGTATTTAGTGCCTTTTTGGCATAAACCCTACTCGGTTATCTAAAATTACATATTGGCTGTCCAAATGTATCATATTTTTGCATAATCAGATGTAACTTTTAGCTAATTCGATTACGTAAAATCAATTTAAAATTTGAAAAAAATGGAGCGCAGCTCACAAAGATGAAGAGAAAGATCCTTAAAAAGAAGAGATTGCACCCCAAACTGTTTATTTAATCTGACCAGTTGGAACAGAAGAAAGAATTAACTTACCGTGTATATGTCCCTTTCTGTTGCCGACGCAAAACAAGTTTTCACCAAGTCAATAGCTTCTGCCTCTGAAAGTGGAGTAACCGCATCCTGCAACAATCACTGTTTTACCCAAGAGTTCTTGAAAAAAAAAATCACAAAATGAAATTTCCAGAAAACTTATTTGTGAATACGATACCTTTGCAGGTAATAAGAGAGGACTTGGAGATTTTAGCTGGTTGTCCAAAAACGGGGTGATAAGAGTAGAACCAGAACCTTGAGAGCTGTATCCCACCCTTTCATAAGATCCAACAGCATCATATGTGAAGACACAACCCTTTCCTTCGGGAATTTTAGAAAGCAAAAGAGAAGGATCAATAAATTGGGTGAAAGAGTTTTGGATTGATATCCAACTGAAATGACCAAATCATCTTACCCTCGTTGTCAAGACCACCCAAAACATTGAAAGCATAATATGGGAAGAAGCGTTTGTAGTATAGGGTATTAGAGAGCAACTGAGCCATTGCAGGACAGCTCATTTGCTTGTTATGTTGGTGCTGGTAAATCTAGAAATCAAATAAAATGAAATTTTACGAATCAGTTTCAGGACATAGAAATCTCTACACATTAGATCACATAAACAAATGGGATTTGAAATTTGGCAATCGATACTCCTCCATTAATTGAAATCTCAAATGTCATTTTAAACATCTTCATTATAATGATAATAATAATCTTTAAAAAAAATCCTTGTTAATTTTCATGTTGATCAACGATGAACAGCAATCAAAACATGAGAATTCTTAAATGACCAACAAATCATATGAACTACTGTCGTGCTAATGATCACCGAAATGTCAAACAGCATAAAATAATCCAATGGCAGGAGACACCTTCATTAATTTGAAGAGCAAAGAAGCTCTTTAAACACTGTCCACGGTCAGTGGCCCGGATTTGAGAGTCTTTTCACTTTTTGGAAAAACAAGAAAGCGTGAAGTTGGAAAAAAACAGCCCAACTTAAATTTGAATGGACAAAACATCCCATTTCCCACCAAGTCAAGAAACTTAATATAATTGCCTGAGCCACATTACTTATTTTAGGATGCCAACCTTATTATATGGACCAAAGCACCTATTGTAAGCTACTTAACAGCTCATTTCATACAAGAATAGTACATTGTTTAATGTCAATGATGATTTGGCACCTGTTGATGGGGAATCAAATGGATGGTATACACACTGGTGCATAGCCACATACGTATCAGGACATACCAATCTCCCACCCATTGTACACACACGGGTGCATGCACACACTAACAGAGATGTGGTGGGGTAGGTGGGAGTACAAGGATACTCAAAAAAGTTAGACACAGCCTCTATGTTAAATGCTTCAACAACTCACCAAGTGTCTAGCTGACAAGACCTTTTGCAGAGCTCTCACATCAGCCTGAAAACCTGAAGAAGCCATCACAGACTTGTCCGCTCTACATGGTTAAATAAACAAAAGCATCCATCACAACCGAACAAGAATAATATCCACGGCAGTTTTGGATTAGACATTGGCAAAAAAAAAAAAAAAAAAGAAAAACATAAAACAGTTGAGCATATGTAATAGCCATTATTAACAAATTGATAAAAAATTGGAACGCAAACTGGTATCAAAGCCAAATAAGAGAAGGAAATCTCTGAATGAAACTTCTCAATGTTATACTTCTAAGATAAGTTACTTATATAATGTCCCTTTTTAACTTCTATAAAAGCCATAGTTTGGCAGTGACTTCCTCAAAGGAGCTTAAACCAGTAGCAAAAATCAAACAAAAGATGGAATCCCACATTGAACCAAAGTTTTATTCATGCAGTGACATTGGAGATCTTGAAGACAATATGTAAGCAGGCTCTTTCGAGTGTTTCTACTGGATTTATCTTCACAGTCCCAAGTTCTATCACGATCCAACTTTTTACTTAGCTCAAGGCACATTAGATACAGCATTTAGTGCGAGTACAACAATTTGAGACAAAAAAAAAAAAAGGAGAGACTGAAAACGGAAATTAATTTTTCAAACTTATTCAATTATTAGTATGACAAAACCATAATACAGGAACAATAATTAGAGCCACAACTTACATGCTTCACCCACAAATTTTACTCACACGAAACTGACACCTTTCCTCTTTAGGTATCAATTTAGCCATCTCCAGGTCGAATTATACGTCTCGATAACAAAATCACCGTAGAAACCTATGATAACCCATTGTCCCTTTCCTACTTGAACTTAAGCCCCTACAGATAACACATACAATTTTTTCTTGACACTCTGAGAAGATTTTTCGGTCGACGATCATTGCTTTATTTAACAGCTTACTACATCATATCATACTTTAACCAAATAGCCAGCACGCATTTCTTCTATCTAACTTCAGAAAAGCTCAAATATCAGAAAACATAGAACCAAAAATGAAAATCTCGAATAGGAGGAAAATGGAACAGAAACAACACACACACACACACACACATATATAATAATGTGGAGTAAGAATGTATATTTACAGCTGACTAAGTTTGGAGTAATCGCGAGTAAGAATATTGTAGCCAGTGGACATTCGAGTGTCGGCAGCAATCACACAATAATCAGCTCCGGCGATCGCAACACAAGTCCTGCACAAACAACACACCAACACGCAAAATCAGCATTCAAACACACACACACACACACATATATATATAATCAATCTTCTGAAATGGAATTAGGGTTTGTGCATACCCTCCATTGTTGTCGTAAGGAGACCAATTCGCTTGCTGTTTGGTCATGGTGATTACGAATCAGAGAGAGAAACAATCAATTAGAGATATAGAGAGAGGGAGAGGAAATTTTGGTGGGGATTCAGATCAATTGAATCTTCACTTCACACTGTCTTTTGTTCTTTGAAGTTTGAACTCTTTCTCTCTCTCGATGTCTTTTTTCACAAGAAATAAATTTGGAAAATATTTAATATTTTGTTTATTTCAGCTCCAAGTGCGTCTATACGAAGTCGGATTGGTGTATCAAAAACTATTAGATGCACGTAATTTTGGTGTATTTTATTAATATATGCATCAACGTTGTTAGATAGATTAGTTCCATCGATGTTAAGTTTGTTTGAATTATGGTGTATTTTATATATATCTGTATTCAACGGTGTTAGACAGATCAACTCCATCGATGTTCAAGTTTGTTTGAATTATTATCAAGTTTCAAAATTTATGATTTAGTTTGTTTTGATTGTTAATTCAATAGAGCTCAAATGAGCGTTAATCGAGCCGAACACGAGTCGAGCTCGAGTAACTTGATTTTTTCCACATATTTTATCATTTTTTACTAATCGAGTCGAGTTTCAAACTTAGCGAACACTCAAAAGGTTGTTTAAGCTTGATTTGAGATGTTAACAAACTGAACTCAAACGAGCATTTAGTGAACGATGTCGAATCGAGTATCGAGTATTTGGTTCGTTTTTCAGCCCTATCTAAAATGCAAATGAAAATGAGAAACAAATTTTCTTTAGTAAAAGAAAATTTGGTTTCATCTCTAAACTAATTGGAGATGAAATTTCTTGCTTGAGAAACTATTTTCTTTTTTAATAACAAAAGCCACATATGTCAGGTGGGGATTTTGTTCCTCCTCATTTTATATAAATAAGAAAAAAACCGAATATACAAGTAATAAGAATTGCATAAACAAGAAGTACTAACTCCCTTATACCAAAGTCAAGTACCCACAATTTTCACAAATTCGATGAAATATAAAATCTAAAGCCCTACGAGCAAATGAATGTCAATAATAAAAAAAAAAACTGCTTGGACGTGTACTTTTCACGAGCGAAAGAATCTGCGACCACATTACCTTCTCCAACATCCTTGTTTGCAACAAAATCTCCATCACCACCTCAAAAATTCGTTAATAGTTTACCTATTTTTCATTTCTAAATCCGTCTTTAATTTTATCTATATCTCAATCTCCAAATTCGCAGCTGATACTGTCCAAATTTGCATCTCTAAATCCATCTCTAATTTTGTCCATATTGTTAGATTAGAGAAAACCCCGTAGAGAATTTGTATTATTGAGTAACATATTTATAGAGTTACGAGAGAATACAAGAAAACCTTAAACTATAAAGAAGGTAAAAGATAAATAAGGTAATAAGAATACTAGTCTAACTAGGAAAGTAATAATAATACTAATCTAATTAGGAGAGCAATAATAATATCTAACACTCCCCCTCAGTCGAAACGTGAAAGCCTTGAACATTGAGATTGAACTAAAAACCGAGAAAAGATATTAAGATAGTCCGAGCATAAAGAATGCTTAGTAGAGAGATTTTGACGAATACGTTTCTCAAGGTGGAACAGTTTCGTTTGCAAATCATTAAATAAGGCGGCGGTTCGACGAAGACGCTTCTCAATGTGGAACAGTTTCGTCTGAAAACCATTAAATAAGGCGGCGACTCCAAGTCCTTGTTTTTCCAAGGGTGAACGGCGACTACATAAACAAAGATAAAGAAAAAAAAAACTACCCTAAACTAAACTAAACTAAATAAGGTGCGCCGGACGGGGTCGGCGACTTGATAATGGCGGAAGCAAGAGATCGAGATACTATGGCTCGAAGCCATGGCTCTGATACCATGTTAGATTAGAGAAAATCCCGTAAAGAATTTGTATTATTGAGTAACATATTTATAGAGTTACAAGAGAGAGAATACAAGAAAACCCTAAACTATAAAGAAGGTAAAAGATAAATAAGGTAATAAGAATACTAGTCTAACTAGGAAAACAATAATAATACTAATCTAATTAGGAGAGCAATAATAATATCTAACACATATGGTAAGCCTAATTTCATCCCCTCTAATTACTATATCAGTCCGGAATTTGGCTCATTTTCCATTCTATTTAAGATAATATAAATGTGAACGAAGATCATTAAGACATTATAAATTTACAACATCCGCAATTAATTCTATACCGGTCCATTAGAAATGCCCTAGACAATCACAACCGTCGATTACATCCGAATCTCCACCAAACTGTTGTGATTGTCCCAAAACTCGGAATCCTAAACCGCATAATCCATCTACGAACCATACAGATAATAACTAATATCACGAAACAACTTAGAAGTGCGTTAGTAATATCACACAACGGAGAATAGAAATTTGAGTTACAACAAGGGCGAAGATGATCATCCGTGCAAGGATATATTGATGTCTTCGGTGGACTTCCTCGACCTTTCTGCCATTTGTGGGTCCGGCCAATTGGTTGGGTTGTCAGGTTTGGGGTAGGTAGTCCCGTGTGTATTGTTGGAGCTCATTTTATCCACATTGGAAGAAGACGCGCCCTTTGGACCCGATGCATCGACTGAGAAAGCGGGTACCGTTTTTTGCTTCTTAGGTTTTGACTCGTGTGGGCTGCTCAGCAGAAAACTCGCAACAACAACCTAGAGAGAGAGAGAAAGAGAGAGTCACAAGAAATAATTCAGTGCAAACGAATTGAGTCGAGCCAAACAAGATATTTATTCAAATTTGGTCTGAATCTTTTTATTGAGCTTGGTTGATTATAAGACGAGTCTAGCTCGGATGGTTCAATAATTTTCCATATGCTTTAACATTTTTAACTAATCGAGTCGGACTTCAAATATACAAGCCTAAAATACCTACTAAAATTGAAGGCTATTTTTGATTCTGGATTTTGGAGGAAAAGGAAAAGGAAAATATTACGAGTTGCGCTTTATTTTTTAATCATTCCTATTTTTCTTTTCCTTTGTGTCACCAAAATCCAAAAACCAAACAGAGCCTAAGAGATAATAATAGGGGAAATTGAGCTAAAGGAAATCTACCTTTACGGGAGTGGCAGCTATTGTAAGTCCAGCGATTAAGCCTCCCACAACACGACCATCAGCACCGGACAAACTTATTGTCATCATGCCCGATCTGCCATATTTAGAGCCCGGCATCTCCATTGGGGTAAAGGATCCGGAAAACGAAAGAATTTCAAATAGACCCTAGATGTACAAATATCCAAGCAAGCCTTGGGTCAACCAAAGATAAAACTGGAAAACAGAAGCAAATCTTATCACTCTAGTTCAAGAAGCAAGATTTCAACATATCTCAGTTTTCGGTAACGTGTCAAAATGAGCATTACTAATTTAAAACAAAAGAATATAAGGAGAAGATTAACATGCTAACATAAGGCAAAAATAAAAAATATTTCAAAGATTAACAGAGGACCTCATAAGTCAAAGTGCCTCCGGAGGAACTAGGATGCCTAATTGTTACATTCGAGACAGTCCCACTGCCAGATATTACACAGACAGCTCGTGGCCCTTGTAGAGAGAACTCCATTATCTTTGTCGAGATATCCTAGCAAACAACGAAATTAATTAGAAAAATGTCATAATATTTATTTATAAAAAATTTCACAAGCATGTTTCCATTCTACAATTTCACAGCCAAAGTTGGAGCATCTTAAGTAGGCTATTTAGCGCATAACTTAATTTTGAAATAATTACCAAAAGAAAAGCTTGATTTTTGAAAGCGATCAAATATTTAGTTTGATTAAACTAGGTATATAGTTTGAAAGAAACATGATCATAACAACTCCCGACACTAAAATCTTTATTAAATGAAGGGAAACAATGACACGCTAAACTCTTCTTAGTTCTCGAGTTCCTCCTTTAACTTCACAAAGTTCCTCCGAACTATTAAATCACTTATAAGAAATACATTTAAAGACTTTTCGTGAAAGTACACGTAAACTATGAAGAAAGTATATAATGGTAGTGTGACTGGTAACTCTTCAATTACAAGAAATGATAACAACTAAAGCATAATCTCGTTCTTAATTAGTAAATGTACCTCGCCAGTATTGACAGTGATCACGTGTGGTAAAAAACTATAACCCGTAGAACAATCAATCCAGTCATCTGCAAAACAATAAGAAGAAAAAAATATCAGATACTTATTCACAATATTAAAAACTTTTCTTTTTTCGTGATACATCTAAAAGCATAACTACTATAAATGACACTGAAATTTCACATTCTGAAAGCTCGTTTATTTTAAGAAGGAGAACACAGTGGAGCAACCCTAGTTAAACGAAACTGTGCATTATAGTAATATTCAGTAATTCATTTGAAAGAACAAAAACTTTGTGCTATTTTACGTGTTTGTGAAACGACATGAAAGAAATTACTTCAAGCTACCTAAAAACATTAATAGATCATAATGGAAGCATTAGCATTATGAACGTATAACACCAATATATATTTCATTATAATTATCCATAGTTGAAGATTCGATTTTTACCTAATTTTTCTGCTCCGACTTTATTTCTTTGTTTTTTCTCCGAACTCATTGGCCTCGGTTTCTCCTCCTCCAAATAGGACTTCCCGGTGGCAGGTGAAGATATTTGAATTGACGAGAACGCCTTGCTAGCTGATTCATCGGGTTTATACTTCCTAGGTCTACCTCTCTTCTTCCTATCTGAACTTGAACTCATAACTGGTGAAGCCATTGGCAAATTTCCCGTTTCTAAATTCTCGGTTCTTGGAGCCACATTGTAGCTAGATGAGGCTCCGGGTACAACAACCGTCACTCCAGAAGCGTCTAATTTGCCAGAATCCATCGCTTGTAAATCAAATTCAAAGAAAATCGACGTTTCCTACAATGAATTCGATCGTACAAACTTGGATAAACACATAATGCTACTAAATTAAGGTCAAAGAAGTGTGAGATATACTGAAAAATACTTTTTAAACTACAAATAGTCTTAAACTTAGAATAAACATAATGCTACTAAATTAAGGTAAAAAAAAGTGTAAGATATACTAACAAATAGTAAAACAACTACAAAAATTAACCAAAATTGTAAGATGTAACAAATGTATATAGCAAAACCCAGAAATTTAATCACACAAACCACGCAAAAGAAATTGAAAAACCTGAATAAATAATCACTAAAAATGTGTGAAAAATCTACTTCCATGAACACTCAGCATTTTCCTCAATCTTTTTATACTCAAACCAGAATAAAAATTCAATCTTTATGTGATCACAAGAAAATAAATAATTTCCACAACTCATAAACATCAACCCATGCAAAACCCAGAAAAAAAAAAGATAAATATACACCACAAATAAAAACTTAAAAAATATGGAGAAAAAAATTATATAAATAAGAATTTATTCAAAAATTTGGAGAAAAGAAAAGGGGAGATGAAATTATACCTACACAATTACTTGGCGGTCAATTCCCAGCTCTGAATGTACTGCAAAAACTCAAAATTTACTGATAATTTTCAATATTTAATGGTAAAACTTTTAAGCCCAGAAAACGAAATGAAATGTGACTAAGGGAATTATTTCAAATCCGGGTTTCATTTTTCAAGAGATTATTAAGTACGGGTAATCTGATAAAATGGGTTTTAAAATTTAATTTTTTTTTTCATTTTAATGGGAAAAAAGTAAAAGTTTCTTTTGAAATTAGAAATAATATTTTACCCTTATAAAGAAAAAAAAGTTAAAAGTAGGGGACCAGACCAAAGGGCATACATACAGTACAGTACAGTAGATATTTTGGTCAACCTCTTTTCTGTGCTGCTGACCTGCCTTTTGTCCTTTTTTTTCCAGATGATGCAGTGGAAATGCCCTTGGAGTTGGTGTTAATTACTTATCATGCCATTGAATGTGTTTTTAATGGGAAAAATTTATGATAGATTGAGTGTAATAGTCCTACTGTCCTAGTGTCTATCTCGTTCACATATTAAAATGTATTGTTTGAGGTTCGCACACAAAGTTGTGTGAAACTTAGATACAGAGTATACGTTCGGACTATGGAGTCGATTCAACATAGAATTTGCCTTTTTAGTGTGTGCGTTTTGAATTTTTTTTTTTTTTATGTGCGCCTAATGCATTTGGATTTGAATATGATTTAATAGTGCTGTCAATTGAGTTGGGCCTACCCAAAACTCGATTGTTCGGTCCACTTATATTTGAGTAAGAGCTTAATTGAATATGAATCAGGCTGAGCTTGAGCTTACACATTGAGCCCAATTAATTTGTGAGTCGAGTTTGAGCTTTATTAGACTCATCTCAAATAGCCCGACTCATAATTAACCTCTATATTCATGCTTTTTTTTCTTCCTATAGTTAAATTATTTTTAAGTGATCTTATAGAACACTCGTAGTAGATTCTTAAATTTGAAGCTTATTATGTACATGAAATACTTATATCAGAGGAAATTTTTTGTCTACAGAGACTTTGGAAAAAAATTCTATTGTTTTATATAACTTTATATATATTAAGAAAGATTTCAAAATTTTAATAATCATTAGTATAACCTTTATGACTCTATTATAATATTTTTGGAATCATATATACTTATTAGCGTAAAATTTTGTTTAGTTTACTGTTCGAGATTAGTCTCTTAACATAATTCTATTGTGTAACTTTTTTTTAATTTGAGAGAAATTGATGAGCTAGTCCGAAATAAGTCCGAAACTCGTAAAAATTGTGAGCCTGAGTTTGAGTCGAGCCGAAAAAAAAAAAAAGTTATGAGTTGAGTTTGAAGCTATAATATTCAAACCCAATAATTTTGATCTTGAGCCACACTAAACTCAGCTCATATAGCCCGATTGACAGGCCTACTGATTTAAAGTAAAAATGAATGCAATATGAACATGTGAGTGGCCTGGACGGATGTGTTTTAAGTGTAACATAAATGAAATCATAGAACATTTATAACATATCTAACTACTTAATGTATGTTGATTAAGTGTGACATAGAATAAATTATAATGTCGTTAGAACCAAAAATTATGAAAGCACTAGAGTCGAGGAATATATTCTTGAAATCTATCTTCGTTTTTATTGGAGAATTGAAAAGGTTAGTACACTTGACCTTGCATGCTGAAAAAAATTCAGGGTTCATCGATCATTCTTAAAAATTTAGGAGAGTTTGAGTCTAAGCACATTTATAATCATTTTCGTGGTGAAATTTGTGGAATCGACCATACAATTAATAATAGTTATGTGGTAATAATTATGTGAGAACTTGGGGTTGCATGAAATTTAGAAGGGGGTTGATAAGAATTTTGACATGATGGATTAACGCCTTCTCATATTCCATATTCCTTAATGACAACATCAAGATTGTCTTGGTATCTATAACTATAATGAAATGAGGAGGCAATGATTTACTACAAAGCAATATAGTCTAAAGGCTATAAGTATTTGGCCTACGTTTGGTTATGTTTTGGGATGATATTTTAGTGAGAATTATTGGTGAAAATTTTATGGGGACACGTGCGTGTTTGATGAGATTGTGTTTGGTTTTATTTTGGGAGTTGATTTTTGGGTGGTTTTTTTGGTGAGATAATCTTTGGTTTTATTTCCAAAAGGAACAAAAGTTACTGTAGCAATCAAATCATGAAACTTTTGTCTGTTAGAGAGGAGAGAGAAGAGAGAGAGCACATAGAGAGGAGTTTTAGAGACAAAGTAGGTGTAGAAAGATGAAAAATTATTATTATGTTTTTTTTGGACCAAAAAAATAGTGTATTTTTGACCAAATATTTTGTGAACCAAACATGATTTGGTGAGAATTTTGGACCAAATAAGTATGGAAACATAACCAAACATTGCCTTAATTTTTCATTTGAATTTCACGAGTTTAAACTTAAATAGTATGGTGATCTAATGGTAAAGTAGCTAGATTTCTACTTGAATTTCACGAGTTCAAACCTTCTCGAAGATGTAGAGCTCGCAACTTAAATAATTGTATCATGAGCTGATAATGACTAATATATAGGTTGTGTTTGGTTTTATTTTGGGGTTTTTTTTTTGTGAAACTTTTGGTGAAAAAGTTTATTGGAAATTGTGTATTTTGATGAAAATGTGTTTGGTTTAGTGTTTAATTTTATTTTCAGAAGAGACAAAAGTTACTGTAGCAGTCAAATTATGTAAGTTTTTGTCTGAAAAGTTGTGTTTATAATTAATTAATGATTGAAAAATATAATATAATATAAGTTTTAAATGATTATATTGTAGTTGATGTAATTAGTAGGTACCCTAAAGTAGAGATAAATAGGGAGACAATAGCTGACAATTTTTTTGACCAACAAAATTATTTTTGGTCAAAAAAATACAAAACAAATGCCAAAATGGATTTGAAAACAAAACCAAACACAGCCATAATGTTTGATCCGATCCTATGAAAACTAAACTTATTTTCTAATATGTTGTCGACCGTGACAGTGTAGTGACCAATGTGCTAACTATAGCAAAAGGAACTTAAATAGCTTTTTACCGACCTAGCATTTACTTCATAATAATAATAATAATTAAAGAAAAAGGTACTCATCCGAGGCAATAGTGAAATGAGGTAAGAAAAAAGGACCTATTTCATCTCAAAAGAATACATGAGAGACATATTACATGTCATCTCTTAAATCTTACCGTTTCTCTCTTTGATAAACATTATTCACTGAATTTATAACTCGAAACCAAATTGATTTTCCATCAGTCAAGAGACAGTAACAATTCAAACATCAAAAGACACATCCAAATTTATCCTATATACATGCTTACCAAAAGCCATAAATCAATGGCCTATGTGGAATGAGATAAGAAAACACTCAATGAAGAACATCAAATTCACAAACTATGAACCTAAACATTCTTACTGACAGATAATTCTATCACAAACCGAGTCCAATGTTTCAAACTAGTGACAATGTCGTGGAATATGATTTAGGAAAGACAAAAACCAGCTCTTCTCTCCTCATAAGAATACTCAATTTCTTTATTACCACGAAAACCGGGTGTATAAGGTGTCATGGCTGTTTGCATGGCAATAGACACTGTTGGAGGAGTAGCTGGCGTTGGAAATGGCATTGTCTTTGGAGTTCTGTTGTTCTCATCATAAGAAGATATGTTTTTCGTCGGGGTCGCCAATGGCGTTTTTGTATTAGCGCTTGTCTCCCGGGATGCCTCGATATTTGCATTTTGGTCCTGAAAATTGCAAGAAATTATATTGGAAGATAACGAAGATAATGGAGAGAGGGGCTTCCTCTGAGGCAATGATTCGGTATGCTTTGAGTTTGATGCATTGCTCGAGTAGTGTTGATGTTTTATGGGGCCGCCAGACGGGTTTTTCTTGCCTGTATCGAAGATTAACATAAAAAAATTATAATTGAAACTTTAAATAAAAACATGAGAATCGGATTGTTATATACACAAATGAAACCATGTTAGACACTCCTTTTGTCCTATAAAAAACGTAGGATATTCAATGTTTATTTGTCCTAATATATTCGTCTATCATAATAAAAACAAGAATTTATTATAGCATTTGATTGTTTTACCCTTCATTTTAATTTAAAAACATTGAACTAAATCATTTTTGTCATGATACAGTCGCATTAGTCAAGGAAAAATGTTTTAATATGGATAATAGACAACATAAACAAACCAAATCAAAGTCATGCCATAAATTGTTTTGTTTCCTTCTCCAATCCAATAATAATTTGCATACGTAATCCATTTTATTTACTCAAAGCATAATTTCGGAATAAAAAGTTGACATCAGTGACTTGTTAATAGAAGTCGAATGAAAAGTCCTTTATGTGACGAAAGAAGTATTTTTTATCCCATCCCTTTATTGCACTGAGAAATTAGAAAGAAGAATCATGGCTTTCAAAAGGGCCTGGAACAAGAATGGTAATTTTTTGCTTCATAACTAATCCGGCATTATGCAAAAACCGACTTCAACTAAATGCATTATAAGATATTAACTAAGAACTAAAACTGAGAAGTTTTTAGCATTTTTACCTGAAGAATGAGCCACGAAACCACTATGGTGACGGTTGTAAGAACTCTGTTGCTTCATAGTGTTATTCTTCAGAAGAGACCGCGAAACAAGATTTGTTTTCTCTGCAACCGTATTTTGTAACAATGCCCCTCCTAATGAAAACCTGTTATTAGCTACACCTCCAAGTGAAGGTCTAACATTCTTGTTCCCACTCTTTGATGGACTCGGTTTTGAGCCATAAATTGCTTCTTGTTCTGTCATCAACTGTCCCTGAAGCTTCTTTCGATCCTAATGTAATAGTAATATAAGCATGAAATTTGTTATATTGATATTTATTTTTAGTAAATGTTTAGTTTGCTAAATAGTATGCGTACCCTCTGTCTTTGACGCTCTTGTTCTTTCAAGTGTTTTACCTCACAGTATTGCTCAACCATGGATAAGAGACCAACCTATGTAGAAACAAATGAGAGTAATATATTAAATAAGTATACAATATATATGTATCTCGTCAGTAGAAAAATCTAAGTGAATTTCGGTTTGACAGGTATGTTTAATTTCTGAAAAGTCAAAGAAAAGTGCTTACACCATCATATAGGAATTCAACTCCTCTTTCTTTTTCCCAAGCTTTCACTTTTGATTTCAGAGTCTCGACCATTGCTTTGGTACCAAAAAATACAGATATATGAATAAGATATGATATTCAAATCCAGTCTAAATAGAGACATGTTAATAAGTATCCGGAGAAACAATGCACATGACTGATAAAACTTCCACAAATGGGTCTAGCGGATTTTTTTGCTGAATCTTAAAAGCATAAATGGTCTAATAAATCAATCGTGTAGAAGCAATAACTGTGAACACATTTCATCACATTTTTAAAGTTTATGAAAAGAGGAAGTTCAGTATCTTAATCAAATTTAGCTCTATTGTCCAACACACCAGAGCCAAACAAACCGGTAAACCATAAAGCATCAGATTGAACATATTGACCCTAGAAGGATTAAATTCTTTTTTTTCAGTAAAAGGTCTATCAAAAAACCGTTAAACATCAGATTTAACTCGATGGTTCCCCAATAACTGAAAACAATTTATGTCAGTTTTAGTCTCTATTATTATGCTGAAAAGTAAGTCATGTGCCTGGCATTTTGTTGACGATCACACGGGCTTTCTCAGCACGCTTTAGCATAAGATGTGTCCCTCTCCCAGCATTGTAACGATTATCATCCTAGAAATAAATACACAATTAAAGTGAGGGAGGAGGAAACCCAGAATGAGTTCGGATGGGGGGTGAAGCAGATGTATATAATGAAGTAAAATTCATTCACATAAGCAACATTATGACCGACCCTGTTATACTCCTCCAGCCAGCTTTCCTCTTCACAAGCGGCTAACCATTTTTGAACCTTTTCAAGAATCTCTTTTCTACTATAAGCTTCCTCTTTAAACTTGGAAATCTGAACCTCCAATTGCTCTAGTAGATAGGACGGACTGATTGCCCCTGCAAGATTGTAATAAGATTAAAGCAACGGTTAGTTGAATTGGGCAATTGCTCTGTACTATTCTTTTTGGTGCAATGCCCCTAGCTAGAGGTTCCCACTCTTTTTTTTCGGCCCTCTTTTTAGAAAACACCAATAATTTCACTTTTGACGAACAAGGAGAACAAGAGCAATACCAGACTCTATAGCCTCCTCGGAAAGATCCTTTGCAAATTGCCCTTCAACAAGCATGTGTGCTCCTCGGCATATTTCCTCTAGAACCAACCTCTTTTTCAAAAGAACCTCCTTAATTTTGCTCATTTTCATTTCTTGGAGCCTCTTAACTTCTGCCTCAGCCTGAAGATAAAAAACATTGCACTTATATTACCACCAAGGATGAAAATATTAATAGTTCATGTTAAATTGAGGATAATATTGAGAAAGTACATTATCGATGAACCCTAAAGACAGACTATTGGGCTCTGTTATTTCGTTTTCTACAGCAGCAATAGTACGTGTGACATTTTGGAAAGTATGTTGCTCCTCAACTGGTGTATCCATTAAACTCCAAAGCTCTACCATGGTGATTGCAAGATCTTGAAGCTGAAAAATGAAATATGGATAAGAGACAGAGAATAAATTGCCTTAAAGAAACTCGACTTGAAAATTCACGTACCCTTTGCATGCGCTGCAACTTAACATCCTTAAGCCTAAGGATTGTAGCAGATAAGCACTCTACTGTATCCACACTTAGACTTTTCGTGCCACATGAGTCATCCAAAGTTGGATGAATACCGCGAGCTATTGATTTGAAATCCATCCCGAGCACCATACACAGGGCGTTCAGAAAATTCAATTGGTCGAGCACATGCTTGAGGCGATCATTCTGTGTGAAAATTCAGCAAATTTATTAGAAAAAAGAAAAAAAATCATAGTAGAGTGCTGAGTAGAAGCAGATAGCTTCAAAATAAGATGCAATTCTAAGTCACAAAAGAGGAGAAAAAGCACCTTCTCCTTTTGCAGCAAAAGTAACTGATTTCTCAAATCATCTAATCTTTTGAGTGATAAATCACTCTCATCAATGACAATTGTGTTAAGATTCTCATCGGTGGATCCTGCAAGCTCTTTAGTGATGCCATTTATTTGTTTCAGAACCTCTGCGAATTGACTCTTCCTCTCGTTTCTTTTCTTTTTCATATTTTCTAGTTGAGGCGTAATTTCCTGAAGCTCTTTCTTCAAGTTCCCAGAACTCTGCTTCAAACACAACCATGAGTTGTATAAACTACTTGCACTATAACAAACACTATAGATGGGAGTTTCTGTTTTATTTTCATTTCATTCTTAACTATGTTTTGACCTTCTTTAAATGAGATGGCCGGTCTCCCAATGCAGCGCAGATATCTGCTAGTTGTGCTTCAGAGTCAGCAACTGCTTGCCTCAGCTGAGCTCGACATTTGTTTGCTTGATCCACTTTCCTTCTATAAGCATCCAAGCATTCTTGTTCAAGTTCAAAAAGCATTTTATCCCTTTCATTATCGACCTCTCCAACTTCATCCCATATTTTCTGATTCCAATAACATTTGTGAAATGGGAAAAATATATGAATTTATATATACATGAAGTTTCTAAGTGCACATTAGACCAAAACACATAAGAAAATAGATATTTGTGATCACCTTTAGCTCAGATAGAAGAGAACCACAGGATGTTTTCATTTGCGAATGCTGATCAATGTGGTGATTATACATGCGAAGCGTACTGTGCCTGGAGTGCCCAAAAAGAAAAGGAGTCAGATACAAAACAACAATGAGATTTGAGATCACAATCCAAGCATAACAACTGCAACATTTACATAATGCATTTAGTAGGAAACAAAACTTTACAAGCAAACCATTTCATACAATATGAAAGAGGGAAAAATGAGGAGGCATATATTATAATTTTACTTGGTCCATAATTATTTCAGCTGCAACTTTCCTCTTCATTTCTCTACTATTATATGAAGTTAAATGTCGATCAGAACAAACTAAGAAGCTAGTTTAAAGCTAAGGAAAATAACTTTACGGGGCCAGGCACCATCTTGATATCACAAAATTATGATGACAAAATTCTATAATAACGAAGAAATCTCCACCCATCACATATGAAATTCAATCAAAAAATGCAATTTTCGACGTACGGAAACTCTTTTGTCTAATAAATACAGAAAAAAAAGGAAGTGAAAAAGGAATAAGCCCAGATGAAAATGGCATATCCGTACATAATGCCCAGATGAAAATGGTATATCCTATGATGTACAAACGCTCCGAAAAATCATTTTGTGAAGTGTTGGACACGTGCTGTGTCCGTGTCCAGCTACCGAGATAAAGGAAAAAATAAACATGAACGGTCGTGGCCGAGCTGTGTCTGTGACCTAATTTTTTTTTAGAATTGACGTGACCCGTGTGCCTGTGTGTGTCCGTGCATCATAGGGCATATCACAATAGACCAAAACATGCATTCTAAACAAATTAAAACTTCATGACAAAGAATTGAGGCATTATTGTTGATCGATTAGCCCACAAAATATTCTTCGATTGATCAACTAGCTTTTCGGCTACGTACATTTCCGCGAATTCGCCATAGAAATTGCATTTGCATTCAAGCAAATACTTTTTACTCCATCTCTATTCTCTAATGAAGTAGACATCTTTTTCTTTCATTTCATTCCGAAGTAACAAAAACGTAAAACAAAATCCTAACTCAATCAATTTCACCGATCATTTTTCAAGAAACAGTAAAAAAAATAAACAGAGCATTGATCATAAATTCATAATTCATACAAAAAAGCAGTTCTGAAACCAAACCTGAACTTGAATCGGACAGATCAGAGGTTTTTCCAGGGAATTATGGCATTTATGGGGATTGCAAAAACCCTAAAAATGAAGGTAAATAGTAACGCATGTTTTCAAATGCTATATATATTGGGAGGGAAATGATTATGAAAATTGAATCGAAATTTTTTATTTTCTTTTTCTTTTTATTTTTTAAATGAAAAAGGAAGCGTCCTGCGAGCGTATCTGTCGTTAAGGCGGGTTTTTTGGGGTCCGCAATCAGTACGATTTGTTTTAAATTTTCAAAAAGGATTTTTTCATTCTTTCTTTAAATTTTGGGTAACATTCCCAACTTTGATTCAATCATGATCTTATATCAGGAGCGCTTTTGTATTTTAGGAATATAGATGATGGATCTGTTTAGGAAAGAGTATAAATACTCTTGTTCTTCTTCTTTGTTAACAGATAGATTACTTTTGTAAAATTCTGGTTTAATCAATGGAAATTATTCATGTGTTCATCTACTTTTAACATGGCACCAGAGCCAATCTTCTCCGGTCGATCTTCACATCTTTTTCGATCGATCTTCACATTGATTTCTGTTTTCAATCGATCTCTTTTCCGATCGATCTTCACACCTTCTCCGGCATAATTTTCGGTGATTGATTTCTGTTTCCAATCGATCCTAATTGTTTTTCTTTTCAATTGATTGAATTGATTGCTTCCGCGCGCATATCTCAACCCTAATTCTTCAATATGTCGATCACAAATCCAACCGATCCTAAAGAATCAACATCTAAGGCGATTTCTTCAATCGATTTTCAGAATCCTATGTATCTTCATCCGTTTGATACTCCGAGTCTTGATCTTGTTACAGAAATATTGAAAGGATTAGAGAATTATAAAATTTGGAGCAGAGAGATGATTGTGGCCTTAGAAGCCAAGAACAAGCTTGGATTCATCACTGGAGAATGTAAAGAACCTGCTGCTGATTCAGATCTTTTACCATACTGGAAGAGGTGCAACGCTCTTGTCAAATCATGGATTCACAGGTCTATTTCTAGAGACTTAATTCATGGTGTTGTTTATACAGAATCTGCGTTTATGATATGGAAAGATCTTAAGGAGCGGTTTGATAGGGTAAACGGTGCTAGACTATATTCATTATATAGGTCTATTAATACAATTACCCAAGGCACTAACACTGTTACAAAATATCACTCTAAAATTAGGTGCCTATGGGATGAGTATGAGTCATTGATACCTTCTCCATCAGTGGTAATCTCTAAGGAATACACTGATTTTTGCACACAACTTAAGATGATGCAATTCTTAATGGGGTTAAATGATTGTTATAGCAATTTAAGGTCACAAATATTAATGATGTATCCTTTACCCACGCACAATCAAGTATACTCTATGATTAGTAATGAGGAGACTCAAAGAGGTATTAGCAGTCAAGGAAATACTATGGATACCTCTGTTGCCTTTATGTCTAATTCACAGCCTAACAATACCAAGCCTGATGTGACTTGTGAACATTGTCACCTCCCTAGACACATAAAAGAAAAGTGTTTCAAGATTATAGGATATCCTCCTGGTTGGGTTAGAGGTGGAAGAAGGGGAGGTGGTAGAGGTAATACTGGTGGCAGGGGATTCAATAACAATCAAGGAAATCAGGTTAATTCTGTAAGTGCTACTCAAGAATATGTTTCTGCCAATGCCAACACACCTAGTGAGGATGGAACTGGAAGTAGTGTTGTAGTGCAACAATCAGTTTTCACTGCACAACAGTACCAACAACTTATGCAGATGTTTGGCAAAACTGGACCTCAGCAAGGAGCTACTGCAAATTTAGCAGGTATGGCTTATTCTTATATGATTAATAGCTCTAAAGCATCTAATGTGCATAATATGTGTTCCTGGATAATAGATACTGGTGATAACCAACATATGTTGGCTAGTCCAGCTCTCCTTGACAATAATTTTATCAAGAATTCTATACAAAATCAAGTGAAACTTCCTAATGGAGGATTTAGTAAAGTTACTCACACTGGAAATTTGAAACTAGAAATAGATTTATTTTTGAAAGATGTGCTCTATGTTCCTGATTTTAAGCACAATTTATTATTTGTTTCTAAGCTTACTACTGATAATGAGGTTTTTGTGAGTTTCTTTCCTAATTTCTGTTTAATACAGGGGATTTGGAATGACAAGATCAAGGGGATTGGTAAGCTGGAAAATGGTTTATATCATCTTCAGCCAACTCCCCAAGATCTGTTAGTTCAATCTGTTGGTGTTTTTGAGCAATCCTGTAATAATGTTTCTGATTCAAATTCTCTTTCCATTGTAATGCAAAATAAAGCCAAGCTATGGCATAAGAGGCTAGGACATATGTCTTTTCAGAGATTCAAGTTTTTACCTGAATTAGGCATACATATTAAGGATGATACTGTGTATTGTAATGTTTTTCCTATGGCCAAACATTCAAGGACTGTTTTTCCTAAAAGAACTTCTGTTACTTCAGTTGTCTTTGAGCTTTTACACATTGATATATGGGGACCTTATAGAGAGCAGACTTATAATAAAGAGGCTTATTTTTTTTACTATAGTTGATGACTTTTCTAGATCAACTTGGGTTTTTTTGATGAAGTATAAGTCTGATATGCTAGATATTATTAAGAAATTCTTCAAATATGTGGAAACTCAATTTTCTACTAAAGTCAAGATTATTAGAACAGATAATGCCATGGAATTCTTTAGTCATGAATGTACAAATTTATTTAGATCCCTTGGTATTGTTCATCAAAGTTCATGTGTGTACACACCTCAACAAAATGGGGTAGTAGAAAGAAAGCATAGGCATATTTTAGATGTGGCTAGGTCTTTGAAATTTTTATCTCATGTTCCTATGATTTATTGGGGTGAATGTATACTTACGGCTGTGTATCTTATTAATAGAACACCTACTCCTTTGTTAAAAGGAAAAACCCCTTATTATATGCTTTATGGGAAACAGCCTAGTTATTCATATTTTAGGACCTTTGGTTGTTTATGCTTTGCTAAGATTCTTCCATAGCATGATAAATTTCAGCCTAGATCCAGACCCTGTGTATTTATGGGTTATGCACCTAATTAGAAAGGATATAAACTGTTGGATCTTAATTCTAAGGTTTTATTTGTTTCCAGGGATGTGTTATTCCATGAGCATGTTTTTCCCTTTGCTATATCTGATGGTGATTCTGATAAACAGAGTTTTCCTACTCATGATCCTAAAATGTATCATGATGATCTTGTTCTCCCATATATATCTAGTGGCCATAATGATGTTCATTATTTCAATAATTCCACTAATGATTCTCAAGTGATAGAAAAACAGATCATAAATGACAATAGTGGATCAAGTAATCAGAATTTACCTGTTTCTAGGAGATCTGAAAGAATTATTAAGCCCCCTTATTGGGCAAAGGACTACATTTCTCCCTTTATTACAGGTTCTAATGATGTTAATTCTGTTCAATATCCTCTGTCCAATTATATACAGTATGATTCTCTAAATCCTAAATATACAACTTATCTTACTGCTCTTTCTAGTGAGTACATTCCTTCATCTTTCCATGAAGCTAGTAAAGATAGGAGATGGCAACAAGCTATGAAAATTGAAA
Source organism: Buddleja alternifolia (assembly GCA_019426215.1). Lineage (NCBI taxonomy): Eukaryota > Viridiplantae > Streptophyta > Magnoliopsida > Lamiales > Scrophulariaceae > Buddleja > Buddleja alternifolia. The sequence continues at coordinate 2,832,295 of CM033408.1, read as the reverse complement.
TAGAGGCTCTTGAATTGAACAAGACTTGGTTCATTGTAGACTTACCTTCTGATAAGCAGCCCATAGGTTGTAGATGGGTCTATAATATCAAATATAACTCTGATGGTACCATAGATAGATTCAAGGCAAGACTAGTTGCAAAAGGATATACACAACAGGAAGGTATAGATTACAAAGAAACATTTTCTCCTGTTGCTAAGCATGTCACTGTCAGGCTTGTAATTTCTCTTGCAGCTAAAATTGGATGGCCTATTTGGCAAATGGATGTTACCAATGCCTTTTTACAAGGGGATTTGGATGAAGAAGTCTACATGACTATTCCTCCAGGATTCAATAACAAGGGTAAGACAACTACAACTAAGGTATGTAAACTTCTTAAATCTCTCTATGGTTTAAAACAAGCTTCAAGACAATGGAATAGTAAATTTACTACTGCAATGCATGATTATGGTTTCATTCAATCCAAAAATGACTATTCTCTGTTTATCAAATCAAGGGGGAGTAGTATGGTATACTTATTAGTATATGTCGATGATATTTTGATTTGTGGAAATGATGTTGTGCTTATTGATGAGTGTAAACAATATTTGAATGGAACTTTTCATATGAAAGACCTAGGTGAGCTCAAATATTTCTTAGGTATTGAAATAGCTAGGTCAAGCAAAGGTATTGTCATGAATCAAAGAAAATATTGTTTGGAACTTTTGGTTGAATCTGGCATGCTGGGAAGTAAACCTGTGGCTATACCTTTTGAGCAAAATGCTAAACTTTCTAATGAAAATTCTGATGATCCTCTTATTAATAATGTGACAGATTATCAAAAGATTGTGGGTAAGTTGATATATCTTTGCTTAACCAGGCCTGATATTGGTTATTCAGTTCAAGTGTTGAGTCAGTTTATACATACTTCAAGGAAATCTCATCTTGATGCTATGTATAGAGTACTGAAATACTTGAAAGGAAAACCAGGGTTGGGATTACTTATGCCTTCAAATTCTGATTTTGGTTTAAAAGTATACTGTGATTCAGATTGGGCCTCTTGTCCAATGACAAGAAGGTCCTTGACTGGTTATGCTGTAATGATTGGAGGATCACTGATATCATGGAAAGTAAAGAAGCAAAGCACAGTGTCAAGGAGCTCTGCAGAAGCTGAGTATAGAGCATTAGGTTCTGTTACATGTGAGGTTCTTTGGCTACTGAGTGTTTTTAAGGATCTTAAGGTTGAGGTGAAGCTGCCTGTTCCAGTGCATACATATAGTAAATCTGCAATTCAGTTAGCAGCTAATCCGGTGTTTCATGAAAAGTCCAAGCATATAGAAGTGGAATGTCATTTTATCAGGGATAAAATTCAACAAGGAGTGATCAAGACTGTTTTTCTTCCATCCAGTGAACAACCTGCAGATATATTAACAAAAGCTTTGGGAAAGATCCAGTTTGAGTATTTGCTTTGCAAGCTTGGTGTCTTCAACATTTTTGACAACAAGCTTAAAGGGGAGTGTTAAGTTTATAAATAAGAGTTGTGTTTGTAAATAACACTTCTTGTGTTATATTATAAAGGAGCGCTTTTGTATTTTAGGAATATAGCTGATGGATCTGTTTAGGAAAGAGTATAAATACTCTTGTTCTTCTTCTTTGTTAACAGACATATTACTTTTGTAAAATTCTGGTTTAATCAATGGAAATTATTCATGTGTTCATCTACTTTTAACATATAATTTACCAAGTGTATTTTTGATTCGATAAAACTTAATTCGAGCTTGAAATTTCCGCCTTAGTTTTTACACGATTATAACTACATAGGAAAATTTCACATACGACCCCATCACTTAATGTGCAATTAGTAAAACTACCCATCACTTATTGAAAGTTAGCAACACACCCCGTTGTGTTAATGATTTCTTACAAATACACACCATCTATATTTAACAATTCTTATAATTTTAACCTTATAAACATTATAAATAGATCGTTTGAGAGGGTGTGTTGGTAATTTTTAATAAGTGAAATGAAGTTTTCGTAATTACAAAATAAGTGAATGGGTTTGTGTGTAATTTTTCGTTATTACAAAGTAGAATAAGTATGTGTGATTTCGCTCGAGTTTCGTTGGGCTATTCGGACTAAGTCAACGACCAATGAGGTCAAACTCAGACCCAAGTTAATTGGGATTATAGATTGCTCTAGGGATGACAATGGGCCCGGTCTAACGAGTACCCGTCCCGGACCCGCCCCTTACACTCACCCCGTTAAGGGGCGGGTATGAGTCCAAAAAATGGGGTCTGGGCCGGGTACCAAAATTCAAGACCTGGCCGAGTCTGGGGAGGGTAACGAGTCCAGTCGATACCCGCCCCGGTTTATTAACATATATTTTTTTAATTTTATATATCTAATTATTATTAATATTTATTAGTATTTATAAATTATATAAAAAAATGCTCTCAATCATCCTGCCCTTCAACAACAAACCCTCAATCATTATATATCTATTTTTTTTTAACTTTGTAATTGTTTAGTCGTTTTGATTTTTTTTTTTTTGCATTTAAGTATCGAATGACTTGTAGTGGATTTGTTCAATTCAATATTATTTACTTATTTTATATGTTTTGAATGCGTTTGTGAGAATAGGATAGACAAAAAAATGTCAAAAAATATATTTTGGCCGGGTCTAACCAGTAGGACCCAGACTCGCGGGGTACCCGCCGGGACCGAGGCAGGTCTGGGTATGAAAAATTCTTAACGGGGTGGGTCCTGAGTCCTGCAATACCCACCCCATACCCGCCCCGTTGCCATCCCTAGATTGCTCTTGAGTTATGTCAAGCTGCCTACTAGGGTTGTAAACGAGTCGAGACGAGCCAAGAGAGATGGTGTTCAAGATTGTTTGAAATATAATTGAGCTTCAAAGTTTGTGTTTGAGCTAGTGTTTTAAAAGGCGAATGCGCGGGGCAGGGTGTTTGATGTCACGGGGGCTGGGAGTAAGCCCCGCGAATTTTTATTTTTAATATTGAATAAATATGAAATAATATTAAAAATCTATCTAAATTAGTGGAGAATTATAAAAATTGAAGAAAAAAATGAAGTCAATAAATTTCGATGGATAGACTCTAAAAAATTGAAATATTCGACCAGGCAAGCGAAAGGGCCAAGTTCAATGCTTTCCAAAAATAATAGTAAAATGATGGACAAATATATGTTTCAAGTTTTAATACTACGCAAAATTAAGATTTATAATTGTGGTTGAAGCTCAATCACTATCAAAAGTCTTATCTTCGAGCTCGTTATCTTTATCATCGACTCCTAATTCCAATCCTCCCACTTCATTAATGCCATTGCCACCCCTTTCTAAATCCTCAAAGAGAAAAAATACAAACCTTGTTCTTGGATGAAATTTCTTAAGTTGTTGGTTTGCTGATGAAAGAACTAAAGAGTTCTTACATCCGCTTTGCGTGCCTTGTGTGGGAGAGAGAAGAGGGAGAGAGAAGAACTTAACGTGATGAATACTTACGGTTTTTTTTTAAGTATTTGACTTTAATCTTAAAGGTTTTTTAATTATTTGATTTTCATGGAATAGTTGTGGGCCTTAGATAATTGGATTTTTTAATAAAATATGAAGCGGACCTAAAAAAATAGTGTTGAAATACCCAAATACATAGCTGTGTTTGCTTTTATTTTGGGGGTGTTTTTGGTGAAATATTTTATTGAGAGTTGTGTACTTTGATGAAAATGTATTTGATTTTGTTTTGAAAAATTAGTATTTTAATCATTTTTCATGAAAATGTGTTTGGATTAGCTATTTTGAAGTAACATTTGAGTGTTTTTTTGGTGAAAATGTGTTTGGTTTTGTTTTCAAAGGTAACAAAAATCACTACAGCAGTCAAATCATATAAGGTTTTGTCTGAAAAAGTTGTTTTAATGATTAATTGATGATTGAAAGTATATTATAATATAAGTTTGAAATTATTGTAATATATATGAATGAGTATATATATATATATATATATATATATATATATTGGAATTGATGTGATATATTTATATATATTTATTTATATATAAGAGGTGAGAGGGGACCATCAATGCAGACATGTTTTTTTTTATCATATTTGACGAAACCCATGTTGGGTTATTTAGGCCAAATAACCCACATCCAAACAAATTTTGGGTTGGATTTTGGTCAAAATTCAGTCCAAAACAAAACCAAACACATCCATATTTTTTGTGAAGGTCATCCTTGGGCATATACCTAGACTTTGGGGCGCCCAGGCGCGTGGGGCGTACGCCCTACCGCTTCGGGCGCACGCCCAGGAGGACTTTCGCCCCCCTCCACTGCCCAAGGCATTTTTGGCCTCACCTCGCCCCGGGGCAGGCCCCAGGCACTCCCCTGAAAACACTGGTTTGAGCTTGTTTGATACTAATCGAGCCGAGCTCAAACGAGCTGTAATCGAGCAAAATATGAGTTGAGCTCGAGTAGTTTGAATTTTTTTTTACAAGTTTTATTATTTTTTAACGAGATTGAGTCGAGCTTCAAAATTTATCAAATACAAAATAATGTTCAAGCATGGTTTGACAATGAACCGATCTCATATGAGCTTTTAGCGATCGAGCTCTAGTTGATCATCGAATAGTTTAGTTCGCCTTTCACCCTTAATGCCTACGTACCTAATCAATTAGGATCAAATCTAATTGTGATTCAATAAAATTAGGCATTTCTATCTTAATAATAACTTGTGCTTTATTATTAGTTCGTGGTGAATATTAGTAGGTAAAAACGAGGTGAATATAAACAATTAATATGTAATGAATGCATGTATATAGTAAATATGTCATGGGGGGTATTTATACTGCTCAGATTAGCACAATTAGGTTTTGAAGATTGTGTTCAGTGTCCAATAATAATCGGTCACAGTCATCCGAATCGTATGTTCAGATAGTAGGATCAACCCGGGTTATTAAAAAGACGCAACCTTTTAGTACTCTTTGATTTTTCTGCTATTACTTTGAATTTTAAGGGCATTTTGGCCTTTATCCAATTATAACTGAATTTTGCCCAATTTACATGGAATTCACAAATTTTTCATAGATAAACTCATTACAGTTAAGACTTGCAATCCCTTGTAGTTCATTGATTCAATTTTCAAACATAAGTTTATTTAAGCATCATTTTCCGAGGAGATATGTTAAGATATATTCAATATTTTTTCTTGTTTATATGATTTTGTAGGTGCCATATTCTATTTGAAAGGAGAATTTCCATTTACTTGTGAAATTTGTGGGACTAGGCACCGTGAATAAATATATACTTACTGAATATATTTTATCAATAATAAAATACAAATTTGTGTGGCTCCACTAATTTGAGCTTAAACGTTAGCATGTCAATCAGGCCCATCAGGGTGAAAAGTCTGACAAATATGCGAATTGAACATATAGAAAAATGTGACTAATACTTATTTGTATGTTAGATTTTTAGAGAAAAATATATAGGCTATGTTTGGATATGTTTTCAAACTCAATGTGGTCCAAAATTTTAATCCAATTGTGTTTGGTTAACACAATTTTGGGCAAAAAATATGTTACATTTTTGGTAAAAAAAAAAAAACACAATGATTATTTATTTAAACATCTACAACTTAGGTATTGTCCCCTACTTTTGCGTCTCTCTTCTGTTAACTTTCAATCATTAACTAATTATTAACAAATAAAACTTTCATGATTTGACACCTACAGTAATTTTTGTTCCATCTGTACACAAAACCAAACACTATCTCACAAAAAAAAAACACAAAAAAACCAACTCTCAAAATAAAACCAAACACAATCTCATTAAATATGCACGTGTCCCTATAAATTTCTCACCAATAATTTTCACCAAAATACCATCCCAAAACATAACCAAACATAGCCTATAATAACTGGTATCACTTACTTGATTTGACCACCATTGTAGAACATGTATTTGGTTGCGAATAAAATCCAAAAATCATATTAAATTTTAGTAAAGCACCATGGTCAGACTAACTCATAAACACAGCAAAATAGATGTGTTATCGAGTACCTTTCTTCGTTAGAATACGAAGACGAGAGAAGGCACTGAAGAACGCTATAAGAGCATCGGGGGAAGGTGATCATGTTCTATAAGAACAAGTCCTCTCCGTTTCTCCTTAGATTTTTCAGACAAGTTAAAAGAAAGAGAGCAATATGGAAAAAAAAATCACACCCAAGTAAAACTTGACATAAAAAGATACAAAAAATTACACACAAATCCCCTCACTTATTGTGTGATTACCAAAACCCCTCACTTATTGAAAATTACCAAAACCCTTGCTTATTGAAAATTACCAAAATACTTACTTATTAAAAATTACCAACATACCCCTTTTTTAAGGGGTCTATTTGTAAAATTTACAAGTATAAAATAGTAAGAAACTATAAATACACAGGGGGCTTTATGTAATTTCCACAAAGGTAAGAGGTTTTTGGTAATTACAATATACACCATAAGTGAGAACGCCTATGTAATTCTTTTAGACCAAGTTCCCACTTCTCATTAGATGCCATATACTTCCTCCACTAGAATGGATTCCAATATAAAGTGTGGGAACCAACTTTAGGAGGTTAGGGGCCCTTAAACCATCATAAATTCTATTATGCTAAATGCTAAATGCTAAACCCGCTCCCTCAAAAGCATATGCTAATGTTAAATCACTGAAGAAAGCTTCATTAGTGAAAATTGGAATCAAAACATTTAATGGTGTGAGCTACTGAAACTCGGAGTTCCCGAAACAATCACAACTATTAGGGTCGTGGGACCCACCGTACAGTAACCACCCTAAAATAATAGGACTTTACAAGAATCAATCACCCCTCATGACACAAAATTATTTCAAGAAATGGCAGAAAGTTCAAATAGTTCCCGGGAACCTAGGCTTCATCTCGTGCAATTTTCAAGATTCCCTATCCTGATACCGATACAGAACCCCAAGACAAGTTAGCATAGGTTTGAGTATGCAGTCACTGCTAAGAGCAATGCGTGTCATCACAATATTAACAGAGATCCATTATAACTCAAAATAACGGCCCGAGATACTCTTAACACAATCCAACTTTACACTTAAAAAAGAGAATTATATTAAGAGATCCATATAACTCTGAAAATTACGACCCGAGATACTCTTAACACAATCCAACTTTACACTTAAAAAACAGAATTATATAAAGAGATCTTCAGCAGTGAACGTGTAAAGCTTCTGATTATGGCATACAAAATGAAGCATAAACATTAACTAAGAAACAAGATCCCAAATGCTAGATATCAAATATAAAAGATATGCTTGTCCGGGACGCAAATTCGAGAAAAGTATCCGAGCATATTAATAAAAACGACAAGTTTTCCATATGTATTCAGGTCTTTTTACGTCTATTTACTCGCTTTTCAAATAACCATTGGGAAAATTTCTCAAAGGCATCAAGAAATGTAAAAAAAAAATGGTACTTTTGTAAGACAAAATTCTTTCCCGCCTGATTTAGGGGGAACGAGAAACGTGGCGAGTTCAATCCACTTTCTTAAAAAAATACAGAAATTTATCAGAATAACCATGTAACTAAAATGAGCAGCTGAATTGAAGACGGATTAGAGTTATACCTCTTCATGAGCAGCCTCAAAATCAAAGCATGCCACAACCCTTCAGCGGGCCAACCTTTGTGAAACAATTTTGTGCAACCTGGAACAACCAATTAAGAACAAATAATAATAACAAAGGCGACTGAAGATTTTGTTAAAAAGATAAATAGAGCTCACAGCTTTATAAACACAAAGGATCATACAAAGGAGGATGAAACTCTGTGAGAGACGGTGGTATGGGATTGTAAAAAGGAAGAAATTGTGCCTTTGGGAGGGTGAGACGAAAAGTGATATAGCAGCATTGTAAAAATTCAATATACTGAATCATTAGGAACTCAGTTACAAGATAACGCAAATTCTGAAACATGGGACTATTTATGTGAGAATCACGATGCAACCTCAGAAAAGGCAAATGTTAAGCAAAGTTGTGAGCTTCAGAAAAGAAACAGCCCAGCAAAAGCTCCTTCTCAATTGCCAAAGTTTTCTAGGAGCAGAAAACAAGAGAATTTTTAGTCACAGGAATCAAATCAAGGGACTGATCAAACATTTTTTATTTGCATTTACTCAGCGGAAACAAGCATCCGTAATGGTCCAAGCCTGCAAGAAGTAATAAAACACAATTTTGATGATGTTGAAAACATGGAACATTGAAAAAAGAAAACTCCTGGGGGAGGGGGATGAACAATTTACCAAGGATTACATATCGAGCTTTCTGCTCGTAAACAACTTGTAGACGACTCCAAATAAATTATTACATCCTAGTACTGTGTCAAACACACTGGGACAGACATTTTCTCAATTAAAAAACTTCAAAGAGTTTAAGTTTTAATCTACATGAGTACTTTCAAGAATATCAAACCACTGAGATCAAAATCCTAAACATAAATTCTAAGCCCCAAGTGTCAAAAGATTTGAGGAGCAAAAGATGAAGCATTAAGTCATTTGAAAGAACACATAGATAATCACGTCGTAAATAAAATTTGAGCACATTGGAGCATAAAGGCGTCTAATTAAAAAATCTCCATCTAATTCATTCTTGTCCATACATAGAAAAAGCAAAGAATATTTAGAAATTCAAACTATTCACTGAATTCAAGAAAGACGGATGAACTATATATGATGATCATGCATAATAAGGGATCACCAGGAGGAAGGTTTAAGTGCAATGATGAACAACAACTAAATTGCGATAGACCGCACAATCAAGTAGTAAGAAAGGTCGAGATAATGGTTTACACATAGATTTATATGATGATGATCATGCATAATAAGGGATCAACAGGAGGAAGGTTTAAGTGCAATAATGAACAACAACCAAATTGCGATAGACCGCACAATCAAGTAGTAAGAAAGGTCAAGATAATAGTTTACACATAGATTTACTTCATTGGACATACAGATCATTATTTGTCATATTAAAGGACACGTGTAATTTAAAGTTTCAGTTTTGGTGGAATTGTTCAAGACAAAGATATAATTATTATAGTAGACCTGTTTTCATGAAGAAATTACCTCATAAATGACAAATATATGATGCATTGCTCTTGTCCTGATTCCAATAAAGGATTGCAAGGACACGTCATACATCCAGCGGATATTCCTCTGTCAAGAATATGCCATGAATAGCCATCTACATACATAAACAGTCATAACGAAATAGTAGAATTAAGGATACACAAGTCTAAAGGCTATTTCGTAAGACAGCTATAAACGTTAAGTGCTGGTAAAACCAGGATTTTCACAGAGAGTATTTACAGTTGCCACTTAGTTTGCAAAAATACACATTTCAAATTGGAATGCCTTTCATGGGCGCGCAATCATCACTTCCATCTCCCAGTAAAATATCCATCCTGCATTAAATAAATAAATAATCACCAAGTATGTCATGAACTTTAGATTTATATCATTGATTCCTACAAGGAAACCAATATGCTCATAATTAGATGTCTATAACTCGTTTTTTTATATCAAAATCCATTCCTGCACGTGACGCATCTAATTAATTAATACTCCATCTATAAGACAAAAAGTAAGTAAACCAATATTTACCTTCAGACTTCGTAACATTTTTAGTATGTATTGAAATTTGTACCAACCTTTTTATGCTTACACAGCTGGTACATACCATGGGTGATAAACATTAATTGTATTTCCTAATGAAAGAAAATATAAAAAGCACATTACCAAAATCCAACTCATCAAATGGTGTCAACATTTAAACATTTCAGACAAGGTTTAAACTCACCATTAGCAAAGCGGACAACTCTATTTTATAGTTTCAGTTACTTCATGAATTAAATCTATTCTTTCCAAACATACTAATCATTACGAGGCTTTTGAGTTTTGGGAGCACAAAATTCAAATGGCATCTTATGCTAATCACTTTATAAGTTAAATATTATAAAGCAAAATTTTCATATCCAAAGGCCTATGGGCAACCATCGTTGGTTGAGGTGTTCTTAGAAAATAAAATTTCCAAACTAAAAGCAAAAATAAGTGCCATTATTAGATAATAGATACAATAACAAACACTGGGACTTTTTGTACATTTGATCTTAATGTTGTTGCCACCCAAATGGAAATAAAGAACTTCAATATCCCTTCCATTTAGAATACTTCTAGTAGTTTGTTGAAACATCAGTATACCCAACATTTAAGTGATTCACTTGTAAGACAGTAAGAGCGGAGTAATTTTAATTATTTTCAGAGGTCAATCTTAATTGTACAAATAACTCCATCCCCCCTTCAAGTAAAGATATATTTTCTAGCTACTTAGTAGAATCTCTCACAAATCAAGTCTCAATAACGTATCAATTGAAATATAATGATTTTACATACTTGGTAACTTCCACACACCCCTTGCATAGAAAGGCCCAGCCTTGTCTATACCATAATTCACCTTTCAACAAACTGGTATTTTGCAGTTTTAAAACCAAATCTTTACCCCTTTCACCCTATAAAGATTGAGATGGTTGATTTTTTCTAATCGAATTGCATTTATACAGCAGATTTCACGTATTTTAATACATGTGATCACATGGTTGTTAATATAGCACTAAGCTTTCAAACAAATACTACGGAATCAGAAACTTAAATAACTCAACATGAAATATTGCTCAAGAGAATTTTCTGACTGACCTAAAAATGACATGCATCGGTTTAATATATGAAGATGTTGTCTGGATTACTACAGCAACGTATTTCCAGTAAAAGAATTGGAGAAGATTTACCAGCCCCTGCAAGCAAGTCTACCATCGACTTCATAATTAATCAATTTACATGATTCAGCATTAAATAATAGCCCCCCATGGGTACAAACAGCTTGCTATTTACTCCTTGCCATCTATTTTTACCTTGATATCAAATTGTTAAATAGCATATTTATAGTAATGACAAGTATAGCACAGTATAACACTTCCATTAAATGACAAATTTAAGCATTTAATTAATTGATATATTTAAGCAATGACACATCCATTAGTTGACCGTATAGCAAAGTGTAGCACATACGGAATTAATTAATTGACATATTTAAGCAATGACTGTATTGCACATCCATAAGTTTTGTATCTGGTGTCTAGGTATTAAATCCAAGACGGACAGTCTTGATACGAACTCCCTAAATCAATGCATTATAAGATAAGAAGGGCCTAATTGGCTGGCATATCATCTCTTGAAAATTGATTTTCCAAAGAAAAAGAAAAAATGCATTTGTATGACATTCTATCAAGATTTTCCTGTAAAAAAAATCTCAAAGTTTTTATTTTTATCCTGCAAAAATTGAAAAAACTAGCTAATTTTCGGAAAAATTCTTGCAAAAAAAAAAAGATAAAAAGTATATTTAAACTATTCATGACTTGACAGTTCACACTTCGATTAAAAGGGTTTTATCCGGCTGTTCGCAACAACGAGAGGCAAATTAATCACATATTTTAATGCGAAATAACACAAGGTGCATAATAAGATCCATTTTGCCTATTTTTTAAAGTCTACATTGATGACTTTGAGTAAAATTTGTATATGAAAAATTATATCTAACCACTAATTCAAACAAAATTCTCATGAAAAAGACATATCACATCAACCATAATCATTATATTACATGTTTTTCTTTAAAAAATAACTTATCCAAACACACTTTTAACAACACTTTTTTTATTCCAAAAAAGTACTTTTCTTCACTTTTCTATGGAAAAAAAATTCTTTGAGATGAACATGCCATCCAATTAAAGCCAAAGTGATTCATCTTTCTTGATATCCTAACAGTTATAAGACTAACTTTCGTGTATATTCTGAATCATTTAAAACTTGCCAAATGCTTCGTGATATACATTGTATAAGGTTGTTAAAAGCTAAAACCAAGGTGAAAGAAGCAGAAAGTAAGTATTAAATTCATAACCTATATTTATTAATCTCAATTGTTACTATTTTAGACCATCTTGGGACATCTGACTAGCTTTTCCTTTAAATCAACTCACCAAGAGAATAAAAGCACCGAAAGAACTTTTAATTTTCTGCTTAATTCATCCTTAATATGAATGTTTGATATGGATGAAGCACCCTCCAGCAAAACATGGTAACTGAAATCACTACCATCAACATCTTAACCACCCACACTCTAGGTACAAGTCACAAGTAACCAACATAAAAATATTGAAATCAAAACGTAAGTCCCGTCTCGTGGGCACATATTCGAGGCACACGATAAGCGAAAAAGTACGCCAACAATACAGAATAATATGTATGATAAAGAACTGGGATGGAAATTCTGATAAAATGCAGTTGTACTCCAAATTTGTATGACAAATAACTCTGTAAGAAGTTTATCCAATAGGGCAGAGGTTTTACAGGCTCAACTTAACAACTGAGGAACACAATTACGTTTTCAATTTTTTGTTTATTAAGGGTGAGTGAAGAATGAAACCTGCTTCTGTTTAAAAGTTACAGGGGATTTAATCAATATCCAATTGTCTTAGATGAATCTAACAATTGAATATTTGCAAAACTTTTTAACATAAAACTCAGCCTCTGACAATGATAAGACAGCAAATCACACATGTGATGGGCTGTATGACATGTGTGCTAATTGCATAGATGACACACATATCGCAAGAGTTTTTCAATAATTTCAGAAAAGTAAGGAGAGTTTTATCATGGTAAAGAATAACAGAGAAAAGAAAACGAATTCTCGAGTACAACTTCACTAAGATGTTAATTTTCCTCCCATCTCCCTCATAAAATAAACTTAGTCATCTCCCCCAAAGAAAAGCACAAATCAGCCTATCATGGAATGAGTGTAAGCTATTGTAAGTAGCTTATTTATCACCTAGATAGAGGCTGAAACATAACATACACAGTCAAGAATGCAAATAAGTGGCCTGCAGAAACATAAGAAACAATCCTCTTCGTTTAACTGATGTCACAGATGACTAACAAATGACCATGGACCAATCCTATAACTGGAATCAAAGTCACATCTTAAGCATCAGAGCATGGGACCAGACAGATTGAAAACATTATCAATACACTACAAAGAAGACATTTCAATGTGTACTGCAGAGTAACATGGAGATTTATGGAAGTCAATTAAGATTCCTGGCAAACCACAAGAATTGTGAAACAAAGATTAACATTCTAGCTATCAAATGTAAATGTTTTCCGCATTTCCAACTGCAGTAAAAATGGAATATCATACAAGAAAAGTAACAGGACGAATTGCAACCACTTTGCAATCATTAAGTGATAAATTTTCTTTTGAGAGAGGAATGCACAGTGCCAATTTGCAATAACAAGGGTGCAAGTAACAATAACACATTACATGTATCTGAGCAAGGGCACTAATCACAAGGTAATAAAAATCCAAGTTTAAATTCAAAAGCCAAACAAGGTCAATAGAAGAGTTGTTTGAAGTATATGCAGAGATGCCAAATGGCTATACTTACAAATTACATGCAATAAAGACACCTAAAGGACTGTGACTATGATTGTGAGAGCCTTCAAGCTGTGTACACAAATGTACAACCCACTTCCAACTGTCAATAAAGATTAATGGCACAAAAAAACTCAGAATTAAGTTAGAGTGGGTTCACCGAGATAAACGATCTCTACACGTTCTCTCAATGGCGGAATCCGCCATCGCTGCAATCAGCTCCGGGATCCAGTCCACAAGGAGAGTCAAACCATTTTGGATTTTCAGCATAGAAGCCATCTACTGGTATAACAGGAAGACCTACCACGGGATCTATTACCTCATCATGCCTTAAGGGCTTGGCCAGCTTGGGATTACTGCAGCCAAGGATTCCCTTCTGATCAAACTCGCCACATTTCAACCACTTCTCTTCTTTACAAGTATCACCGAGCAGATCCTTCTCATTCCTGCACTCTGTCCTCATTTGATCCCAAGAAGCTACCTCCCCAAGAGTTCTTCCAAAGCTATCCTCATCGTCTTCGATAACATCTACATCCTTGCCATCACCATATATTCCTGTGTGATGGTCATCGCCCCAATCTGGCAAATCATGCTCCACTACCAACACATCATCCAGATGCTGCTTCTCTGACAACAACCCAACAGATTTCGATCCGTCATCTGCAACATTTCTAACCTTATTCACAATGTCAAAGAGATCTCGCGACACAGAACCCAAAAGCAGGGGTGGGATTTTACCAATCCTACTCTCAAGCAACCCCAACTCATTCCTCAATTCCTGCATCTGCTGCAACACTGAATGCTGTAAATTTCCTGAGTCCTTCCCCAAGAACATGAAACCCTCATTTTCCCCATCCTCAGCCATCCCGTACACAGTCTCGTGATCCATCAGAAAGCCCCCTTTATGTCCAACCATTCGATGTATGATCCTTGCATTTCCATCCAACGGTCCAGGCTCATGCCCTGAATGCACCGCATACAGTTTAAATACAGCTGTCCCCTCTTCCTCATAGACAAATGTCTTATCCTTCTCATTATAATTTGATATTGGAACTATCGCCCTTATACGAAACCCACACCCGCACCGCTTTGACGTGTACGGCTCCCTCTTTAAGATCCGCGATTTTTTCGCGGAAGCTGGCTCCCCTGCCCTATGACACGCGTAATCCTTAACCTCGGCCATAAATGGCTTATACCTAATATACTTTTGTCGTATACACAACACGACCTTATGCTTTGCCGCCAGTTGTTGCAACTTTACAGGCACTTCCTTGGCGGGCACATCAAAAGATTCCGTATATTCAAACCTACGCCTCTTCGACCTCCGTGCGCACCCCGACGTCTCGTCTGAGCACACAGGGCAAGCAGTCACACACGTCCTAATATAACTCTCAGGAATGCCATAAAATTTTGCTCCTACAGTCCACACCTGCTTAATTCTCTCTATAGTTTCTCTCAAACCTAGGTGCTTAAAATCAGCATCAGCATGAAATGACATTACTATCTCCTGCCACTGATCAACATGCGAAACATACTGACTTGAATTGTTCTTGAAACAAAGGAAATTACCATTATTACCGTCGGTGCTGGAAGCCGATTCCGATGCTTTGACAGTGAGCTTATCCTGGATGCGTTTCCACGCCGTCAAATACGCCGTATCCT
Organism: Buddleja alternifolia; assembly: GCA_019426215.1. NCBI lineage: Eukaryota > Viridiplantae > Streptophyta > Magnoliopsida > Lamiales > Scrophulariaceae > Buddleja > Buddleja alternifolia. The sequence continues at coordinate 2,817,089 of CM033408.1, read as the reverse complement.
CGTTCCGATCCTTCCACACCGAGCGCCAGCTCGCGAGCACAGGCGGCGGCGTCACCGCTCGGATCTCATCAGGCGTCGCTAATCGGCCGTCAATTAAACATTGCGTCATCAAAGCATGCGATTCCTTATTGAATGTGTAGAATTGCGACGAAATGTGAGGCTCGGGGCTAATTGGAACCGGAGGACGTTCAATTGGCCTCTTGTTATGGTTGATCAATGGAGGATTCGGCAAGTTAGGGTTTTCAAACGGAGCGGCGCCGTTCGATTGAGGCAAGGGGATTTCAGCGTCGGACGAGGTGTGGCTGACGTCATCGTCCTCGTCGTCGCGGAAGAGGTCGATTTCGCCGAGGGCGAATGCGTCGTCGTCTTCAATGGACGGCTGCGATTGAGCGTGGTGAGTGTCTATGAACTGTTCATGGTGGTGCGGCGGCGGTGGCGCCAGGTGGTGGTGGTGGAATAGATCTTCCTCAATTTTGCTTGAATTCATCTGCGGCGGCAGTAAATTCTTCACAGCAGTAGATTTACTGTAGAGTTTGTGTCTATGGAAGCTCTGTGGTCAGTAGCTCTGACATAGAGAGAGTTTTTTCACCTCTATCTCTCTCTCTCTAAATTTTCTCTCCCCATACGTACGTGTATATATATATGTAAGCACACATGTAAACCCCAAAAAAAATAAAATATATATATATATATGTGTGTGTGTGTGTGTAAGCACACATGTAAGGGAAAAAGTAGAAGAATATATATTATGAATATAATGACTGAATGGAAAGTATGGACCTTTTGGTTTAAATTTTCAGAAAATCTTTTAAGATACGTGTATTATGGGTATTTGTTAATGTTTTCAAAAGATTGAAATTAGAAAAATTTGTCAAATCAAATATGATTTGTTGATATATAATGTGTAAAATGATTGAGTTTGTTATTTTTATAATAATTATGTTGTTAAAGTATAGTAAACTAATAAAGAGAAGGAAATACTAGTTTGAGTAGTTAATTATTGATGAAAGATAATCTGAAGTGAAAGATGTATTGATTGGTAGTCACTAGGTAATATAGGAAAAAATAAGAGTGAATTTGGAAAAAAGATATTTTTTTTGAAAAAGATTTTTTTTAAAAAAAATTGATTTTTTTGTTAATTATTGCTTTGGCAGTCTCCATTGTTTTTTTAAGGTAAAAAGCGATATTATATAACTTATCGATTAAGATAAAGCAGCTGCAATATATTCAACCTCTGTAGTGGAGTCAATTGTCTTCTCCTTCTGTGTGCTCTTCCATCTTACTGCTCCTCCGTTGAGAACAAACATGTATCTTGAAATCGACTTGAGAGTCGTCTACGTTTGACTGAAAACTCGAGTCGAAGTAACACTTTGTTTTTTAAGCATAAACAAACAGGGCTATGTGTCTTCACTTGTCTCATATTTGTTAGTGTAATTAACGATGTACAATTTGGATTGTTGATGATATATAGGAACTCTGCTAAAAGATTCGGAAAAAGGTCAATCGTGGACAATCCACCTAGTCGAGGTCGAGACTCATATCTACAATTGTCACACGTTTGTTAGTGTAATTAAAAGGTTTGAATTATAGGCAAAATACAGGACCTTAAGCTAAAAGGACCGATCCCCATAAAAACTCACCACATATAATTCACTTAATCAAGATCAAGAATCGTATTTTATCACACATCTACAGTGTAATCAAAGATAGAAGGTTTTGATTGTTAATGGAATATGAGAGTCATACTAAAGGGACCGATCCCCACAGGAACTCAATGGTGGGCAGTCCGCTTTAATCGAGGTTGAAACTCATGTTACAGTTGTCACACGTCTATTTCTTTTTCTTTTTTTTTTAAGAAAGCACACAATTCATATTACTTGGACCAAAATCATGGCTTTAGTACATGGAGACAACACCAAGTGAGAAGATGAACCACACATGTAATGCTCTTCCATCGGGAAAGAAAGGAAAAATTGACATCTTTATAAATAGAAGCCTAGGAACTCAAGTATAACAATGGATCACATTTTGGAAAGTGGTTTAAATGCTCAACTCTATGTTACACTTAGTGGGTTCAATGAGACTACTTGGGTCCAACAGGCTTGTGGGCCCAGAGAATTACAACTGGTATCAAACTCGCTCGCCAGCTAGAATATTGGGAGCTAATCTCAAAGAAACCGTTTGTATCATACTGTACGCGACAAATTTTTATGTCTGTTAACAAAAACACAATTTTTTTAATGACAAATGAATTTATATTAATTAAGATGAGAAGTAGAGTATATTCCTTTATCTAATCCTCTGAATCTCCCTTCAAGGATGATGATATGAATGTTGGATTAGAATTTGCTTCTTTGATCCCCTTCAAAGTGGATTTGAATGCTTATAATGTTAATACGAGGGCTCAACAACTTAATCTCGGATCGAACGCTATAATTTGATGAATTTTGTTAAGAACACCTTGATATTCTTCTTGAAGACGTAGACCTTCTTGGATTTGGAGACTTGTAAAGAGGATTTGGAGCGCTTCCTTCGGCTTCTCTAGCTTGGATTGAACTTTTGTGTGTTAATTATGAGCTCTAGAATACCCTATTTATAGGTGTATGATGGAAGCGTCACAAATCACTTAAACTTCTTTGATGATTATATCTTTAATATTTGTATTTATTAAGAGATAAATATCATTTACTTTGGGACCATTTGATTGGCTCATATATGAAGAAGATAAATTTCATAGATATCATATCTTTAATAGCTAAATTAATTCAAAGAGATAAATATCAGTTGATTTAAAATAATTTGATTTGTCCATTTATCCATTTGGAGCAGTGCGATTGGTCGTTGACTTCTTTACTGCAAGACATAATTTGATCGATTGGAACATCTCAATTTGAGATATGGCGTGATTTTATTTGCCAATAAAATACATATTAAAAGATCAATTAGATCATTTATTTACTTTAGGAATTAAATTTGATAAATCCCAAGATATAAATAAAAAGACTTAAAGTGATAATTAATATAATATGTTCCACTTGTCACCACTCGATTGGATATAAATTTATTTTGTCAACAAATGCCCCCTCGAGACTCGTTTACGAGACCTAATTTTTGAAAGTAAACTTCGAAGTGAATGAGTTACGATTATCACTTTAACATGATAATGTCCTAATCAAGCATTTTGTCATAACCCAAATTTAAGTAGGTCGTGCCATGTGAATTGTTTAAGAAAGACCCAAATTGAATTCTTTATGGACTTAGGAAATAAATCCAATCAAAAATTTGAAAGTAGGCCCAAGTCATATGACCCATTTAATCTTATGACATAAAATTTCCAGCTCGAAGACTTCTCCAACCACCAATACCGAATTTTCGAATTGTTTTTTTTCTTTCAAATCCCAGGGCCCACACTTGTGGTCTACATGGTCTTGTGACATAAGAAAAAAGTTCTAGTCTCATTCATGGTTCAAAGTTTCTTTTCTTTTCTATCGAAACGTCGTAAAAATTTCTGTTTTTCAACTTACCGAAAAGAAATCACCATATAATTTCGAAATTATATTGTTTCCTAGGAAACTCTTAATGTTTCCATAGAAACTCTCAATGTTTCCATGTTCGTTTCCATGGAACATGGAAACCATGAAAACATTGAGAGTTTGGTAATTTCTTTTGAAAAAGATTTGCTCTATCGCCAACACATTGAGAGTTTAAAAAAATATTTCCATGAAAATCATGAAAACATTGAGAGTTTGGTAATTACTTTTAAAAAAGATTTGTGAAAAAAGAAGAAAAAGAAGAAGAAGAAGAAATGAAGAGTAATAAATGTAACAATCAAACAAATATTTATTTCACCGATGATCGACTTTTTATCATGCGACTCATCAAGATGAAGATTATTGTATTATTGATTAAAGTAATTTTTTCATATAATTTGCAGATGAGTTTGAAACCATGGTATCATCTATATTAACTTTTCATTTTTTTTCTCGACAACACTTTTAGAATTTTTTATTTCACAATTTAAGTTACTAAAATTTTATCAATTATATGCTCTGTGAATATTAAACTTGAATTAAACATTACCATTTTTTATTTTTTTTTCACTACAACACTTTTAGAATTTTTTATTTCACAATTTAAGTTACTAAAATTTTATCGGTTATATGTTCGGTGAATGTTAAACTTGAATCAAACGTTACCACTTTTTTATTAGTGTAATTTGATCGATTATTGATGTAGATATATAAACATTTTACACAATTATTATTTTTTGCTAGTGAAAAGAGGAAGCAACCATGCTTTACTTCTTTTATCACGGTTTTTACCTTGTTTCTAGCATTTTTCAAGTTTTCCATGAGGTTTCCGATACGTTTCTTATATTTAAGAACTCGAAACTTATTATCGAAATGAAATTTTAATCCTTGGTCTCATTCTCCAATTCTATGACTGAAACTCACGGTAATTGGTAAACACAATTTTTTCTTTTTTTCGTCTATAAGAACTTTACAAGCAACAGGATTCTTCTAAACTTTAGAATTCCTTGATTCCTAAACAACAAAAGATGCCCGTCTGGATTCCATTGTATTTTGATTGAGATTGAAGATTTACAAAATCTCAATCCTTATCAAAGTTGTAGAGCATCAATCATCTTGATTTCCATGGAAGTTGATATTCAACATTTTTCTGTTCCAATAGGAGTCAATGAGGTTGAAACACATTTGAACTCCATAACCTTGCGATATTTATATAAAGGCTTCATTGAAGACTCTTTTTCTCACATTCGAGCAGCGACACAAAGTTAAAAATTAAAGTCTATTCCCCTCATACTTTGATACGAGTTTGGGCGCATTTTTTGTTTTTTCATCAGAATGTGAGAAAGAAGTAGAAGGTTGAGATTTAAGGCACCTTCTTATCAAAAAAAAAAAAAAAAAAGATTTGAGGCATCCTTCTTAAGTTTTCATTATTTTTTTTCTTTAATCCAGCCTATAATCAATTTGCAGCAAGACAATACTAGTTTGTATTTCATTCCATGGTTACATTCCGTTGTGACGATTCTTTTGTTTGTACTGCCACCTTCATTACTCCCGAGGATACCACCAATTTGGACGCATCTTCTATCAACTCCGTTAAAATACTCTTTTTTTTTTATTTCTTTTTCCTTTATTTTTAACACGTGGAGTATTTGTTTGCTATACTTAATGGCTTGCATGTTAGTCTTCTTTGAAGCAGATTCTAGCATCTCAACTTATGGAGAGTCATATTTGAACATCATTGACGATGAAAAAGTAATTCATGGAAGAAGGTACAACACTGAGGTTTGTTTCCCTTGCTTGTCGTTTTCTGGAGTCGAGATCTCAAAGTAAAAATCTTTTTTTATGGCGAGTTGTGGTCCAAGGAAATACTTATGAGCAAAAACATCAAGAGACTTTGCGAGGAAGCACTTGACCATCCTTGATGATGATCCTTGACGATGAGAAGCGGTCTATGGAAGAAGGTATAAAATTGATGATTGCTCATCGATTTGTAAAGCCAAGATCCAAATTGATGAGCCCATCTTATGACGAGGAGTTGTCCGAGAGATGCTAGCTAGAAAAAACATCTACGACGTGAGCTTTATGAGTGACTCACCATTAACAATCAAAGGAGGATTTTCTCTTGTCAATGTCGGTACACCACATCATTAAAGGCAAGACAAACGAAGCCACATCATTGAAGGCAAGGTGGAATGGAGCTGTAGCGATCTTCAAGTTCCCGGTGAATTCCACTAAATCAGAAGTGATTGCGTGAATGGAGGACATCCTCAGTCAGAGTGGAAACAAGCTACTTTCTGCCAAGATATATGACGTAGCGTTTGTGCCTCGCTGTATACTTATGACCGGAGCTCCAATATTATGAAGCCTTTTTTCAAGGCTTGGTGTCACATAACTTTGTTGATTTCCATTGGTGAGTTATTGATATCTTCGTGAGATTTACATGCACTTTACAAGTACTTTGTTGATTTCTGTGAGCAAGTTGTTCGTATCAGTACGCAATTTATATGACCCTTAAATGTACTTTGCTAACTTCAGTTGGCAAGTCGTCCATATCATTGTGGGATTTACATGCCCCTTAAGTACTTTGCTGACTTCAGTTGGCAAGTTGCCCTTACATGATCCTCCATTTCATTATGGGATTTACACGACCCTTAAAGATACTTGTTGACTTCCATCGACAAGTGGTTCATATCATTGTGGGATTTACATGCCCCCCATGTCATGAACATTACCTTTGAGATTACTTAATAGAATTTTCTTTCCATCATTCAATCTTTCGAGTATGTTTATGTTCATGAAATTTCACTTCCTTTTTTTTGTTGTTTTGCTTCATACCTCCTTTTGAATGAGCGACACTGCTCCACATAGAAAATGTGATTGATTTGGATTTATGACTAAATTTAGAGAGAATCTAAGCTGTCTATGTACCCTAATGAAGGGATCAAGTCATAACGTAGTTCAAAGATGATTTTTCTTTTGGGGTGTGAGCCATACACAGTTAATATTCATGCGAGCCAGAAGTAACATGTAGTTTATGCTCGTATGTCAAGGAGCTTTCTTGAGTTGACCTTTATTTTATTTTATTGACATTTTATGCACTGTCAAGTGTCTTCACTTTGAATTTAATTTGCAGACATTTTTATACTCTTGTCAAGGAGTTCTTGAGTGAAATTTGTTGACATTTTATACTCGTGTTAAGGAGCACTGTTGAATTTGATTTGTAGAAAGTTTATATCATTTCAAGGAGTTCACTTGAATTTTTTATTTTGAATTGTAGATAGTTTATACTCGTACCAAGGAGTACTTCATTTAGTTTGACTTCTAGACCTTGTATGCTCATGTCAAAGAGCTTTATTGAGTTTGATTTATAGAAAGTTTGCACCCATTTCAAGGAATTCTTGAGTTTATTGAAATTTGTTGATAGTTCTATACTTGTGTCAGAAGAATGCTTTATTTCATTTGACTTCAAGACCTTTTATTCTCGTGTAAAGGAGTATTTCACTTGATTTGATTTCAAGACCTTTTATGCTCATGTCAGGTAGTACTTCACTTGAATTTGAATTTGCCAATAGTTTATACTCATTGCAAAGAGTCCACTTGAGTTTTTTTTTAAAAAATTGTAAACAGTTTACACTCATGTCAAGAAGTTCTATTAACAGTTTAAGCTCTTATCAAGGAGCTTTTATTTAACACCTTATTTAGTCAAAGTATTGATGATGAACTTGAATCACTTACTTCCACATGATCAATATCTTCAGCCATGGACTCATATTTGGAAGCATTTGAAAATGACTTGCCCCTTTTGTTGGCTTCTTGTCTCCAAGGCTCCTAGATATGTGGGCCATCATCAACTCCATTAGTAGTCATACTCAGTTCCATGTCATGTGCTCGAGTGGCCAACTCCTCGAATGTCATTAGCTGAATTCCTTGAAGTATGTATCGAAGACACCAATGCATCTCTTAAATGCACATCTCAATAGCGAAAGTCTCTGACAAGTGATCTTTGCAATTAAGGCTCAGGTTCCTCCAATGATTGATGTAGTCAATAACGGGTTCGTATTTCCATTGGAGAGAATTTGTGAGTTCCATCATGCTAACAGTGCGACGGATGCTATAAAAGCGATTGAGGAACTCTTGCTCCAATTGGTCCCAGTTATCGATTGAGCTAGCATCCATATTAGTCTACCAGTCGAATGCATTGCCCTTCAGTGATCGAACAAATTGCTTGACCAAGCGATCGTCAAATGAACCACATGTTGCTTTAGATTTCCTTTGCCATTAATTGGTGGAATTTTGGGGGTTGATAGCCATTTGGCATTTTTAAACCGTCAATCCTTTGAGTGTATGGCTTAGTATAAGCTAGAGATGATTTGGAGCCACTATCAAAGTAGTCTTTGATAGTTCCCATGATAAACTCCTTCAATTGATCAATTGGGATTGTTCCATCATTTGAAAGTTGAAACTCTTCGGCAATAGATTTTTCCTTCTCAATCGAATGTTGTTGCATAGGCGTCTCATCTTCATCATGTGCCTCAACTTGTTTGCCCATTGTGTGGCTAGCACCCACATTGTCTACTTTGCAATTTGGGTGTCTTGCTCTTAGACATGCTTTGTTAGCCCTTCAATAGGTTTAGCAAGTCTGCAATTTGCTCTTCCAGAGTTGTAACATTTGACATCATGATAGAAGCAATGTTCGAGTGATTTGATGTGGATCGAGGGGAGAATGACGAGGACTTGTCTTTATCATTGTCAACTTCACCGCCAAGATGAAATGGATCCTTCTCAGCAAACCCGAGTAGGGGAGTCACCTCTGAAGATGCTTGCAGCTTCATGGACATACTTCTTGTGGTAATACCATTGCATGTGTAATTTGAAGAACTTGAGATGGCTAGCTTGGATTTCACCACTTTCAAACTTTTGGTTTGACTATCCACTTGATACTTGATGAAGGAAAGAGATGAGAGGTAGAGATTGTCCCACTAGACATGCCAAAAATTGTATGCAATAAAGTTTTATGTCTGTCAACAAAAACACAAAAATATAATGAGAAATAAATATATATTAATTTGGATGAGAAGTAGAGTACAATCCCCAATCTAATCCTCTGTTTCCCCATTCAAATATGATGATATGAATGTTGTGAATGTTTATAACATTAATACAAGGGATCAGCAACTTAATCTAGGATCGAATGCTACAATTCGGTATATGGAAGTTGAAAACTTCAACACCGGCTCGTCACTGTGATCTTCCTCCAACTTGATTTGTACTTCTATAACGTTTATCGAGGGTTTGACACCTTAATCTCGGATCAATAGCTATAATTTGATGAATTTAGTCAAGAACACCTTGATATTCGTCTTGAACATGTGGATCTTCTTGGGTTTAAAGAACTTCTTGTAGAGAGGATTTGGAGAGCTTCCTTCGTATTTTCTTGCTTGGATTGAACTTCTGTGTGTTGATTATGAGCACTCAAATAGCCTATTTATAGGTGTAGGATGGAGGCGTCACAAATCACTTAATTTTTTTTAAGATTATCTCTTTAATCTTTGTATTTATTAAGAGATAAATATCAATTAATTTGGGGCCTTTTGATTGGCTCATATATGAAGAAGAGAAACTTCATAGGCATTATCACTTTAATATCTAAATTAATTTAAAAAGATAAATATCAGTTGATTTAAAATAATTTAATTTTTTCATTTATCTACTTGGCGTAGTGTGATTGGTAGTTGACTTCTTTACTGCAAAGCATAATTTGATTGGTTGGAACCCCTCAATTTGAAATATGGCGCGATTTTATTTGCCAATAAAATACATATTAAAAGATAAATTAAACAAATTATTTACTTTTGAAATTAAATTTGATAACTCCCAAAATATAAATAAAAGACTTAAATTGATCATTAATTTAATCTTTTCCACTTGTCACCACTCAATTAGAAATAAATTTGCTTTGTCTACACATAAGTCAAAAACCAAAGGCTTACTAAGAAATTAATGAGGCAAGGTGCCCAATTTTGTGTATGGTTGCTGCGGGAAAATTACAGATTTCGTCCCTGAACTTGCCCCCAAAAACAGATTTAGTCCCTCATGTTACAAACCCAACACATTTAATTTGGTTTCTCAACTTACAAAATGTGCACAAATGTAGTCTCTGCCGTCAATTTACAGTATATAACTAACGGCAATATTTTCAATTAGTTTTTATTTTATTTGTATTTCATTTATTTTGTTTATTTTTAATTATTTTATTATTTAAAATAATATTTAACTTATTTATTTTTGAAATATTTTTTATATTAATATTTTAATCAATTTTTATTTTTATTTATTTTAGTTTATTTATGTTTTATATTAAATTTTCAATTTTTAGTTAATTTTATTATTTAAAGTAATATTAATTTTTTTATTTTTTTAAATATTTTGTATTTCTTAAATTAATATTTTAATTAGTTTTATTTTAATTTTTTTAAATTTTATTATTTAAAATAATTATATAAGTTTTTAAATATTTTCAATATTTTTTATTTTTATTAAAAAATTTAATTTTTTTTTATTTTTTTCATTTTTATTAATTTTTAATTAATTTTTTAATTTTAATTTTATGTTTTTATCCAATATCCATGTGACGGATTGAGATTTGACCACCTAGGCACAATTGATTTCAAAATTGAAAATCCCCAAATTGAAAAATCTAACCAAACCCTAATTTTTATTTTTTTGGGGGATTCCATTAATTTGGACGGAAAGTTAACTGTAGGGACTACATTTGTGCACATTTTGTAAGATGAGGGACTAAATGTGTCGAGTCTGTAACATGAGAGACCAAATGTGTTTTCGGCGACAAGTTTAGGGACAAAAAATGTAATTATCCCGGTTGTTGCATTACGTCTATTATCTCATACTTAGCAATGACTTATCTCACTACTAGTCGAGGCTGAAAATTAATATTCAATTGATTGGTCTGATATGATTGACAGTTTTTTGTCTGTTTAATCCATTTCGTTCTTTTTGTCCAGGTCACTTTCTTTTACTGTGTCCAATTTGGTATTGTAAAAATTGGATAAGTTTGAATTATAGTCATGCGACTGATCTTGACAAAAATGAGAATGCACACTCATTTGATGTTGATCCTTGATTTATTTGAGTGGGGTATAAATAAGCCCATCCCATTGCCTTGCTCTTTTTCTTTTTCTGCGTGGTAGAGCTAAGCTGAGTGGAGCTTGGCGAATCCAACTTCTATATACTCACCGCAACCGATTTCTATATACTAACTACAAAGTAGAAGATGCTATTGGAAAGGTCAAAGAGAAAACTCTGGAATAACCTTTATAAAACATTGGTTTTTCCTTGTTGTTGAATCCCACTCCGTCCTCCCGTCGAGAGCTCTCGCATCACACAACTCTATCAAGGAACCATAATGCGTACGGAAGTGCATTGGTACAAATAATGAAATTTAAATAAAAAGTCTATGTGATGAATAATAATCTTCATCGGGAATCAAGATATGAAGTACAAATGTTTACAAATTAAATTTCATCATCCCTAGAAGCTGAATAAGATTAGAGTTTTTGGAAAACAATACATTTGTAACAATTTTAACTAAAAAACTAAATAAACAAAATTCTTTAAGATAAAAGCCCAACTCTATCTGTCAGCAAGTCCAAACCGTATAACACACGTGGAGCAGGCTGGACTGGACAAAGGCCCTAGCCCATGGGCTACTACTAAGGCCTAGTTAATTGGGTTTTATAATTAATTAACCAAGAATTAGGGTTCGGATAGCACATCCTCAAGTCTTAAATCGTACATCATATATATGCTACACCGTATCAATATAGATCGGGTCGTAGGATATACGACAATTGTCATTAATTTTAGTTTATATAAATCCATTACAAATTGTGTTGTATCTAGGAAATCAGTCTTAACTCTTAAGCTCTCCTCGAGTCCTCGTCTCTAAATTATAGATTTAGTTCTGCTTGAAGTTTTTAGATGACAATTTAAAAATACAAATTTATGTATTTTTGGGTTATTGTCATTAAAATATAATGGTCACAAGTTAGTGCATGGTGTCACAAAATTACTTTAATTGAAAGTGTAATTTTGAACGAAGATTTTTTCATTTTAGAAAATGGAATCTTATTTTGGAACGACGTAAAGAGAAATATGAGACGACTCCTCGGAGATTTGAAACAAAAAGAGTATGTTTAGTTTATACAAGTCTGCAAATTAAGATCAGATACTCGCAACTATATATTCTCATGCAAAGAGATCTATATAAAGTTCACTGTATTTAAATGGTTGTGATCGATTATACCGAGATGATTTGAAATCCTAATACTCTCAAGAATCAGTACTCCCGTAAATTGTATTGTGATTTTCATAATCAATGGACAAAAGAATCCACATAGATGCTTGGTTGCTTGTTTTCTCCAGTATGCTATCCATATATATAACATTAATTATTGCAACAGGATTTTAATTATAATATGTAGGATGATAAGTAGCTTAAAGCTCTTCCAAACATCGATCATCCTACACATGTTTTTGCCAACAATTTAACGAATAAAATGAAGATGAAAGTACAATTTCAAGCATGAGAATCAGAGTTTTCAATTCTCAATATCACAAGTACACATTTAGTCGTTATATTAATTTATTTTTCTGGATATAAACATACAATTAAAAAGGTTTCTTGTTTAGTCTCTTACTGCACTTGTTTTATTTTTATTAATAATAATAATAATAATAATAATAATGTTCATAGCAATCATTTTGCTTTCTCTTACCTAATTAAACTATTATGTTCCCAATTATCTTATTTTGGCTATCATTTATTATGGCTTTCAACTACTGACTACTTTACAAGACAAAGATTTCTTCATGTTGGCAACTTTTAGAATGGTAGAAGGAAATTTGAAAAAAAGCTTTGAAAAGATTACTTTGAGTTAATTAATTATTAGTACATATATATATATATATATATATGTCACTAGCTACTATGTTGGAAAAGTTTAATTAACAAGCTTCATGAGTCAAATTTTATATAATCCAAAGTGCTTTAATTAGTTCAAACATCTTTTGAGTATTTATTAAGTCCTAGGTCTAATAATTAATTCCTCACGCAGATGTTCCGAAATTGTACTATAATATAAGGTTACATTTATCTGATTTGCACTTTTTGCTTAATTAACAGGTAATTAATTAATTTCATGAAGATGTTTAACATAATGATGTAATAGGTTTACTTCTAAAGTGATCATTTGATTTATGCGATGGACAATATTTTAATACAAGGTTTTCGGAAAATGGATAAATTAGGATATTATCATTAATGTTTAATATATAAAATACATCTCATATAAATTTACTATAAAATCATAAGTCATTTAAATGTTCAAACTATATGAAAGTCTCATTATAATTTTTTTTTGAAGAAAATCGATTTTATATATCACTCAATCGAAAGTTTACAACGCCTGGAATAGTACAATTCATATCCACTCAAACGATGTAGTAAGAACATCTAAAACACCAACTATCAAATTCTTGAAAATAAGAAATCTTAAAAATTCACAAACGAACACAAGAAAAGTCTTATTATAATTAATTAATTATGACGGAGAGGCCAATTCATGAAGAAAGTAACAGTTGACAGCTATAATGGATGCTAGCACACCATTAACTCTAGCTACTATAAGACATAAATGCTAGTAATAAAATATTAAATGATTCATTATGCCAAAGTTGTATTAAAGATGTGTATTAAGATGTTACAATCTAACGATTTTTAAGACAAACATAATTAATGTTTATATATATTGATACCATTGATAAATTAAAGTTGTATCACTAACATATTTATCATAACTACTTAATGATTATACAAATATAGTTATCAACAGCTATGATATTAATTTCTTGTCACTAATAATCAATGACCACAATTTTATGCATAATTTTGTGTCAGTAATTGTTTATATACAATCATTAATTTTATAATATAAATTTTGATTATGACAAATTAAAACTTAAAAAATAATTCCTTATATAATTATCGATAATTTTGATATTATTATTTAACATCTTATCTCTAATATTATTTTTTCCGATGACTTTTGGTGATGAACGTAGAAGGTGGAGAGGTGACTGGAAAGATCCCAAACAGATCACCATCATGTGCTTACCTCAATATTGGTCGGCTGTTATTATTGAAACCCTGAAACATCTCCCTTAAAGATGCAATTTGCATTAATTAATCTCAACTTGTAACCCTATAAATTGATTGGCTTTTCATAAGTAAATGGGGTGCTACTTGCAACCAATTGAATTCACTCCAATCCAAAAGAGCTTCCTAGAAAGTTAGGCTGTGTTTGGTTTTGTTTTGGGGAAAATTTTGGTGAAAAGATTTATTAGAAGTTGTGTATTTTGATGAAAATGGGTTTGATTTTGTATTTGATTTTATTTTCAGAAGAGACAAAAGTTACTGTAGCAATCAAATCATGTAAGTTTTTGTCTGATAAGTTGTGTTTATAATTAGTTAATGATTTAAAAATATAATATAATATAAGTTTCAAATGATTACATTGTAATTGATGTAATTAGTAGGCCCCCTAAAGTAAAGACAATAGTTGACAATTTTTTTGACCAAAAAAATCCTTTTTGGTCAAAAAAACACAGAACAAATAAGTTTTTGACAAAATTGGTTTGAAAACAAAACCAAACACAACCTTAATACGTGGGATAGTGTTTAGTACACATGTAGCATTATGCATCAGATCATCGTTAACGGATGATAATAAAGCGCGTATATTATCATTATGTTAGATTTAACTATATCAAAGGTGGGTGTATTGTATAAAACTCACATGTAAAAATTTCTGGAGAACATGCAACATTTAGATAGATTCCAAGTCGTAGGTGCACATCACATGAAACTATACAATAGTGTTAATTAATTTCAAGTGGTCCATATTGCCACCATAGCTTAGTACATTGCTTAATGGGCGGAATTTGTTAATGGAATCCAATTATATTAATAGGTAAAGAGTTGATTAAGATAAGTATTACAATTAAGCTTGTCTCACAAAGAGCCAAAATTGCTTTAGTAAGTAATAATATTAATTTCCTGCAGTGTTTTACTTCTGTCTAAAGAAAAGAGTGCTATATGTGTGTCTTCCTTGAAGATCCCCTATCCAAGCTTTACAATATTCAAAACATAGTTTCTTGTGGTGCAAAATGTTTAAATTGAATCATATATAATTACTGCTTGAGAATGAGTTGATCATAAAAATAGTCCCTCTAAAACGTCAAACACATTGAAACTTCTCCAAAAATGGAGTGAGTGATTCACAAACTGCGCAAAAATCCTACACGATTAAGAAGAATTGAAACATTTGGTTTCAAGGGTAGAAATTAAAAGCATAGAACATTTTCTATAATAAACAAGGCACTATATTCATCGTCAGAAGAATTGACTATGTTTTCAATTAATGCTTTTGTGGATTATAGTATATGTTTTCAAGATATTGATATGACTTATTGAATTGCCAAATCAATGTTTTTGGTGGTGCTTATTTTATCAATTTGGGAGAAAGGCAATCGAGTACTGATGTGGACAAAGGGAGGAGATCATGATATTCTTTGTCAAAAGATCTCAGGCTCAGAGTTCCGAGTTTTTGTTTTTTTTTTTAATTCCGAAAGGGGGATACCCAACAATTCATAAACTAACCCGACAAATCCGGGTTAATAGTCACAAAACGAGGCCAAGTAATGTCTGCTCTATCATTGTCTAGTAGGTGATAGATATGTGAGTGTGGTACATTCGTGTGGTGCATGTGGGTGTGAATGCCCATTTTAGCTAGAGCATCAGCTACTTGATTTGCTTCCCGCCAAACCATTTGAAACGAGACATCCCAGTCTCTACCCTGTACACTACGAATGCGAGAGATCACATCAAAATGGTGATGCTCCATGGAGGCGTCCATAATGCTATTAAGTGCAGCCCGACAGTCTGATTCAACGATTAATTTCTTTGTCCCTGTGGCCCACGCCATCTCTAGCCCCAATAGAATGGCACGTATCTCAGCCTCCAATGACGAACACGGGTCAATGCGACCACTGAACCCCCTTAGCCATGTTCCATGCTCGTCCCGAAGAGTACCCCCGACCCCTGCTTGGCCAGTTTCGGTTACCGCCGCATCCACATTTAGTTTAGTGTAACCAAATGTCGGTTTTTTCCAGCCCGTGTGTACCTTTAGGTGCATCACGTCCGGATCAAAGTTAAGGGAATGAATGGTACCGTCAATTCTTTTGTGTAACACATCTAGTTCCGCCATAGGAACTGTCGCTCGGACTCCATGCGTCACCTCATTCCGAACCTGCCAAATAAAAGACAAAGTCTCAGTGAAGGCTATATCCCATTTTTCACACCAGTCATACCTGTTCATCTTGTGAGATAAATTCCAGTCGAGCCAGTCTTCTACGGAACCTGAAAAGAAAACATTATGACAATCAGGATGAACAAGTTGTAACCAAAATTTTCTGGCCCACTGACAATCCCGAATAGCATGTAAGGGAGTATCCGAGGCAAGCCCACAAATAGGGCACCCATCCGAAGACACAATTCCATTCGCCTTTAGAACCGATTGAGTAATTACTTTGTTATGTCGGAGTAACTAAAGGAACATTCGACGTCGGTGTGCCCCCGGTACTTTCTAGAGTTTCAGCCACTGTTTGGAATTCTCCATTCGCACGTGACCTTCTGGAGCTTCGTAAGCACTTTTACAACTATACTTCCCATCCGGGGAGAATCTCCACCGTGGCATATCTTTCTGCTCCAATCCCGCTGCCAAATCTATACCCTGCAATTGAGTCTTAACCGTGCTGGGTAACCCCTGTAGACCGTCCCAATCCCAGCCAACCCCCGGAATCCAATACTGGGCAATAGTCCGAGATAAGTCCTCAGATGGAATCGGTTGTCGACAGTGAATAGCTAACGGGTCCTCCCCTAGCCAGACATCTTCCCAAAATCTGACCCGAGTCCCATCTCCCACGATCCACCGAGTACCCAATTGAAGTAGAGGAAAAGTCGACTGAATACTCCGCCAAGTGGGAGAGGTCGCGTTTCTCGCCCGAGCACGCTGCCTCAGAACATATTTGTGTTTAAACACTTGAATCCACAAGCTATCGTCATCTCGAAGTAGCTGCCATCCCAACTTCCCGAGTAGGGCTAGGTTCATGGTTCGGGTCTTTCTCAACCCCAATGCTCCTCGACTTTTGGGTGTACAAACCGTATCCCAGTTCACCTGGTGCAATTTATGTTCTAAGTCCGAGCCCCTCCACAAGAATTGCCGGTTCGCTTTATCAATCGCATCACAAATACCTAGTGGAATTCTCATTGTTTGCATGTGGTATGATGCCAGAGTTTCCGTTACCGATTTAATCAAGGTCACACGCCCAGCTAGCGATAAGTGTTTTCTTTTCCAGCCCTGTAATCTTTTTTTTACTCGATCCACCAAAAATCCATAATCTCGCCTAAGTAACCGTCTGTGTTGCAGAGGAACACCGAGGTACCTCCCCAAATTTTCGGTACAGCCAAGACTCATGTTATTAATGATCCGACGCTTGAGTTCCATTGATATATTTTTCGAAAGGAACAACTTTGATTTGTGGATGTTTACAGCCTGCCCCGAGAGATTACAATAGTATTTCAACGTATCCATTACCGAACTCGTATACTGTACTGTAGCCTCCCCAAAAAGAAGTAAATCATCGGCAAACATCAAGTGGGAGATACATGGTCCATGTCGAGAAGTTGGTACCGGTCTCCATTTACTCTCCCGCACCGCGACATCAATTAGGCAACCTAGCTTCTGTACACAAAAAACAAAGGGATAAGGTGATAGGGGATCCCCTTGTCTTAGTCCTCGCTTAGGATCAAACCACTTTATTGCCTCACCATTCCAAAGTAGGGATAGTTTGGCTCGGGTGGTACAATCCATAATAAGCGAGATCCAAGCCGCGGGGAAGCCAAT
Organism: Buddleja alternifolia; assembly: GCA_019426215.1. Lineage (NCBI taxonomy): Eukaryota > Viridiplantae > Streptophyta > Magnoliopsida > Lamiales > Scrophulariaceae > Buddleja > Buddleja alternifolia. Next base: position 2,799,517 of record CM033408.1, on the reverse strand, counting down.
TTCCCGTAACACATTTTCGAGAAAACTCCAATTAATACGGTCGTAAGCCTTCTCGAAATCAATTTTTGCTATGAAAAAACCTTTCTTTCCTTTTAATCGATTTAAATCATGCAAAATTTCCTGAGTAATTAACACATTATCGATTGTTTGCCTGCCCGGTATAAAACTACTTTGATATCGTGGAATAAGCTCATCTATAAACTCCTTAATGCGATTAGCCAAAGTTTTGGTAACAATTTTAAGGCTTACATTCGTAAGACTAATTGGACAAAATTGCAAAAGACGTGTTGGGTTCTTATCCTTTGGAATTAAAACAATGCGAGATTTATTAAGAGTGGGATCAAGGCTACCTGATTGGAGGGCTTTCCGAACCAGCTGAAAAATATCCTCCCCGACTATATCCCAACATCGCTGATAGAACATAGGTTGTATTCCATCCGGACCCGGTGTTATAGACGGACTCATATCCCATAGTGCCTGTTTCATTTCTTCTTTGGTAACCGGCCGAAGTAGTATCTCCGTATGTTGCTCCTGTAATGTCGGGAACCCCGGCGTGTCGGTATAGGTGCGCACGGGTTCGCCCACATCATATAGTGCCTTATAGTACTCGATTGCCATGTTCTTAAGCTCAATCGGACCTGTTTCCACACTCCCATCCTCCCGTTCCAGGGTCTTCACTTTAGATTTTCCTTGTCGACGCACGGCCGAAAGGTGGAAAAAGTGTGTATTCATATCCCCCGTTCTAAGCCATTGAGCCCTAGCTTTTTGTTTCCAAAAGAGTTCTTCTTGACGTAGAGTATTGAAATATTGAGCTTGAAGTTTATTTTCCAACTTTCTGAGGGAGTACCTAAAGTTCCGACCTTGCGCTCTTTGTATCCCAGCAATACGAGCCACAAGTTGTTGTTTCCGCTTGAATATGTTGCCAAAGGTGTCATGATTCCATGCATGCATAGCTGTCCGAGTATGTTGAATTTGCTCATACATCCCATCTTCTCGTCTAGCATGCCAGTTCTGATCAACCATTTCCCGAAAGCTCAGATGAGTAAACCATGCCGACTGAACCCGAAAGTACTCCAAACTAGTCCCTACCCGTGTATGCTCAGAGAGAGTGAGCATTAACGGTGCATGGTCCGACCCTATTCTAGGTAAGTGCCAAACTGTGGCCTGAGGGAAGGATAGCCGCCAAGTATCATTACACATGGCTCGATCTAACCTTTCTTGTAATGGTGACCTCCCTCCTTTAGCCCACGTGAAAGGTGAGCCAACAAACTTGAGGTCAATAAGCTCACATTTATCAACACATTCCAAGAATTTACGGCATTTGTGCATGTTGACTGGAGCACCACCCGTTTTCTCTGATTGCGTCGTGACTACATTCATGTTCCCTGCAATAACCCATGGGCCATGTATGTGGGGTTTCATACGAGCAATGTGCTCCCAAAGATGATTCCGTGACTCCACCTGCGGACTGGCATACACTGCCGTTAGAACCCAAGTCCTATCCCCATCTCGGCGAATAACGGAGGTGATACTCTGCTCATTAGCTTCAGCAATTTCGATATCAACCTCCTGAGAATTCCAGAATAACCATATACCCCCGGCAAAGCCCCTTGTTTCTACTTTTTCGACTTTATCAAACCTACTAAACATGAGTATCTTCTGTGCATTATGGCCCGGAATGCGTGGCTCCACAAGAACCAATATCATCGGCTTATGCCGAGTCAAAACTTCTCTGAGCGAATTCAAAAATTCAGGCTTCGCTGCACCCCTGCAATTCCAAAAAATCGACGTCATTTAATAACACAGAGGGAGAAGTTCAAAAGAACAGAACTTATACCTGGGAGGGGGCTGAACTAACCCCTTTATCCGTGGCCATGTCCACGTTGCTAACACCATCTCGCCGAGATCCTGTTACTGCAACGTCTCCATAGCCCATACCGCCACTAAGAGCAGCACATCGTGACATATCAACTTCTTCCACTGACTCAGTATCAGAACTAATAATGCCATCCTATGGATACTCCGGCGGTCTTGTATGCCCAAAACGGGAGCTAGTTTCCAACATGCCCGTTGTACCCTGCACTCCCCCTCCAAATTGCCCCGACGGGGGCTGAGATACAGCAATACCTGCATCAGTCATATCATGATCCCGCTCGACGGTAGAATAGATGGAGTTATTACGAATGGTATATGTAGCACCAATTGTGATCGGGGCTATCTTCTCCCTATCCACTAACTTCTCCGAGTGCTCCGGAGGTATTTCTCTATCCACTCTTCTCCAAACCTTACTACCCGCAACTTGGTTTCTCCCCTACACTGGCTTAACCGGTGCCACTTCATCAGAATCGATGTGCTCTTCCAACTCATACAACGCCGCAAACCGTGACCCACCCGTTGCCGTCTTGGTATTATTTTTTGGTTTATTGCCATGCACATGAGTAGGTGCCATCGTATTTAAAGCATCACCCTTCGGTCCACCCGTATTCCTAATCTCCCTGTTATCCCTATTCGGTCCAGCTGTATTTGCATGAGTCCCTGCGCCGAACTGGAAAAAAGAGGGTTCCTAGGCCGACTCCCGACTTGTCTCCTTACGCTGGCCTCGTCGTCTCGTCCGAGGGGGCACGATATTCTACGGTCCAACAGTAGTGGGTATAGCGCACGTTTCTCCCTCCTTCGGTGCTGTTCCGACCTTGTCCTTTTGGTTATGCGAACCACAAGTCTCTTTCCGATGTCCCACTGACCCACATTTAAAACAAATTAAAGACAACCCTTCATACTCAACCACTCTTAATTTCTTGTTTACCTTAATAACCGGAATGATTGGTTTATCCAAATCGAGTTCAACGCAAACTCGAGTATAACGGCCCCGTAAGGTCTCTTCTGTATGCTTATCAATGCCCCGCACCTTACCAATCAACCCGCCCATGCTTTTGAGGTGTTTATCATTAAAGTAGTGTATCGGCAAGTCCGGGAAACGTATCCAAACCATAGTGTTGGATATCTTCTCTTTCTGTGGGTTAAAAGCCAGGCTCCATTTACGCACCGTTAAGTAGTGTCCCAGAATCATCCACGGGCCATCCCGAAGCACCCTATCGTACTCCGCCTTAATTCTGAACCTGACGAGATAGAATTCATTACCTATATCTATTGGATTGACGTCGTGTGGGAGCTTCCAAATGGTTTTCATACGCTGTTTAAGAATCGTGTATCCCACCTTCCGGCCGAGAACCTTCACCACAAGGGCCCTACGATACGGCGTCGCCATCTCCCGTAGGTCTTTTTCCGGAATTGTGTAACTCGGTACCGATTCATCCGCTTCATCCTCACTTAGGTCTGCTCCATCGAAGAAGTCTTCTTCCCCTTCCCCGGTGTAGTACCCCGGAGTTACTGTTTGCCTGTTCCATGCTTGGCGGAGGTTACCCGTTTTCCATGAATTGTGCGGCTGTTTCTCCTTCACCGTGTTTTCCATCGGACTGGTGTCTGCCATTGCTGTGTGTGTCTCTGTCCCTTCATTATTTGTCGGAACAGCTCCTCCTGCCGGAGCTTGGTGCGCCATCCTGGCGTCCGAATTTGGGTTCCGGTGTTCTCCCTCATCAGCGCCTACCAGATTGCGTTTCAGCTTTTTAGTGTTGCGATTGTGGGTCACCACCAGTGGTGGTGGTGTTGTATCGACGTCCGCCTCCTCCATGCACGGAGGCGGCGCAACGGCAGCCGGTAAGAGCCGACGCCGATAACGGCTCTTTGGTGCCGATAACGGCTATTTGGGCACGCTGCCAGAAATAAAGAGAAAGAAAGGTAAAAACTTTCGGCCACTTTTGTGTTAAAGCATGCTCTCCACTAAAGCTAGAGAGAGAATTTTTTAGCTTGGCATTTTTTTCCAGAGTTCCGAGTTATAATTCATAATTATATACGATAGAATGCAGATATAATTTAGACCAAATATCACATATGGTTCTGGAAGTTTTACTTTTGTCTCATTTTGATTCCTCAAGTCTAAAATGCATCGAGATGGTTCCTTAACTTTTAAAATCATCTCATTTTAGTCCCATGGGTTACAAATCCGTTAAAAATTGAAGGAAAGTGATTTTTGTCCTCTTTTGCTATTGCACGTAGAAATATTCCATCAAAATGAAGGAATATTTGGGTAATTTTATGCCAGATTGAGTCCAATAGTCTGAGTGTATATTTTATGTCTATCTCTTTCACACAACTGCGTATGAGGACCACACACAATACACCTTACTATGTGAAAAAAATAGATATTAGGATCATTGAACTTGATCTAGCATAGATTTCTTCGGGATATTCCATTCAAGTGAGGGGATATTCCATCCAAATGAGGAAATATTCTGTCAATTCCAAATGAAATTTTGACTTGAGAACCTTAACGAGATGATTTTGAAAGTTGAGGGACAATCTAGACGTATTTTAGACTTGAATAACTAAAGTATGATAAAAGTAAGAGTGGAGGTCCTGCAAATGAGATTTGGCCTAAAATTTATTGAAATTAGTAATGAAAAATATTTGGGAGGAAGAGTCATGAATTTTTCCAGAGTAGGCAATTCTATGCTAGACTTTTTTCAGAGTGGGCAATTTTATGTTAGATCGAGTCCAATAATTCGAGTGTGTATTCTCTTTTTATCTCTTTTACACATGTTTGTGGAGACCACACACAGTGTACTTTACTGTGAGAGAGATAAACATTAAAATTATTAAATTTGATGTGAGAACAGATTTTTCCAGAATCATGGAACTCTCTAATTAAATCACAAAGAGGTTGCAGCAAACAAGCCAATCATTTGGTAAACAATTCTAAGCATGAATCGTGTATAACAATGAGAACACTATAATTGAGAGTTGTAGTTTAAAATGTTGAAAACATAATATGAATTTGAAGGTAGTGTGGGAAATGTTTGACTGCCCTGAAATTGATATTTTTGTACTTAATAATTATGACACATGTTTAATACTTATTCAGCATATTGTTTTGGGTTTGTTTGTATATATGTGAGAGAGAGAGTAGCCCACCTATGATGAGTTGAAGTAATATAATTATAACCTGCCACTATTAAAGTTCTTGTTGTCATTTATTGCTAGCTCCTTTTTTCTTTTGGGATGCCCAAAAGAAGATTTTTATTTTCCTAAATGAAATTATAGTCCAATAAAAATAATTTTACGTGATTTTTAATTGGCAAAAAGATTAAATATATACAATTGAGTTTCTATAGAAAAAAAGAAAAGAAAAAACTCAGTGCAGTTTACTAAATACATAATAGGTATTGAAAAAGTTACAACTTTAGTGAAAAGAAGTTCACTGAAAATAGTTGCGATCAAGTAATTATTTTTATTAAAGATTACCTGTAACAAAGTGGTCAGGGACATGCTTTATGGATGGTTAATTTTATACTAATTTTTATGAATTTTCTTCATCTCTTTCGGTCAAAATAACTAACTCAAAAAAGATATGTGAACTAAAATTTGGAAAATTTTCAATGTCCCCAAAAATGGGTTCACTAATGACGTAAAATATCAATCCAGTTTTGTGTCTATGATGATTTTCTTGTAAAATTATGTATTATTATTAATTAATAGCAATGCAGTTATTGTGTAAAACTTGTCAGTATCAATATTTAGTGACATATAGAACGACGAGGATAATAAAGTTGTTGCAATAGTCTAGTGAGTATATTTGTGTCATTAAATATTGATTAATTAGGTTGCAATTTATTATCCACAGTAAATGGGATCGAGAAATGTGTTAGGCAAACTAGTCTTTAGACATGTCCGTAAGGGAATTTAGGGTTGATTGATAAGATTATTGTTGATTAGTCAAGTATTAATTACACAACAATCATGCACATATTAACTAGTGACACGTTTGGATGAAACGAGCCCCTCTTATTTTACTGAACCTTGACCAAGTTGATGTGACTTGTCTAATAATTAGTTGACAACAATCTTTGTACTATGCTCCCAATAATGTATATACAATGACGAACTATATATGACAATATTTTTGTTGTCAATGTATGTAGCTTATTGTTAATTATTATATTTAAATAAAATAATTTTATATCATATTGAGAATTATTATTGCTGTGAATAAAAATATTAGCACTAATTTGATATGAATTTTTGGCATTTAACATTTTGATTTAATGTTCTGTTTTCCTTCTAATATGATTGAGTTAATTTCATTATTCCTGATCAATTTGACCCATATTTGTGTTATACAATTTCAACTCAAAATTTTACTTCTTTAATTTAGAAGGTAGCATAGCTTCATTTACAACAATCATTTTTGTCGTAATTGATATAGATAATTTCTTGTTAGGATATAGAAAGAATTTTTCAATGGTTTGATATTAATTCTAGATATGTTTAGATTAATATGATTAGTTACTCTCTTATCTCCTGTTTTTTTATAGATGAATATTCAATATATACTTTCAAAATGGAAATCACCAAATTAAAGTATAGATCTAGAATAGAGACCACCAATACTTATCATATAAAGAAATCTATTTCGTCTAAACTTTGCATGTATGTGAAATAATTAAGTCCCGATCAAATAAGATTCTATCTAATTAGTTAATGATGTCGATATTGGGTATAAAATCTATGTCGCCTGTTTAATTAAAAGAGAGTTTATGCACGTAACATGCACATAGAAAATGAAATACAAGATGAAACATCAATTTAAAACATATGATCCGAACTGGAGATTCATGAAGGTTAAAGAGATGGAAAATTCTGGCTGGGGTCCTCAACTGGTCGAACTTAGGTATGCGTTTTATTACTAGCTCTGTCATTCTGCACCACATTGTGTAGCACTGTGATTATGACATCGTCTGTATCATTTGATTCGAGAAAACGTAACTGATCGATGACTAACCATCCGACCCATGGTGCTTATGGGGGTGCAACCATCTCCTTACAGGGATTGTCCCCTAGACGCGAGTGATGCCGGCCGCAAATATAGAAGGAAATAAAGTAGCATTTTCGTTATAAGCCATAATATTTAGCATAATGAAAAACGTTTGATCATAACAAAATCTAATTAATTTTATGTGATAATTGCAGTTCATTGAACTTGTCAATGACATTTGAACTCGATATCAAACTAAAGTCTAAGCTAAAATTTAGCTTGTAAGATTCAGCTATAGATGAGATCTAGGCAGATTAAAATTTTTCAAAAATAATTCAAAAATAAGACAAAGGAGAGAGAATGCGGGTCCCATTCCCACCGGCCATGCGGCCATATGTGCACGCTGTCAATTCACCAAATTGAAACCTTTTACCCCCCCCCCCCACCCCCCCCCCCCAAAACCCCATCATTGATCCAATCCCTCTCTATTGACCTAACCCTAACCCAAATCTCTCTCTCTCTCTCTCTCTCACTAAACCCACAAAGAGCAACAAATAGAAACTCAAGTAGATATGAATTCATCACATGAGGGTAATGAAAAAGGGGTACTTATGCACAAATCAGCTCACTTCTTGGTGAATAATAATTTCACATGCAATTTCTCTTCACTTCTTCTTTGCTAGCTAGTGAGTGTTAACAATTAGTTAGGACACCATTTCATCCTTGCCCAAAATCCCCCAACAACAAGCTATCAAATATACAACTTTGTAGTATTTGAAGATACACAAATTTGTAAATTAAAGTAGTACATACATACATACATAATATAATGGATCAGCTAGCTCACGGCCGCCCTCTGCCGCCGCCGTTCCACGCCAGAGATCTTCAGCTCCACCACCGCCACCAATTCCGCCACCACCAATACCAAAACCCCGAAGACGATCACAGCCAAAACACCATTACAAACAACAATAACAACCACACCCCGAAACAAGATCCCGATGACAATTACCACCTCCCTACCACCACCACCTTCGCCGCCACCACCACCACTAGCCCCACTTCCGATGGAAAAGACCACGGCGAGGGTACGCGTAGACCCCGAGGCCGCCCCTCCGGATCGAAGAACAAACCTAAACCCCCCATTATAATCACTAGGGACAGCGCAAATGCCCTCAGATCCCATGTAATGGAAGTTGCCAATAACTGTGACATACAAGAGAGTATCTCCACTTTCGCGACGCGGCGGCAGAGAGGGGTTTGCATCCTTAGTGGCGGCGGCACCGTCACGAACGTAACTCTTCGGCAGCCGGCTTCCCCGGGCGCCGTCGTGACATTACATGGAAGGTTTGAATTTCTGTAGTTGCATAAAGTGATTATATTAGTGTTACTAGTTATTTTTAATAATTGTTATTGTTGAAAAATTGGGGCGTATTGAATTAGTGTTAATAGTTGTTATTTTATTTATTTTGAAAAATTGTCATTATAATATTATTGAAAATTTTGTGATTAATTTATCTTAATTTTTTAACATAATATTAGGTTCGAAATACTGTCGCTTTCGGGTTCGTTTCTTCCTCCACCGGCGCCTCCGGCAGCTTCGGGGTTGACAATATATCTCGCCGGAGGACAAGGGCAGGTTGTCGGGGGAACGGTGGTGGGGCCACTGCTCGCTTCCGGGCCGGTGGTGATTATGGCGGCATCTTTTGGTAATGCGGCGTATGAGCGGCTGCCGTTGGAGGATGAAGAAGCGGCGGAGACGCCGGTACAGGGCGGCGGGGGGTTGGAACCGCCGGGGGTTTCAGGACAGCAACTGATGAATGATCCGAACACAAATTTGTTTCAAGGGATGTCTCAAAATATGATGAATTCATGCCAGTTACCAGGTGATCAGGGTTATTGGGGTACAGGTCGACCTCCTTTTTAAGTTGACAAAAAAAAAAAAAAACATGATTTAAATTTCACTAGTTCATGCGGATCATTTTGCATAAATTTATTTTTCTATGAGTAGATTTAATTTCTAGAGTTCATGGTGGTTTGACTGAAGAGGGATGTACAAAATTCATGGATTCTTTGTGGTTTGATATTTTAATTTTATGAGTATGTCTTTTGTAGTTTTGAAATATTTGAACATGAAATCATCAAGTAATTTTCTCTTCATTTCCTTTTGGTTTCTTTAAGTTTCTCATAGTATCATTAAATTAGCCTAATTAGATATCCTTTATAATATACATATATGCATATATACTTCAGCTCATCAGAGATTGTCACATTTGCTAACATAAAATTATGCATTTCGATATCATTCCGATATTCAACCTATGTGGATCATGTTGGCTTATTCTCAGCACCATCTTTTGATTCGGAAATATGGAGCGCGTTGGGATGTTAGAAATTGTGTGTTGAGATTTGAACCCTTAAATCCAATTAGTATTCATATTTAGATTGAATTAAGATTATTCCAATTGTAGTTGAAATAAGAAACCTAGTATGATAAGAAAATGCATCTTTAAATTATAAGATGTATCTTCAGAATATCACATTCTGAATATCACACGTATCTGATTCTCTCCTGAAAAACACACACTCTCTTTTTTTTCCTAAATTGGTTCTCTCTCAATCTCTCTCTTTGGAGTTTCAACAACAACTTCAAGTGTTCAAGATGTGCAAAAAGATCGATAGTGGATTAATCTAGTAGCTGATCCGGCAGGTCGAGAAAGGCGTATCTAATGTATCCATAAGAAGATAGAAGAAAAGCATGTTCGTACTTCAACAATGGGAGGCTAGTAGGTAAGCCAGATCCAAGATTATACACTTGGATCAACGATTTCATTGCTTTTAGTGGTAAACCCACGGATCCACTCCCTCAGGTGAAGTGTTGACCAGGTCTGTATTTTGCACTACTAAGTATATAAGTAAATAAACCTAAGTCTCTGCTAATAATTATAACCATTGACCTAATAAAAAGCATTCAATGTTAACAATTCAACATTCATTTCTTCTTCCTTTTCCTCATAGCTCATTAAAGCTTGTTCGAACTTGCAACCAATTATATAATGTGATTTACGAATGTTACACCATATGCCAAAGATTGTGATGAGTTGGGAAATAGTAAAAATTACTCCAAAAAATTTGAACTTTTAAGAGTATATTTATGGTGGGAAGTGGTGAGAATTTGAGTAGATTGAAATGTGGGTTATAATTATTTAAAATTAAACAGAGAGGTATGGGTTTAACTTTATGGCTTGATTTCTTGGTTTGACTGAATTTTTGGGAGGACATGAATATTGGGTAATGGGGATTTACACGTGCACTGCTCTGAACTTAGCTCCTTTTCGAGGCACAACTAACTCTTTCATATCCAAAGTACCACCAACAAACACCAGAGATTGATGCCAAATGCTGCAGATCTCTCTCTCTATATATATATTTTTTGATCATCTATGTATATATATATATATATATATATATTCACAATTATAGATGTATATAGATGGATATGTGCATTTGTGTTGGAAAGGTTCGCTCCATTTAGAGCTGATTGGATGAGCGTCTATTTCTAATTTCTCATTTTTTATAGATAAAGTAAGAAATTATTTTTAAGGAAATAGAGATATGAAAGATTAAGTGTGTTTGAATGAGTTTTTTTGATAAAAAAAAGTGTAATGATTAAGTGTGATGTGATGTGTTTTTTTTATAAGAATTTTTTTTTTGTTGGAAATTAGTATGGATGAGTTTTGTTTTTGTAAAAATATTTAACCTATTTAAGCTAAACTCATCGATTCAGGCATAAAAAAATATGCAAACTGGATCTTATTTCGTAGCTTACATCATTTCAAATAAATATATGTGATTATTTTGATGATTATATCAAGATGTTAGCGGATAAAATATTTTTAATTATTGGATGAACTGTTTAATCATGAATAGTAAAAATTCTGACTTTCTGAAAAAAAATTGAGGGAAATGCCAAGTAAATTCATTTTTCAAAGAAATTTGAGATTTTTTTCTGAGAAATTGTGTGTAATATTCTTTGGGATATTTTTGGGAGATGTCAAACATATTCATTTTTGATGGAAAAAATCTCTGAAAAATCAAGAAATGAGAAACAACATCCCATCCTATCGGGCCTTTATATATAGTCTCCACTTATAAGTTCTAAGTTCTAACAATGTTTGGTGTTTTTTACCTTCACAAGCATGCACCAACTATACGCTCTAATTTTTTATTTATTTTTACTCTTGAAACTAATTTAAGTTTGTTTGAAAAAAAATGTATTTTAAAGAAAATGCTAAATTTCAGGGAAAGTTATAAAAATATTTTAAAAAGTCGAAGTTGCGCGTGTTTACAAAACTTGCTACAAAATAGAAGTTTGTAGAAATACCTATAGACATTCTTCTGCTTTTTGTTTATTTTCATTGTTTAATAAGTAGAAACATAGTTCATGAAATCAAGCAACGAGAAACAACTTAAATTCAACAAAAAGTTGAAACATGATTTTTTTTTCCAGGTTTTGCAAACAGGGTTATTATGTTTCATTAATTCTTCTTCTCCTTCCTTCGAAACTTCTGGTGTTTGATTAAACTCAAGTATAATTTGTAAAAATGAATTATTAGTATATTGCAAAGTGGATTACACTAAAATTTGATCAAAATTGAGTATGAACTAGAGTTTCCCCTTCCTATGTTGCAAATCATTTAACTAGTGCAATTAATTTTCTAGGATTAATTCTTGTTCATCAGGGTTAGTAGCTAATCTAATTACTACTTGACACTGATTTCTAGCTCAGCACCTCAAAACGGTGTTTATAAACTATACATGATAGATTAGATTTTCCCTCTACGAGTAATAGGGCCTAAAGAGCCTCAATTGTTTCCTTCAGATTTTGATGGACTTGGGTCTCAGTTCCGCTCATTTAAAGTCACGTAAACTTAATCTATAAAGGGTATATAATGTCTCCCAATAGCGTATTTATACCAAAACGGACCTTCACTACACTTTCGCAATGCAATTACGTAGCCCAATCCAATAATATAGCCCAGCCTCATATATAAATCATACCTATTTTTTTTTATATATATATATAATATAAATATTATATAACAATAACAATATAAATAAGGGATAATGTCACTAATAGTGACCGAAATATCAAATTTGTATCACTTTGGTCCCTAAAGTATTTTTTGTTATGCTACCATCCCTAATGTTATAATTCGTCTCACTTTGGTCCTTTCCGGTAGATTATGGCTGGAAGTATCAATTTTTCAAGGAAAAAATCGTCAGATCATATTTTCCTGTCTCACTTGGTTCCTTTTTCGATTTTTATATCTCACTTTAGTCCCTTTTTCGATTTTTTACATTTTAGCCCCCCCTCCAAAAAAAAAACTTTTATTATTTCCAATGCCACACCAAGACAATTCAAATTTAATTGCTACTTGATCAAATTACATATAATTAAATTTGTCATGTGTTTAATTGAATTCAACTAAAATTTTAAAAAAATCTCTATCTAAAATGTATGGAATATATATTTTAAAAAAATGTTATATCAATGGCTAATAGCATTGTTTTATAACCGAGTTTTGATAGAATACTAAATATTTTTTATGATACATATTTATTACTTAAATCTAATCAATTGCATCTTGTATATCAATTTCTTTTATAAAAAGCAAAGGACAAGTAGCTCCAATAAAATAGGTTAAAAACCTATTGAAGGCTCTAAAACTCGGGTCTAAGACGCTCAGCTCACGCTACGGCGAGCACTTTGGCTCACCGTAGCCCGAGCAACAAGCCTTCGACTAGCCCACACTGTAGCAAGCCTTTGGCTCGTTGTGATGCGAGCTGATAGAAAATTGTCGGCTCGCACACAGTTTAATGCACGATTGGGAGTAACGTTGTCTTGTTAGTGCTCCCGAATCTCACGACTTCATCTTGGGCTTTCAATCTCATCCAATTTCGCATCTTTTCTCGCCGAAAGCTCCAAATTAACATCCTACTGTCGGGTTTCGCGAAAAATAAATTGCGCTGCGTTTTTTTTAAATTTAAATCCGAAAATGAATTCTCGATTTGCATAATTGAATCGATTAACCACTAAAACGAATAATTACTTACCCGTTGACGCGAAGTGGCTGGAGATTTAATTTCACCTTAAAAAATTCGAGACTTGTAGGCTTGAATTATTCAAGAACATGTGTAATCCAATCTTCACGAATCCTTGAAACCTTTCTTGAATTCTTGATCCGAACAACGAACGTACGTTGCCTCTAAATAATCACGCGGATTGATTGGACAAAAATTCCCTTCTTTTAGTCTTGGAGGTCGACGACTAGTGTTCTAAGAGAGAGGGAGGAGTTTTTCTTTTCTTTCTAGAAAAGTTGTGAGATTACTTTTTGTCTCATCTAGGTGAAGGAGTCCTTTTATTATCACTTGACTTATTGACCAAGACAAAAAAAAGAGTCATCGTTGGGCATCTAAGTGGACGCCCAACTTAACCATTTGGACGCCCCCACCTAGCCCGACCCTTCTATTGTTTTAATTAATCATCTATTTAATTAATAATTCATTATATCCAATAATAAATTAATTAATTAAATAACCAAATTAATTAGATAAATTAATTCATTAAGTTATTTCCCTCAAGAAATTAATTAATAATTAATCATCTCATCCAATGAGTAATTAATTAATTATTTAATTTATCCCATAAATTAAATCTCCCAGAATAAAATAGAAAATCCTTTCATTTTTCTTTATCAATCCTTTAGCGCGACTCTTTACGTTCATTTCGTTTGGCAATGAGAGGAATCAAAGGAAGTGGGTAACACCTAGCCAGTCACGTGGCCCACTTCGTAGCCCAAATAAAATCGAATGATTGAATCATTCCACAACCTTCCAATCGTAAATACCGTATAAGTATAAACCCTTTGTTCCTGTGCCCCCAGTCAAGTGAGAATCATAGTTATGTCAAACTCACTGGACTTGACCATATGTATTAATTACAATAATACGAGATCTTTGAGCTTGATTTAGTGTCTCGCACAATCGTCCCTTTTTCTTTGGCCAAAGACTTTGATCTCTATTATCTATAATCACATTGGATACTTTCTCAGTCACTTATGAGAGAACAAATCCCATATTAATATCATCTAAGACTACCACTTGCCCACCAAGTCGCATTTCGAGGTCGACCCCACCAACGAGTGAATTGGGTCTAACTACTCTAGTGATTGACTTGACGTCACAAGTGTATCTTCAGCCTGATACTTCAGGTCAAAGGTTCACTTATATTTATTACGCATAATCAGTTCTGTCATTGATAGTCACAGAGTGAAAACCCATGTGACATAACCGATGCGAGTCGTGTTCGAGCATATCAGTTCCACCAATGTGCTTACAGTCTTAAGCTCCCACTATCAGTGTTCGACTGGCACTCCCATGTCAAAGCTCAGATTATACAAGTGTTCTAAGTCTTTATTTGTCCATTAAAGACTTCATATTACTTGCGAATGAGTTTAAGTAATCAAGATCAATCTCTTTAGTGCCAATTTTCCTATCCCATAGGAAGTAGAGAGATTGCACTGAAAACATGGACAAAGTGTTTTACACTACTTTTAGATGTAGATAAGATTTAAGTGAAAACTAAACAATGTCTTTTATTAAAAATAATAAATAAGTTTATTACAAGTAAAATGCCCTATCATTCTATCCTCTATGGCATCTGAGGGCCATAATCTTAACAATCTCCCACTTGCACTCAATGCCACTCATTTTGGTATCCTATACCCATCCTCTCCAGGTGTCGGTCCAGAACAGCCTGAGGTAGTGGTTTGGTGAACGGGTCAGCTACATTGTCAGCTGAGGCTATTTTCTGCACTACTATCTCTCCTCTGCCAACGATCTCCCTGATGATGTGAAATCTTCTCTCAATGTGTTTAGACTTGTTATGAGACCTTAGTTCCTTGGCTTGTGCTATTGCTCCATTGTTATCACAATAAAGTGGCAACGGGAGCTCTGTACTAGGAATCACTTCAAGTTCTCCTAGAAACTTTCTCATCCAAACAGCTTCTTTGGATGCTTCTGAGGCTGCCACATATTCTGCTTCAGTGGTGGAATCAGTGGTTGTGCTTTACTTGGAACTTTTCCAAGACACCGCCCCACCATTAAGCGTGAAAACAAACCCTGGAGTGGATTTTCGGTCATCTACATCAGACTGAAAGTCTGAATCAGTGTAACCTTCCATCTTCAGATCTCCACCTCCATATATGAGAATTATATCCATAGTTCTTTTAAGATAATTTAAGATATTCTTCACAACTATCCAATATTCCTTTCCCGGGTTTGCCTGAAATCTACTCACCACGCTCACAGTATAAGCAATGTCAGGTCTAGTACACAACATTGCATACATCAGGCTACCTACTGCAGAAGCATAAGGTACATTACTAATCTCCGTTCTATCTTCTTAGTTTTGAGGACACATAGATTTAGACAAGTGTACTCCATACCTCATGGGAAAGAATCCTTTCTTAGAGTTATCCATCCTAAATCACTTTAGCACATTTTCTAAGGAAAGGTCTTCGGAGAGACCAATCATTCTATTCGTTCTATCTCTATAGATACGAATTCCTAGAATGTACGTTGCTTTTCCCAAGTCTTTCATAAAAAACGTACTCGAAAGCCATTTCTTGATAGTGGTGAGCATTCCTACGTCATTTCTATCAGTAAAATGTCATCCACATATAGTACTAAGAACGAGATCTTACTCCCACTAGTCTTCTTGTAGACACAGGGTTCATCTTCGTTCTTGATGAAGTCATATCCCTTTACTACTTCATTGAAACGAAGATTTCGACTTTCAGATGCTAGCTTGAGACTGTATATGGACCTTTAAAGTTTACATACTTTATGGATATCGGTCTCAGATACAAAACCTTTTGGCTATTCCATATAGATGTCCTCTTCTAGGAATCCATTTAGAAAAGCAATTTTGACATCCATATGCCATATCTCATAATCTAAGTATGCATCTATGGATAACAGTATTCGGATGGACTTTATCATGGCCAAGGGTGAAAAAGTCCCTTGATAGTCAATTCATTCTCTTTGACTATAGCCTTTTGCTACGAGCCTGGCTTTAAAGGTGTCAACCTTGCCATCGCTACCTATCTTTCTTTTATAGATCCCTTTACATCCTATAGGTTTGATACCTTCAGGACGATCTACCAAAGTCCAGACTTGGTTCGATTGCGTAGAGTCCATCTATGTTTCCATTGCTTCTCACCATCTTGAAGCATCGACATCCACCATCGCTTGATCATAGATACAATGATCATCTTCATGACTTTCTTGTACTACAGTGTGAAGCTCTAGTTCCCTCTACAGTAGATACCCATACCTCTCAGGTTCATGTGGTATTCTACCAGATCTATGTGGTGGTTGTGATACTATTGTGTCAGGCCTTGGTTCTTGGACAAATGTCTCTGAGGGAGTTTCATTTTGTTCTTCTAGAACAATCTTTCTACCTTTGCCCTCTTCCAAGATGAACTCATCTTCAAGTAAGTGGGCTTGTAAGGCCACAATGATCCTTTGATCATCATGTAGTTAAAACAAGAATCCCATGGAATCTTCAGGATAACCAATGAAACGTCTCATTACCCAAATCTTGATATGGTTAAGACTTAGTTTCCTATTATTCCACATCTCATGTGGAGTTTTAGGAACGGATTTGGAAGGACATCTGTTCAATATATAAGCAACAGTAAGGAGCGCATGTCCCCACAACGAAACGGGTAAATCAGTGTAACTAAGCATGGAACAAACCATGTCCAATAGTGTTCGGTTTCTCCGCTCGGCTACTCCATTTAGTTGAGGAGTTGCTGGTGGTGTTAGTTGTAACATTATTCCTTGTTCTTTAAGGAATTCATCAAACTCGGCGCTCATATATTCCCCTCCACGATCTTAACGTAGAGTTTTTATATTTTGCTCAGTTTGATTTTCTACTAAAGCTTTGAATTCTTTAAACCTTTCAAAGGATTCAGACTTTTGCTTCATCAGATATACTAGATCATATCTTAAATGATCGTCTGTGAAAGTGATGAAGTAGTAGAAACCTCCACGAGCCATTTCTTCAAATGGTCCACAAATGTTGATATGCACTAATCCTAAGACTTGAGTAGCTCTTTCAAAAGTCCTAGTGAAGGGAGATCTAGCCATCTTGCCTAAGAGACACGATTCACGTGTTGGATAGGGATCCGACCCTAGTGAGCTTAAAAGCCCATCTTTTTCCATTTTGTGGATCTTGTGCTCTCTAGCATGGCCTAATCTAAGATGCCACCTGAGTCTTAAGTTAGCTTCTTGCGTACCAAGTTTTTGTGTTACGACATTCACATCAGAAGAATTTTGGACATTTAAATAATACAAACCATTAACTAAAGATGCATTGCCAACTATTATATTTCTCTAATAAATGTCGCAATTCAATTTAGAAAAACGAAATGTATAACCAATCTTAACTAATATAGGAATGAAAACAATGTTCTTAAGCCCCTTGGGAAAAACTAAAACATTATTTAAAAACAATAAATATCCAGAATTCAAAATCAAAGAAGTAAATCCAATCCAAGTAGCCGCGACGTTTTCCCTGCTGCCTACTTTGATCATCACTTCTTCTCGGCCCATCTTTCTACTTCTCTCCAAATCTTTATCCAAACAACATACATGAGCACTAGCCCCTGAGTCCAGAATCCATGATGTAGGAAAAACGGTCATAGAACAATTAGTTTCAAAAACGAAGAGTTCCATACCTTTTGCGCCTTTGTCTAATTTAGGACAGTTCCTCTTCCAGTGGCCAAGCTCACCGCACTTGAGACATCTATCCGTCTTCTTAGGCCCTTTGCTCTTATAAAACCCTTGAGCCTTTCCCTTACCCTTTTGAACACCCCATTTTGCTCCTAGCTTGCCAGCCTGCTTCTTCTTCTTTTTGGACTTAGACTTTTTAGGTCTAGAAGAAATGGCCAAGGCAGTTTCCTTTCCCTTTGGTTTCATTTGAGATTGTGCAGTAACCAATTTGTTCATTAGCCCTGCTAAATTGCACTCTATCTCATTGCAGTTAAAGTTAACCACAAATTGGGAGAAGGAATCAGGAAGAGATTGCAAGATTAAGTCAGTTTGAAGGGTGGCGTTCATGGTGAAGTCGAGAGCTTCTAATTTCTCAATCCTTAATATCATTTTGAGGACATGATCACCAATCTTATCACTTTCTTTCATCTTGGCTCCGAAGAGCTCTTTCGATATCTCATATTTTGCAGTTCGACTATGCTCACCATAGAGCTCTACCAGGTGTGCTGATAGCTCTTGCAGTGGGCATCTTATCATGTGACCTTTGAAGTTCATTGGTCATAGATCCCAGCATGTATCCTCTCACCCAGACGTCGTCCTTGACCCATTTTTCATGGGCTTGGACCTCTTCCTCACTAGCACGTGTTCTAGTTGGAGCCGCCGGGATATCAGCCTCCAAGACGTATCCCAGAGATTCCATATTGAGGACAATCCTCAAATTTCTAAGCCAGTCCACATAATCCAGTAAAGGTATTCTTTTCGAGCAGAATTGAAAGTGGATTTGTCATATTTGAGAGAGATAAACGAGAAAATAACTGCAGAAATAAACCAGATTAATTAGATTACTTGTAATTAACTTAATCAAGAAAAGTTAAGGACTTTAAAATTCATCTTGGCTCCCACTGCATTTTTCGAATCCCACACTCCTATGTAGAAATCGGGAATCATCATTGGCATCGATTGCACGGCGGGTATTGAGGTCCTCAATTAATTAGATGGGTTGCAACCTAACCGATTTTGGCCCATTAATTATTTGAAGTGATGTCTAACATCAATTTATCTAATAAATATTTCAATACCTTTCCCCATAGTTCACCAAGCCGTAACCTAACCGATTTCTAAGCTTGTAAACTACCCGAGTTCATTCCCACTAACTCCTTTAATCTAACATTTGAATTTCACCTTGCAACCTAACCGGTTTCTGGGGTGAAATATGCTTCGATTAAGGCATTTTCATGCACTTAATAAAATTCCAAATTATTTCCAAATGTATAACCCCCATAACTGGGAAGCATTACATATTTGTAGTAATCTTAATTTTAATAAGCTTAATGGAGGGCGAGGATGTGCCACATCCTTTACTAACTCGGTATTATTTATTTGGGAGAATTTAAATTGTCTAATGTTTGGTCTCACTTTGCACATTAATCAATTTATATAGCGCAATTATCATATATCAAACATGCATAATTTATATTACTAATAAACATGCCTATCAATATAAATATTCATGGAATTAAATAAATAAAACCATCACACTCGATCAAGGACTTTTACTAGAGTGCTCGAGCCAATGAGTCATTACAAAAAGGTAAAAATGAAAATCTATCTAATCTTCATGGGCTTCTTGTCCCCACCATTCTTGAATTATTCTATTAGAATGCTTTAAAACAACCTATACATTATTTCTAAAAAAGCAATAAATAGCCTCAATTTTGGTTTTACAACCTATAAAAGAAAGGTAAATCGAATAAAACCTAAGCCCATGATCGGTGTCTCCATCACGTAAGTCATGCTCGCAATATTAAAACACTTATGTTGATTATTTAAAATTTTAGTCCAACTAAAAAGTCCTTTATAAAATTCTTAATTTATACATATTCTTTATTTCAATTAAAATCATTCTAGTCCTACTAGATGACTTAGATACACAAAATTATAAATTAATATATATCTACCTTCAATTAAAATAATATTAGTCCAACTAAAATGAATACATAAAATATGGAATCTTATTTTATTATGATTTAAAGCCATCATTAATTGGAAAAACTTTTATTTGATTGATTAATTAATTATTAATCATCCAAGAAAAATAATTTATATCCCTTATTCAGATATCTAAGTAATTTCCAAGTTGAGGAAAAATTAATAATATTTAATCTCTAAAAAAAAAATTAATTATTGTAATTAAATATTTTTATTCCAATTAATCTTATTGGGCTCAATTTCATCAGACCCAAGTCACTATCCTTTTGGTCCACTTGGATTTAATTTAATTGGGCCCAAAATTAATTAATTAGAAAAACATACACGTGTTATTAATTTCTATTGGGCTAGTTTTAATTTAAGTCCAAATCACCAATCCATTGGCCCATATGGAATGAATTAAATTAAGCCCAAACCAATTAATAAATCAAAATTAAGTAATTTTCAAATTGGGATTAATTTGAATTATTCCGGGTCATCATCCTTTTGATCCACCCGGATAATAAAATATACCCAAAACCCAAATACCAATTTGACCCAAATTCACAGCCCATTCTCAAACTCGGATCCAAGACCTGGTCCAGCGGGTCGTGTGTCGAAACATACGACCCGACAGGCCGTGTGGCCTAGCGCCATACGCATTGTGCGTACAGCGCAGCGCGCACAATCTTTGGGGCTTTCGAGCCCTGTTTTTCCTCGTTTCTTGATTTTTTTCTCATATCATAAAATTACCCAGATTTATAATAAACATAAAAAATCAAAATCTAGGCTAAAAACCATAAAAACGCAGATTTAAGAATGCATAAACTCATGCTTCAAAAACACATAATATGCATATCAAAAATCACATAAACTTGATCAAATATGCAAATCAGAGATTGGCTCTGATACCACTGTTGGGTTTCGCGAAAAATAAATTGCGCAGCGGTAGTTTTTATAATTTAAATCCCAAAGTGAATTCTCGATTTGTATAATGGAATCGATTACCCGCTAAAACGAATAATTACTTACCCGTTGAAGCGAAGTGGTTGGAGACTTAATTCCACCTACAAAAATTCGAGACTTGTAGACTTGAATTCTTCAAGAACACATGCAATCCAATCTTCACGAATCCTGGAAACCTTTCTTGAATTCTTGATCCGAACAACGAATGTACGTTGCCTCTAAATAATCACGCGGATTGATTGGACGAAAAATCCCTTCTTTTACTCTTGGAGGCCGACGACTAGTGTTCTAAGAGAGAGGGAGTAGTTTTTATTTTCTTTCTAGGAGAGTTGTGAGATTACTTTTTGTCTTATCTAGGTCAATGAGTCCTTTTATTATCACTTGACTTATTGACCAAGACAAACAAAAGAGTTCTCATTGGGCATCCAAGTGGACGTCCAACTTAACCCTAGGAGGAATCCAAATGGACGCCCCCACCTAGACTAACCCTTCTTTTGTTTTAATTAATTATCTATGTAATTAATAATTCATTATATCCAATAAATAAATAAATTAAATAACCAAACTAATTAGATAAATTAATTCATTAATTTATTTCCTCAAGAAATTAATTAATAATTAATCTTATCTTTATAATTAATCATCTCATCCAACTAGTAATTAATTAATTATTTAATTTATCCCATAAATTAAATCTCCCATAATAAAATAGAAAATCCTTTCATTTTTCTTTATCAATCCTTTAGCGCGACTCTTTTGGTTCGTTCTGTTTGGCAATTAGAGGAATCCAAAGGAAGTGGGTAACACCTAGCCAGTCACGTGACTCACTTCGTAGCCCAAAAGAAATCAAATAATTGGATCATTCCAAAACCTTCCAATCTTAAATACCGTATAAGTATAAACCCTTTGTTCACGTGCCCCAGTCAAGTGAGTGTCATGGTTATGTCAAACTCACTGGACTTGACCATATGTATTAATTATAATAATATGAGATCTTTGAGCTCAATTTAGTGCCTCGCACAATCGTCCCTTTTGCTTTGGCCAAAGACTTTGATCCCTATTATCTATAATCACATAAGATACTTTCTTATTCACTTATGAGAGAACAAATCTCATATTAGATATCAGCTAAGACTACCATTTGCCCACTACGCCGCATTTCGAGTTCGACCCCACCAACGGGTGAATTGGGTTTAACTACTCTAGTGACTGACTTGACGTCATAAATGTATCTTCACCCTGATACTTTAGGTCAAAGGCTCACTTATACCTATTACGCATAATCAGTTATGTCATTGACAGTCACAGAGTGAAAGCCAATGTGACAGAACCGATGTGAGTTGTGTTCGAGCATATCAGTTCCACTAATGTGCCTACAGTCTTAAGCTCCCACCATCACATGACGTTCGACGTCATAAATGTATCTTCACCCTGATACTTTAGGTCAAAGGTTCACTTATACCTATTACGCATAATCAGTTATGTCATTGACAGTCACAGAGTGAAAGCCAATGTGACAGAACCGATGTGAGTTGTGTTCGAGCATATCAGTTCCACTAATGTGCCTACAGTCTTAAGCTCCCACCATCACATGATGTTCGACTGGCACTCCCATGTCAAGATTCAGATTGTACAAGTGTTCTACGTCTTTATTTGTCTATTAAAGACTTCATATTAATTGCGAACGAGTTTAAGTAATCAAGATCAATCTCTCTAGTGCCAATCTTCCTATCCCATAGGAAGTAGAGAGATTGCACTGAAAACATGGCCAAAATGTTTTACACTACTTATAGATGCAAATAAGATTTAAGTAAAAACTAAACAATGTCTTTTATTAAAAATAATAAATAAGTTTATTACAAGAAAGATACTCTATCATTCTATCCTCTATGGTATCTGAGGACATAATCCTAACACCTACAAAGTAAATCAAGACTTTAGGCGAGCATTTATCATTAAATATCAGATAAAAACATAAGAATTAGACGAGGTTGCTCGATATATAAAGTACTTATTAGTAAACAATGATAAAATATGTACCAAAAAATCAAGTTACTTGAGCTTGACTCATATTCGGCTCAGTTAAAACTCGTTTAAGCTAGCTTGATTGACAATCAAACCAAGCACAAATACAAATTTTCAAACTTAACAATAATTCAAACAAGTTTGAACAAGAACTTTCAGGTTGTTTTGTGATTTATATATTAACGACCAAGATTTCTTTATTACGTATGGAAATTTGTTCTAATTTTATAATTCAATTTTGTGTCTAGATTTTCAATTGGATTATAAGGATAGGCTCATGCTTTTAGAAAAAGTCCCGAGTTCAAAACTCAATTTTCATGACACCAATTACATCGTTGTAATTAAAATAATAATAATAATATGATTGAAAAATAGATTGCTAAACTATTTTTATTTTTACGTCCTATATTCAACCTCATTTAGAGGTAAGTCGACAAGAAAATAATGACCTCATCAAACTAACAACCTTTTCACAATGCTTCATTAGAACAACTGACAAAAATGTATGAAGCAAATAATTGTATGAAAGAAATTTCAAACAATTTGTTCCCAACGAAACAAACACCATTTTCTTTTTTGGTAGACAAATTCTGCATTAAAATGACGATAAGAAAAATCAAAGTTACACATAATTCATAGAACTAAATTCTGACAAAATATGATTCACCTAATTAAAGTTTGAGAAAATACACCATTCACGTCCTTAATACTAGAATTCCAGATAATAATGGAAGAGTTTATTTCTCCATCAAATACATTATGTCAAATATTGTTTAATGGATAAAAGAGTATTTTGATGACAAATGAAGATAAAAAATTAGGTGGAATGTGATTATAAAAACACAGTGTGAATATCAATCCCATCGTTTTAGCAGCACTTAAAGTGCTATTTATATTATATGCGTAATTTCTACATCAAATTAATGTTTTTTTTAATTAAATTCTTTCAAGTAGTATTTTATTACTTATAAAATAGAGATAATAATTGGCACTCATGAGCTGTTGTCTGTTGTTGGGACCCAATTAACATTAGCACATATATTGTTAAAGGGTTATTCACACTAACCATCCTCCTTATTTAGAGTAATATCAACTCAACCTATTTATTTTGGACATATAACAAACATCCACCTCCTTATAAACAAAACTTAAAATTGCCCCATTCTGTTAGAAAACTAATAAAATTTGTTGAAATCATCAAAAAATATTATGTGAATTTCCTATTTTGCCCTTGTCTTAGTCAACTATTTTCTTTTGACTAAAATACCCCTGAGAAGATCATGTTAGATTTTATTACAAGAGGGAGTTGTTTGTCATGAGCCCCAAATAAGCAGGTTGAATTGTAATTACCAAAATACCTCTTAGGAGATAAATGTAATTTGTCAAATTAGAAAGGCGTATATTACATATTTCAATCTTTTTTTTATTACTTAACATATTTCAAACTTTAAATATATGATTTGTAACATATTGTTAACATCTTATTAATGATGGAGTCAGGAAAAAGAATACCGATTTTATGTTCGATTTTAAAAGCAATATTATAACCCGTGCCGAATTCAAACCCAGCACCTCGCGCCGACTGTACTGTTTGTTTTTAGGTGGAATGTAAGTGTTATCATGTCATTTTAAGTTTTTAGTTTTTAGCTGATATTTCTTTTTTTTTTAAATGAGAGTAAAATTGTCATTTGTCACTTTCCATCACATTGGACTAAACCCTAAATGGATGTTAATCAGAAGAGGCTGGATGTAAGGTTTATCATAAGAGGGGAGTGTATGTTATATACCCCAAATAAGCGGCCTGAATTGTAATTATAAATTAGGTTTTTTTCTTTTTAAACGAGGATAAAATTGTCATTTATCACTCACATTTGACTAATGGACGTTAGTTAGAAGGGGGTGAATGTAAGAATTTATTATCAGAGTGGAGTGTCTGTTATGTGCCCAAAATAAGTGGATTGAACTATAATTACACTAAATAAAGAGGATAGTTAGTGTAATATGAACTCTATTGTTAAATCATAAAATCTTTTGTTTATTGCAAAAATTAATTTCTTGTGATCAGTTTGAATCCAAGAATTCACATTCTAATATATAGAGACACTTGATCGTAGGGCAAAAAATTAATTGATCTTTTCTTGATTGCTTATGCAAGAAAATTCTTTTGAGTTGATCATTTCAATTATCTCTATTATTCTAAAATTCTACTAAAATATGAACATAATCAAAACATATATGTGAGTAGAACATATTTGATTAATTAATGTACACCAATTTTCTATTTTGTCAAGCACAACAACTGATTACCTAACATTGAAGACAAGAGGACTTCCAACTTTGCACATTCTGACTTGGACGTGCAATTTTGTTTCAAATAATTGGAGCTTAATTAATAAATCTTATTTGGCATTATTAATTGCAATATCAAAATGGTTTAAAAAAATGAACATCATTTAAAATGATCAGGTTAGCTCTTCTATTTCAAATTGGTATTTTATCTCTCGTATTTTATTTCTCATATGCACGCCATGTGTGTAAATTTTTTTTACTTAAATATATAGGTAATATGGATTTGGTACACATGTTATGTATATATGAAATGAACTACGAGGTGAAACACGATATTTAATAAGAAGATTCAAAATAAGAATGTGCCTCCAATTGAGGGATAACTTTAGCTAGGATTTGGGGAAAATTGCATTTTTAGTCCCGTAACTTTGCCCCATTTCACTTTTGGTCCCATTAGTTACGAGATTCTCACTTTACGTCCTATATCTTTCAAAAAATTCTCACTTTTGGTCCCAAACCCATGATTCCGTCTATTTTTAACGTAAAATGGCACGTGAGTGGCCCGTGCGCCGTTAACCAGCTAGGTTTGGGGGGAAATTGTTCACTTTGACTGTTTGGGAGACAAAATTGGCACCAAAATTGAGAAAAACCTATCTAATTTTGCCCCAAAATCTTATTTCCTCTTCCTTTTTCTCAATTTTACCGCCAATTTTGCTTCCCAAACAATCAAAGTGAACAATTTCCCCCCAAACCTAGCTGGCTAACGGCGAACGGACTACTCACGTGCCATTTCACGTTAAAAATACACGGAATTAGGGGTTTGAGACCAAAAGTGAGAATTTTTTAAAAGATATGGGACGTAAAGTGAGAATCCCGTAACTAATGGGACCAAAAGTGAAATGGGGCAAAGTTACGGGACTAAAAATGCAATTTTCCCTAGGATTTGCATATTATTTCATTGATTAAGATGGTTTAAATAATGATATTGTAAGTCTGTAACAAGTAGAGAAAATTGTAATTTTGGTCTTATATATTTGGGGGTGGGGGGGGGGGGGCAACTTTGGGACATTATCTTTTTCAAATTGCAATTAAGACCAATATCTTTTAATTTTGTGGCAATTTGGTCCTCCGATGCAGGAAAATTCTAGATATTGGGGATTTTGCATTCAATTTGGGGATTTTCGGATTTTTGGAGAAAAAATTGGGCTTTTGCTGATTTTGGAGGGAGGGATTTTGCTAATATTATATTTATATATATGCACACACAACAACTTACAACAACAATATCAAATAATAATATACAAACACCAATGTTTAAAATTAGAATTTTTTTATACTTATTATCTATTTTTTTTTAATAATTAAGACTCGTATTTTTAAAGTATCATAAAATAATACAAATTAATATTAATAAATATCAATGGATATATAATATATATATATATATATATATATAATTCAAACATTAGAAAAATTATAAAGTACTCACCGTGTCCATAACATGTTGAGTACTCCTCTCAGTTATAAAATCTCTTTTAACTTATTTTGGATCTTTTATATATATATATATTATAACATGAAATTGATAAAGTATTTTACTTTGATTCTTTCAGGAATTTTTTTTTTGATTCTCATACTTTATAATAATTTTATTATTTAAAATTCAATTAAAGTATGACAAATTCGCAAATAAATAAATAAAAATATGTGATTATGAAGCTTAAAATTAATTAAATATATTACTACTATGACATTCAAATGTGCGAATTTTATTTTTATTATGTATATATTTATATACACGTATATATATATATATATTGTCAACGATATTTAATAATGTCAATTTATATCTTTTTATGAAAAAACAGATGCAACAAGTTAAAGTATGAAAAAAAAAATCCCTCCAATTTCCCGCCAAAGTATGAAAAAGAAATTATGTCAATTTTTCCGTCAATTTCTCTCCAAAGTGCCAAATCTCCAATTTCCTCCCTAATTTCCATCCAAAATCCCTAAGTAGAGGCAAAATCCCCGAATTGAATGCAAGATCCTCAATTTTTAGAATTTTCTAGCACTGAAGGATCAAATTGCCACTCGGAGGACTAAAATTGTCACAAAATTTTAAGATAAATGACTTAATTACAAATTGGAAAAGATATTTGTTAAAGTTGCCATCCCCTAATATACAAGACCAAAAATGCAATTTTATACTCTTGAGTTTTGAGGCTAGTTTAAAAAAGTATGTGGACTTCGAGTTTCAAGGATATGCATCTCACGTCTCTTAACATTTTGATTTTGACAAGACTTGATTTCTCTTATTATATCCTCTTGATTACAAATATAATATAGTAGTATTTGAAGAGCTTCCATATTTCTACAAATACTAGTATATAGCAATTTTCTTTGAAAACCTTTCAAAAACTAATTTTGGGACGGTGAAAGTATATGTCTTCTATGATTACGTATATGGGTATTTCCGTATTTACGGTTTCATTAATGATCAAACTGTATCTATAACCAAGATTTTGGTCCAAAAAACATCGAACAAAAAATTCGATTTGCTTATAAATTATTATTTTTTAAGTTAGATTCTTCATTCGATTTTGATATTAGGCATCAATAAACCTAACCAAACCGGAAAACGAATTAATTGGAGAACCATAATTTCTATTCGGTTAAGACTGAATGAACACCGCTAATTGCTCGCAATTAGAAGTTCTTTCAGATATTCATTGTATAATTCAATTATTCATAAACTCTAGTAGAATTCTAATAAAAATATTTGAAGATAAATACCCTAATACATGGTGATATGGGTAAAAACCCACTTTGACAAAATTACCCCCCAAAGCTAGCTTTATTCCCCAAATAGGCCAGGATCCGCGCGTTTTAGTTCGGGTTCGGTATGACCCGACCCGTCCGATCCGAAAGACCCGGAACCTCAGCCGTAGATTGGTAAGACGTGGATCTTAGAGATCGTGACGCGTGTCCTATCCCTATCCGGACAAGGTGATCTCTCCTATAAATACCCCCTCCATTTCTCACTCAAGGGGTAAGCCTTTCATTACTCCACATTTACTATAGCGACCTCGATCCTTTAGTCTATACTGACTTGATCGTCGGAGGGTCTACGCTGGGGTCAACCCCAGCTCGACCTTAACGAGGGTCTTTTGATTTCAGGTAGTTCCAGTTCAGGAGCTTCGCGATCGTGTTCGAGCCGAGCTTCACTGAGGAGGGTCGAGTTCATTTTAGACCCAAATCACATGGTATATACGATTTTCTCTTTGCTATATACAAAATTAATTACCTGAAGCAAGGAAGGGTGGTTCCATTAACAACTTTGTCACGATTTAAAAAAAAAAAAAAAAAAACTTTGTCACGATTCACCACTTATAAACAGAGGTCTCGTGCTCAGTTAATTCGATGCTACCCACTTAGGTACATGCCTAAGTGGGTTTTAAACTGCTGATTCATACATATGAGGTGATCATTTCACTTTATGACATCTTCATCACTACAACAAAAAATAATATTTGTGACAAAATTTGAAATGATAATGTTAAAATTGTCACTAGATATACATAATGAATGACAATAATTTTTGTTTTGTCACAATAAGAATTTTTAGTGACAAGAGTTTTTTAAAAGTTGTAACTCTTGACAATTAGTGACATATGTATAGTGACAACACAAATAGAATAACAATTAAAATTGTTGTCACTAAGTTGTCACAAAAGGTGTGTCACTAATTGTTATTAGTGACAAACAATTTCCTTGTCATTAATTATCAACAGTGACAACTTTTATACAAATCTTGTCACTATTAAACACGTAGAGCCTATTTTAGTGACAAAACAAAAGTTCTTGTCACTAAAAATTTCTAATTAGTGATAACTTTGACATTGTCACTTTGATACTTTGTCACCAATGTCTTATTTTTTTGTAGTGCATATGCAGATCCAGCGGTTTAAAACCCACTTGGGCACGTACACAAGTGAACATGGAATTTCCCCTCGTGCTCGGGTTCTGTGTATATGAAAAATATCCTTCAAAGAGATCTCCGTAATTGCCCAAGAATACTGATGGAGCAAATTTCAATTATAATTGATTAAAAGACCAAAATGCCCTTAAGATTCAAAATATTAATAGAAAAACCAAGGATCCACGTCTTTTTAATAATTCGGGTGGGGCCAACCCACAACCAGACCTTGCGACCTGGACGATCATGACTGATCATTATTGGACACCTGACACAATTCCTGAAACCCATTTGTCACATCATGAATAGTGTCAATCTGTGCAATATAAATACCCCTAATGACCTATTTGCAGGGCGTCATGCATTTATTGCAGTTAATTCTCTAGATTCACCTCGTTTTTACCTACAAATATTCATTTCGAACTTATAGTGAAGCACACACTGTTACTAAGATAGAAACGCCTAATTTTATTGAACTACATTAGACTTGATCTTAATTGATTAGGTACGTAAGCAACTTGATTTAGCTCAAGTTCAGTCTATAATCTCATTCAGGGATGGATCTAGGAATGAATGCTTGGGGGATCGAATTACCATTCAAAATTTATTTTTGACGATATTTATAAGTGTATATACATTAACCTATTTTTAATTTTATTAGATAAGTAAATTAACAATTATCACGTGTAAGAAAAAGCAAATTTAACTTTCAATTAATTGGTAGTAGTTTCAAAATATATAAATCATTCTTAAATCAACTTATAACATGTGTACTAAATAATAATTTGTTAATCAGAAAAAGATGAATTAGTATAAGCCGATTATTTCTCAAGAATTTAAAAGCTAATGATGGTTTAATCGAGAATACGACATGATTAACTTCAAATACCTACATATATTATATAGTTTAAACTAATTCCTAACAAAAATATAAAACTCTAAACATTAAATTTTTGAATGATGGTCGACTTTTCTATGTAGATTTGTTGATATCGTGTATTTTTTCTGCTCAGCAGTATTTTTTTATAGGTTTTAAGAAAAATGATTGTTAATTATAATAATAATAAGTATAGAAAAGAAGTTTAAAGACTTTTTCTTTACAATTCAACTTCTTTCTTTTCTATTTGTTTTTGTTAACTGATTTGTTAACTATAAACTAATTTAAATAAAGAGTTAATCCAAAAATAAAAAGAAGGTTAAATAAAAAAAAAAACAGTGAGATTCCCTGTTACGGTATCCTCATATTAAGTGCACCACAAAAGTCCACAAGACCACACAACAGTACAACTGGTCAAAAGCATTTATCTCAAAAAAAGAAGGACAAAACATTGAGGACTCTAAGAGTCAATCCCTACCCATTCTCTTCCAAGACACCTTTGCTAATTGGACTGCAGCTGTTATCTGATTATGCCTTCAAAACCTTACATTATATAATCTTTGGGAGGGCCATACGATGTACACATATATATCCTATAGCAAAATTTTGAAATCTCGGGGGGCCAGGGGCCCCGGTAAATCCATCTCTGATCCCAATTAATTTGCGTCTGAGTCCGACTTTATTTGTAGTTGACTTGGTCCGAATTGTCTAACGAAATTCGAGCTAGATCAAATACCTTAAGGAGTAATGTTTAGCCTTTAAGCTTAAAATATATACATTGCAAAACCAAAAATAATATATATATAAATGAGAAGGATAATGAATTAAAGCCGCCACGTTCCCTGAAGATGACAGCCAAAGTTGGTAGAGTTGGCATTCAACTTCCGGACTATAAATACCCTACTTCTCCATCATGCAATTATTAATCCAAATTGAAGTTTCCTCTTTTCTTGTTTCCTTAATTATTAGTTTCAAATATATTCTTCAAATAAAGAACTGATCATTAGTTGAGATCTGAAAGTCATGGTCATCAAGTGTAGTTCCATTTTGATTATTGTCATGATAGCCTTCTTCATGGCAATTAGCAATGAAAAATGCGTAGATGCCGCTGGCCGCCTGTTGGCGACTACGAAGGGGAAGCTGTTAGTGGACTTCAGTAACTTCGACGCGTGTGCTGCCGTGCTGGGAGCGGCATTATGCGACAATATAATGCAGGTGAACGTGTTGGCTGATGGTAACAAAAATGCGGCGTCTATAGACCGGACGAACAGCAACCCTTAGGAGGATGTCTGTCGTCGTCTCCACTCCCGGCGGCCTACCTAAAACTCTTTTCTCTTCATTATATTTGATTTGTCTCTGCAAACTAGTTGGTACTTAATTTGCTATCACATCTTGTTAAGTTACAATAATCAAGTTTTTTTTTTTTTTTTTTTTTGATAAAATAATCAAGTGGTGAATGTCGTTGTTTGTTAAGTAAGTGGTGTGCTTTATTGTTGCAATGGTTTTATTTTCTGATTTATTTCATATATAAAACTTATTTAATTTGATATATATATATATATATATATATTAATGTACGTCTTCATGACAATTAAATTATATATCAATGTTTATACTATAGGATTATTTCATGCTCTAATACATAGTTTTTGGGATGTTGTCACCAATACTTATCTCATGATCACATCATAACTGCGATCCACAAGTTAGATTCTAATTGCAAAGGCATAAATATTATTTAATTACCTGGAAATGGCGTTATGCTCGATGATCTTTTGAAAGAGAGAGCCCTTTTTATGAGTCCTTTACAAGAAGCTGCAAAGTGAAGGCCAGACAATTAGGCAGGAGAACGTTTTTCATCTCCATCAATATGAAAAATCCAACAAGATATATACATATATATATATATATATAGGGAAAATTGCAATTTTGATCCTGTATATTAGGGGGTGGCAAGAGTGGTCCAGTTTCTTTGCCAACTTGCAATTAAGTCCTTTATCTTACAATTTTGTGGCAATTTCAGTCTTCATAGTGGCAATTGTGGTCCTTCGATGCCGGAAAATTTTGAAAATTGGGGATTTTACATTCAATTTGAGGATTTTTCGGATTTTGGAAGGGGAAATGGGGAGGAAATTGAGGATTTGGCATTTTGGAAGGAAATTGGCGGGAAGATTGGTTATTTTGTTGATTTTGAAGGGGAAATAATCATTGTTCATTAATTTGAGATTTACAAGGTAAACATAAACTTGCTAAACTACAAATCTGATATACATATACACATACATACAAAATAATTAATAAACAAATCCTAAACAATGTCAAAATATAATTTATTTTTCATACTTTAACTTGTATCTAGTTTTTCTTTATTCATTAATACTCGCATTTTTAAAGTATCATAAACAAATATAAAATTGATATTATATATTATATACTGTATACAACCATTAATATTTAATAATGATAATTTTTTGTATTATTTTATGATGTTTTAAAATATACAGTCTTAATTAATCCAAGAAGATAAATAAGCATGAAAAATAAAAATAAAATCTAATTTTAAACATTAGTAATTGTGAATTATTATTTGAATATTGTTGTTGTGAGTGTGGGTATATATATAAATATAATATTAGCAAAAACCCCAAATTTTCTCTCCAAAAGCAGTAAAATCCCCAAATAGTCCCAATTTTTCCTCCAAAATTTGAAAATCCCCAAATTTTAGAATTTTGCAGCGTCGAAGGACCAAAATTGACACTATGAGGATTGAAATTGCCAAAAAATTAAAAGATGCTGCACTTAATTGCAAGTTAAAAAAGATACTGTCCCAAAGTTGCCAACCTCACTAATATATAGGATTAAAATTGCAATTTTACCTACATATATATATATATAAAAATCGAATGGAAATGTGGTGACATGGGTAGGATTGAAAAATGAGTTGAGCTACTCGATATCCGCTCAAGATTGATCGCCAAAACTAAAGCACGTTCGAGCTCGCTTTATTAGCATAACAAACCAAACTTGAACACCTTTTTTTCTATAAATGTTGAAACTAGGCGCAATAAAGTAGTAATAAATAAATAAAATATCAAACTACTCGAGCTCAATGAATCTCATTCGCTCAATTCAATTATCAACCAAACAAAGTTTCAAACATAAATTTCAAGCTAGATAATAATTATATTCAAACAAGCCAGAACAACAACTTATCAGCTCGACTTGTTTCATTTATATACAACCCTAGGAACCGGTATTCGAAAGATATTAGAATATATCTTCTAGATTAGCATAGAATCTTTTCTTATCTTATATTTCCTTGTATTTACCTTTATAGCTTAGGTTATTGTTTCTTGTATTTATCTTTCCTCGTTAATAGTTTAGGGTTTACTTGTTTACCATATTTATGTAACTCTAGAAATATGTTTCTCAGTAATACAAGTTCTCTACGGGGTTTTCTCTAATCTAATATGGTATCGGGCTAAAGGGTTTCTTCTCTTAACCCTTACGATCTCTCGCTTCCGCCAGTCTCTACCATCGCCGTCCCCGTCCGGCTCCCTAATTTTTTTTTCTTTCCTTCCACACACAACAATGGCAGCCCACCACTCTTCGTGTAGTGCAGCTTCTGCCAACAAGTCTTTCTTTCTTCTTTCTTTCTCTCTTTTTTTCATTATTTCCAAATCTCTAATTCAAACCCACTTTCATGGCGATGAATTGCGAGTTGTTCAACTCCTATTTTTTTTTCTTTTTTTTTTCCTATATCTTAAAAAAAAAAAAAAAATCCACACATATAAGTATATATGGAGTTCTTTTGATTGTTGTTAACATAAAAGAATAGCTATCTTTTTCCTTCAAATTTCGTGTGCAAGGTACAATATTCGGTTGCGCCTAGCCCTATAGTTGAGTTTTATATCTACGGGGTCCTTTTTTTTTATTTTTTTCCTCGTTTGCTCGGGCCTCCACATGTTCTCCTTCTCTCTTATTTCTTTCCCTGTCTCTCACTATATATCTTAATTATATTTCCAGATGCTATTCTTACCTTTTTCCATTTTTACATTCTTTTTTTTTTCTCAATTCTTTACACAAGATTACATGATATGAGTGTGAAGGGATTTGTTGAAGGAGGAATTGCTTCTATCGTGGCCCATTGCAGTACCCACCCTCTTAATTTAGTCAAGAGCCATTGAAAATTCTATTTATCAACCAAGAAGCAAAAAAAAAGGATGCTGCTAAAAAGCATTCTCTAAAGGAGTACCGTCCCTGCTCCTCTTGGATTTTCAGTCTAGTCTCAGCATTCGAGTAACTCCCGTTTCGACTGCGGGGGAGTATTAGAATATATCTTCTAGATTAGCATAGGATTTTTCCTTATCTTATATTTCATTGTATTTACCTTTATAGCTTATGTAGACCTTTTTGGCATTCAATCGGCCCAATTTTGAAAATGACAAGGAAATCTTTACTTGACTTATTTAATTCTCTCTTTCCTTTTTCGCAGGATCCCTATCCAAGGCAAGCATCATTATGATCAATCAAGATCAATCAATAAAAGGGAAGTAAACCTATCTTGTATCCAGCCTCTCTTATATTATGGAAATTATTCTATCTTGTCCCCTACCTTATTTACGTTTTGGAAAGAATCCGTTATGACACCTATAGAAGGAGCCGTTCCAATTTATTGATTGACATATCATTTCTTTCTCCTATTTATATCGGAGTTTTTCTCCTTGAGAAAGAACGAATAACTGAATCATTCTTAAGCTTATACTCATTACGTGTAATTATTCTTGTTAGGTACAATCTTGTGTTCCAGTGAGGAAGAAGAAGTATTAGTCGCTGCTTTGGAGTTCCACATATATCAAACACGAGTGATTAGCGCGGAGTTATGGAGTCAAGTCTCTTTTGTAATCTATATTAGAGTAGTTGTGTGGAAATTCCATCTGGTTCCACACTTAGTCTCTATGATCTTTTAAGCGTTACTCAAATCCTCTTATTAAGTGTGTTTGTTATTTCTTTTAGATAACATTAGTTGTTTTTCAGTTTCCTTCTGATTTTTTGTTTGGAACTTATATGTTCCACCTTTTATCATTCAATAAAAGTATTATTCAGTTTTTAACTCTGGTACTTATTAAGTTCCGCTGTCAAATTTTTTAATACCTAATTCACTTCCCTCTTAGGCAATTCTTGAGTTACAGCTTAGGTTATCTTTTCTTGTATTTATCTTTCCTTGTTAATAGCTTAGGGTTTATTTGTTTACCAAATCTATGTAACTCTAGAAATATGTTTTTCAGTAATACAAGTTTTCTACGGGGTTTTCTCTAATCTAACAATACAAAAGGAAGCATTATAGGTAAAAGATCCATTGGTAAGAATGGATCCACCATTATTGAGGAAGTATGTTTGGTAGAAGGTTTGAAACATAACCTTCTTAGTATCAGTCAATTCTGCGACAAGGGTTACCAAGTTCAATTTTATCCAACTCACTGTTCCATTATGAAAAACGATACATTAATATTTAATGTTTTTCGTGATGGAAACGTCTATTGTATAAATCTTGATGAACTTACCAAACAAGATGTTAAGTGTCTGGTAGCTGCAGATGATGGTACTTGGATCTGGCACCGAAGGATGGGACATGCTAACATGGAACTCCTCACCCATTTATCCAAAAAGGATCTTGTCAGAGGCATTCCCAAAATTCCTGGTGGTCCCAAGTGGCATACGAAAGGGTCTAGAAGGGGGGGGGGGGTTGAATAGACCCTGAAGTCTTTTTCGACTTCAAAAATTTCGTATCACTTTAAAGGTTTGAACGCTTGGATAACTGAGCGCTTGGGTCAGACGCTTCACGAAAGTTAACTTAGACTTAGTGATTTTAGCAGTTTACCAAAGTAGGGCAACACTTTAATCGCTTAATCAGGGTTAGCACAGCGGAAATGAGTTTTAGCGTTCTTTTAGTTAATTTAATCGCTTTGCACTTTAACATGTCTCTTTCAAAGATAAATGATATAAGAATAATAATAAGACAATAAAGATAAACGACACAAAATATGTAAGGTTCACTGGGTGGTGTAATCCCAGCTACGTCCTTCTTCTCCTTTTCACTCGGAGGAAGTTACTAGATTGATTTTCAAAGAATCACACAGAATCTTCTACAAGATAGTAAAGGGGTGAAAATGATCTTGGGCTCCTTGATCACACAGACTTCAGCACCAATGAAGATCGTCTTCTTCAAGCTTCTCTCATTCAGAAATACTGCCTGAAAGGGTTCAACAACTTTTCTCACTCAGATGAAAGGTTGAGGTTTGTCACTAGGGTTTTGTTTGTTTTTGAAAAGATCAAACAACTTGGAATATCTCAGTTGGAATTTGGGTTTATTCTTTGGAAGATGTTTGAGATATTTGTGACTGTCTGGAATGTAGATAAAAATCTTGAGAGATTTTGGCTATGGAGTTTCTAAGCTTTTCCCCAGAAAATGTACGTAAGATTTTTGGCAATAATTTCTCTTCTCTTTTTCGTACGTATCTTGTGTATTTAGGGTTTGCTGGGGTAAGGTATTTATAGGCAATTTCTTGGGATCTGTCCGTTGGACATATGTAGGAGCGTTCCTTTCACGCAGCGCGTGAGTTTGTCTAAAGTCTGACATTCCTGAAAATTCGTTGAAGCCGATTGGACGGGAGTAGTTGAAACTCTGAAATTTCTGACAGTCTGGTCAAAAGGTGGCTTGTCCACAAGTCACAGTAGCTTATCACATTTAATGCTCTTATCAAGCATTTAATGCATTTGAATTTATTTCCCGTTGGAAATAAATGTCCGTTGGATGATTGCATTTAAGTCCTTCATGACTTGAGGATTTATTTCAGGTGAATCTAACATAAGTCGCTTGAGAGATTTTGAGCGCTTGATCCATAAATCCTGAAATGAGGTCCTTTAGCGTTTGACATACGCTAAGAAGCAAAGCTTCATCTCTGGTTGACTTCAACGCTGATCTTCAACTTCTTCTCTAATAGACTCACCTAGATTCTATTAGCGATTCGGTTTCTAATACTTAATCTAAAATCTACAAAGATAAAAATTACAAGCCTAAACAAAATAATAATTACAAACTTTTAAACGTTTAAACAATGATCTATGAAAACATAAACTTACATTGTATTTGGGGTCTAACATTGAATCCTATCTTGTCATCATCAAAACATCTAACATGAGATTTCCTAACAATTTCCCCCTTTTTGATGATGTCAAGATTTTTAACTCTTTTATATTTTTAAGAGTTACTTTAGAAAGAAAAGGCTCAAAGGAATATAAGTTAGCGTTTGAAAAGTTAGTAAAGTTAGCTAAAGTTATATTAGCTTCAACAAGATGTTTCAGCGTTAAAACATTCATTCATTGAAAGAATTAAAGCATACATGTTTTACACTGAAAGAATATCATAAAAGGAATCCAATCACTTTTTCTGTCGCTCCGCTCTTTCTTCACCTTGTAGAACTTCTAACGCTAAGTCCTTCAAGATTCGATTGATGTCAATCATCGTTGTATGTTGAATTTCATCATAATCATGCCTACGAAGTCTGGCGCTTTCATTTAGCTCTAACAACCTTTCCGTCCATTCCTTTGGTGGAATACCAAGTTCACGAATTAAATCATGATAGATATCTCTTTGTCAATCATTTGACGGTCTCCAATTGATAGGTCGTTGTAGCGGTCCGGCATATGCAGGAAATCCCATACTTTCTAAGAACTCGGGGTCTAACTCTGGAAGCGGGTACTTTCCGAGATAATACCTGGCTTTCTTTTCTTGGATAGCATTTTCTTAATGCTTACTAATTCTTCGAACATTGAACGCCAATGTTTATTATCTGTCTTGGAAATCGCTTTGGACTTTTCTTTATCTTCCCCCTTCTTGACATTATCAAGGGAGGTCTTGAGTTCAGCGACATCTCGGCGCAAGAGTCTAACTTCTTCGACGAGAAGAACAACTTGTTGAGTGACACTCTGAGCGGCGGCATCTGATGAAGCGTGTTTTTCAGTATCGGCCATAGCGCTCTGAGCTAAGTGACAGTTGAATTCAGATGAGAGCTCAGTGATAATAGGTGATATGCTCTTCATGATAGCAATAGTGCTTTTATTTGCAGCATTTCCAATATCACGATTCTGCGTATCCGACACTATGCGGATATGTCTATCAGCAGCCTCAAAGAGCTTGGAGCAGGAACCCTCAATGTTGGTAAGCGAGTTCCGGACTGCCTGTCTGAAGTCTCTGGCTTCTGAATCACTCTCAGAATCTGAATCAGAAGAAGGACGCTCTGGGGATGGGAGAAGTCCGTAAGAACTTGAAACTGCAGCCTTACCTTTGGATTTATCTCTGATAAAAGGTTTTTCAGGCTCTTGAGCAATTTCAGCGTGCACTTCTTCAATCGCTTGATCCATGATTGGATCTGCAATCGCTGGGGACTCAACTATCGGGGCGCTAGAAGAATCTGGCAAAGAAGCCTCAGGATGTTGAGCGACTTCCGTAGTAGGAGCAAAGTCTTCTTCTATAATTTGGATTGGAGGAGAAGGTTCTCTAACACCAATGACCCAGAGGGGGCCAAGGGCTTCCAACACATGCCTTAGACTGATCAGGCTAGATTGCGGGATAAAGAATATAGTGTCTTTGCGCTCTTCGGTACTGAGTGCAAGTTGCACACCTTCCGGTAAAGCAATCCCTGAAGTATAACAGTTGAAGAAGTCTAAAATCAAAGGCATGAGCGCTTGAGCTGCTTCTTGGTCCATTGGCCTAGTCAGCGAGATCATCTTAGCCACTTGAATATTTGATTCACTAAAGAGCACAGGGTGAAGAGTATATCCTCTGAAATTGTAACACCCAGAATAGTGATTGAAACTGATGTCCAGCGCTTGG
The DNA here is from genome assembly GCA_019426215.1 of Buddleja alternifolia. Taxonomy (NCBI): domain Eukaryota; kingdom Viridiplantae; phylum Streptophyta; class Magnoliopsida; order Lamiales; family Scrophulariaceae; genus Buddleja; species Buddleja alternifolia. Next base: position 2,760,810 of record CM033408.1, on the reverse strand, counting down.
GCATTTTCAAACACTGCTCTCATTTCTCTGTGGAACTCAGGGAACTCAGCTTGTTCATTCGAAACATCCACACGAATCTGACTCTGGCCTAGAAGAAGTGGTCGTTTACATGATGAAGCGTCTTCATTTAAGTCAGGAAAGACTCGTTGAACAAACCCTGCACGAGGATGCAGAACGTAGCGTCCGCCTTGGCTGTATAAGGCAAGTTGCTGGCGAATGTAGCTTTCGATTGGTTGTCTATATCGTGGCAAAGCGCTAACATTCCCTGAAATAATCTGACGCTGTTGAAGCAAAAAGGTTGCATAACCTCGGCGTCTGTACTCTATCCCGAATTCGAACAAACAGGGATATCTGATCAGTTCTTCAATGGTGTAAAAGTGAAGAACAAATTCTTCAGCCCACCTGGCTGTATTCATCATCCAACGTGTTCCAAGTTTGTCCGCTTTCTTTTGCTCTTTCTTAGCGGCAAGGAACTTCTCAAAACGTTCCGTCTCTTCGTCATAGTCGTCAGCCCATAATCTGGCTAGATATTCACGAGCCTCATCTTCTATCCATGAGTTGACCGGATTTGGGCGCTCCGCAACAAACCGTCCTTTACCTTTCCATAACTTAAGTGGATTAGGAGAGAGAGCGTTCTGGGGAGACTTGACAATGGAGGGGAGAGCCGAATAGCCTATCTTGTTGAGATCTTCCTCATTTGGATTCTTGTTCCAATCACCCATGTGGGGGTTCTTGAAAACAATCTTGCTTTGGCGCAGAGGATAAAAGGACTAGTCCGAGCGATCGGTTAAATCGAAACGCTGAAGATCAAAGTCAGCTCTGTTGAAAACTGGACGACGAATATACTCAAAGTATGATTGAAGACGCTCTAAGTTATATAGTCCTAGATCGGCAATACGCTCGAAACTTCAAATTTGTGAGAGTTGGACATATCGAGCCGATGAAGAGTTGTTTGAAATTGTATTTCCAATTCGGCAAGCATTTGAGTGTCTCATTCTCGGGCGGCAAAATAAAATTCAACATATGGAGTATATCCGCGCGGGAAGAAATCGATGACACGAGGAGGAGGTCCCGTTGGCGTGGGAACGATGGCAATCGCTTCTGTTGGGATTGGGGCCACTTCTATCGACCGCTCAGCGTTTAAAGTCGCTTCACTGGCTGATGATGTTTCAGCGTCAGGAAGGGCTTGAGATGCTTCCTTAGCGATATCCACAACAGTAGTTAGATCCACATCCACTTCAACTGGAATCTTGGATGAAAGAGGGGCATCAGCGATTGGTGCCTCTTGAGGTACATCTTGAGCTGATACATGTAAGCGATTGAGAAAAGCAAGCAAAATTTCCACTAAGTAGAAATTTAGAAAAGAAAAGACTGAATCGCTTACCCTGAGGAATATCATCGACTATTTCAGTAGCTTGATCTGTTTCTTGGACAGGTTCCTCAGGCTCTTGGGCTACTTCTTCTGGATCTAAGTCGAGAAAAGAAGTTATAGGATCAGCACGAATGGGAATACTTAATTCTTCAAGAGTGTTGAGAACATATTGAATATCTGCTTGACATTGTGCTGAAAGAGTTTTTATCCTAGCGTTAGAGACTTAGAAACTAACGAGGAAAGGATAGACGAATTTGCTTAGCAAATACTTACCCTGAACACTAGAAAGCCTCTCAGATTGAGTAGCGGCTTGAGGATCTGAGCTGATTTCGGGAACAACATCAGAGGGAGGAACGCTTACTGACTCTCCAGGCACTGGATTTGCTGAAGCGCTTATAGATGCGGCGGGAGGAGAGAGAGGAGTACGCCTTCGAGCAAGCGGTACTTCTTTTTCTACTTCTTCCTCTTCTTCAGGAACAGAGAAGATAAACGCTGGAGGAGGAGACGGTGATTTAGGAGAGGGAGACGGAGAAGGAGATTTTTGCTTCTTTTTGGGCTCCAGCTTCTTCTTCTTGGGTTCAGGCTTCTGTTTCTTCGCTGGCTTTGATGGCTCAGCGACTTTGAGAACTATCTTTCTCTTAGGTCGCTTGACCACCACTTCTTCTTCGAACGAAGAGGATGATGACGAAGAGGAAGACGCTTGATCTTCATCATCACTGCGAACAACTCCTAAAGCACGAAATCGTTCATGCTCTTCTTTTGGAACAACTGCACCACCTATCTTCCTCGATTTTTGCAGCTCACTGATCATTTTCTTTCCGTAGAATTTTATCGCTGGAATCTTTTTGCCAAAAGATTTTCTATAACCGGAAGCGCTAAGAATACGGTTTAACACAATCCCATAAGGCTTGGGATTCACCGATTTGGCCACCGCTGCCTTGAAGCGATTAAAAACGTAGAGAGACCAATTTACCTTTAATTTGGTCAGAATGGCCACCATCATCTTGTATTGGATATTCGTGATTTTATCGAATGACCCTTTTTTGCATTCGATCATCTTTGAGCATATATCCGCGAGAATAACGTATTCGCCTTTCATATCGTTCTTCTTGAAGTTCGGCTCATACGCAGTATCAACATCTTTCTTGACCAACTCCCAGACTTTTGTAGCATCTCCGAGAGTGACGTGTTTCACCTCAGTACCATCATTGGGTAGAACCAACAATGAAGAAATCAAGGAAGGGGTGAGAACAAAAGTCTCTTTAGCAAACGGGAAGACGCAGGATATGGAATTTCCGTCTTCAGAAATCTGGGCATTGTTGAAAAAGTGGAGACACTCTTCTTCAAAATAGTTGAAAACGATAGTAATCATGTCTCTCAAACCAGACCCTTGGACGAGTGGAAGAATCGTCCGGAGAGGGAAGTTCCGGTTGTCGTACAAGAAATTCCAATTGATTAGAAATCCGCCGTTCAAAGTAACTAGTTTTTCTGCTCGGGAAGATTTTTCGGCAACAGTCTTGGAAATTTTCGAAGATTTGGATGATTTTGAGGATTTGGAAGCTTTGGAAGCTTTGGGTGCCTTGGGTGCCATTGCTGAAAGTTTGAAAGCTTTTTGAAAGAGAGAAATATTTGCCTTGAAAGAGATGAAGGGATTTACAGTAGAGAGAATGTGGGAAAGTGATAAAGTCTGACTGTAAAAACCTTGAAGAGTTTAAATAGAGGCAAAAAGTAACTTCTCAATGGCTACGATTTTGACACGTGGATAGCCAAAAAGTTTGAATTTGAAAGAATTCAAATCTGATACATTTAAGGAAAAATACGGATGCAAAAGGTGCGGTAAAATAGTTTATCAGTTACCAAAAAGCGAAATTTTGGGATCCGCAGTTACCAAATTATTTGAAAAACGTTTGAAAATTTTTGAAATTTCCAGCGTGAAATACACGCGCCTGATAGTACACTGACACGTACTCAGACTTGAGCAGTCACTGAACCACCTAGGTTTAGATAGGAATCATAACCGTCAGTTTGATTTGATAGGCACGTGTGGGTAGTTATCAAATCTAGTGTTTTGGACTTATCCACACGTTATCTTTAGCGATGAAAACTATGCATGATTTGTAAAATAATTTTCTTAGCGTTAACGTGGGAGTCTTTTTAACGCATAAGACGTTTGGAGAACAAAATTTAATTTTGTAAAGTTTGAGATAAAGTCAATCGCTTGAATTAATAAATGACATTTTTATTTAGAGACTGACTTTGTCATGCATAAAGATAAGCGCTAGTGATCAATGCATATATTTTTAAAGTCATTTTTTATCACAGTCGCTTATAAATTGTTACAAGTACAATTTTAAAGTTCCCCCTAAAATTGATAACTCGTTTCAATTTTGAAAGACGCTTTAGATGTATATATAGAGTGAATTCCCCTTAAAGCGTATGCCTATGAAAGGAATGATGCTCATATGATTTAAGCGTTTAAATCGATCATACCTAATTCACTTCTTAAAGTGAGAAAGCGTTGTTCGTTGAGCACTTTGGTGAAGATATCTGCCAATTGTTTGTCTGTACCAATGAAGTGCATGGAGATATCTTTCTTTTAAACATGGTCACGCAAGAAATGGTATCTAATGTCAATGTGTTTAGTTCTAGAATGAAGGACAGGATTTTGGGTCATGGCTAAAGCGCTTTGGTTATCACAATGGATTGGGGTAGGACCTAGGATTGTTCCATAATCTCTAAGTTGTTGCCTCATCCAAAGGATTTGTGCACAACAGCTCCCAGCGGCTACATATTCTGCTTCAGCGATAGAAGTCGCTATGGATTGTTGTTTCTTACTATGCCACAAAACTAGTCTATCACCTAGAAATTGACATGTACCACTAGTACTTTTTCTATCTATTTTGCATCCTGCAAAATCTGCATCTGAATAACCAATTAGTTCAAAAGGAGAGTCCCTTGGATACCATAAGCCCACATTTTGTGTGCCTTTTAGGTATTTAAGGATTCTCTTGGTAGCATTTAAGTGTGATTCTCTAGGATCAGCTTGAAAACGTGCACACATGCATACCGAGAACATGATATCAGGTCTACTAGCGGTAAGATAAAGAAGTGATCCAATGATACCTCTATAGTTAGTGATATCAATTTTCTTCCCACATTCATCTTTATCTAACTTAAGCGTTTGGCTCATTGGAATTTTTGAAGATGATGCATTTTCCATACCAAATTTCTTAATCATATCTTTCGTATATTTAGCTTGGTTTATAATATTCCATTAGGGAGTTGTTTAACTTGTAATCCTAAGAAGAAATTTAATTCACCCATCATGCTCATTTCAAATTGATCTTGCATCATTTTCGAAAATTTCTCACACAATCGCTTGTTAGTAGAACCAAATATAATATCATCAACGTAAATTTGGACTAAGAGAATATCTTCATTATGGGTAATTTTGAATAACGTTGTGTCAACGCTACCTTTTGAAAAGCTTTTACCTATAAGGAAGATAGAAAGAGTGTCATACCATGCTCTTGGTGCTTGTTTAAGGTCATAGAGTGCCTTATCCAATTTGTAGACCATACTTTTGCCATGGTTGTTGATGAATCTTGGAGGTTGCTCCACATAGACTTCTTCTTGGAGTTTACCATTCAAGAAAGCACTCTTTACGTCCATTTGATATATTGTGAATTTGTTAAATGCGGCAAACGCTAGGAATATTCTAATCGCTTCAAGACGGGCTACTGGAGCATATGTTTCATCAAAATCAATACCCTCTTCTTAACAATAACCCTGAGCGACTAATCTAGCCTTGTTTCTTATAACAATGCTATCTTCATCCATTTTGTTCCTAAAAACCCATCTAGTTCCAATAACTCCTTGGTGAGTTGGCCTTGGTACTAGCGTCCAAACCTTATTTCTCTCAAATTGGTTAAGCTCTTCTTGCATTGCTTCTACCTAACTTGAGTCGCTGAGAGTTTCATCCACTTTCTTTGGTTCCATTTGAGATAGAAAACTTGCGAACATGGCCTCATTTATAGTAGTGGACCTAGTTCTAACAGGTGCTTCCATATCTCCAATTACTAGCTCTGGTGGATGGTCTCTGAGCCATTTACGATCTGGTTGGAACGGGTTGAGACTTTCTTGGTTATCAATCGCTTGATCCTCATTTGTCTCTTGCGTAGTCGCTACATTATCCACAGTTCCAATTTGCTCTTGATGACCATTCTCTTCATGATCATCAGCGTTTCTATCATTACTATCAATAGTAACCTCACGAGTAACATTAGGAATAGGCACAAAGATCTCATCATCCTCATTATCACTATTATCATCAAGATTAATTTGTGATGCTTGTTGGGCAAGATCTTCAATCCCTGCATCATCAAGAGTAACCTTACTCGGCTCTTGGTTAGCATCATCAAACACAACATGAATGGATTCTTCAACCTTCGATTTGATCTTATTTAGGATGCGAAAACTCTTTCCATTCTTGGCATAGCCTAGAAAGATTCCCTCATCCGCTTTAGGATCAAAAGTCTTTAGGCTGTGGGATACATTGTTATGAATGAAACATTTTGAACCAAAAACATGAAAATATGAAATGTTAGGCTTACGTCCCTTCCACAACTCATATGGAGTCTTCTCATGTTGCTTGTTGATCATACACCGGTTCTGAGTGTAGCAAGAGGTGTTGATGGCTTCGGCCCAAAACCTTTGAGGCAGCTTAAACTCTGCAAGCATTGTCCTAGCGGCTTCTTTAAGCCATCTGTTCCGTCGCTCAGCAACTCCATTTTGTTGAGGTGTTCTTGGAGCAGAATACTCATGAAGTATTCCAAGATCTATACAAAACTTCTCAACAAATTGGTTAGTAAATTCAGTTCCTCTATCGCTTCTAATTCTTGTCACCTTTAGATCTTTTGAAGTTTGCAATTGACGAATCAGCGATATGAGCTTGACACTAGTTTCATCTTTGGTCGCTAGAAATTCTACCCATGTATAGCGAGAGAAATCATCAACTATTACTAGCGAGTACTTTTTACCACTAACACTCATGATTTGAATAGGACCAAACAAATCTAGATGCAATAGCTCAAGAACTCTAGAAGTAGATAGACATGGTTTCTTTTTAAAAGATGATTTAACCTGTTTACCCATTTGACATGCATCACATAAGCGATTCTTTTGAAAAGAACGTTTAGGTAATCCCTCTACAAGATTTAGCGATATTAATTGAGAGATTGCCTTGAAGTTAAGGTGATTCATTTTTCTATGCCATAACCAACCCAATTCATTATGACTTTTAGCAACAAAGCATGTGGGGTTGTTATCAAATGTAAAGTCCCAATCTACTAAATACACATTATTTGTTCTTTTTCCTCTTAGCTTAGTAGACTTAGTCTTAGCGTCGTTGACATAGCAGAAGTCGCTTGAAAATTTAACATCAAAGCCTTTATCACAAAATTGACTAATGCTCAACAAATTATGCTTAAGACCCTCAACATAATATACATCACTGATCATGATGTTCCCCCTATGCATGATACCTATACCTTTGGTTTTACCTTTAGAGTTATCACCGAATATAACTTGAGGGCCATTGGTAGCTCGATAGTTGACTAGAAGATCTTTTGATCCAGTCATGTGCCTTGATGACCCGCTATCGAAATACCAAACTGAAGTATCGGCGCTAGCTCTAGGTACCTGCATTAAGGATAGTTCTAATTCTTCTTAGGTACCCATGTTTTCTTGGGTCCTTCAATGTTAGTAACTTTGGTTTGAATTAAAACTTTAGGAACCCATATTTGCCTAGTCTTCATTATAGGAATACTGGCCTTTTTGGGTTTCACATTGTGTTGTGTGTGCTTTTTGTTCACCTTCTTTTGAGTGTGTTTTTTGGGTGTATAGTAATATCCTTGATTATTGTAGTAATCATAGTCATAATCATAATTATCATAGTATTGATAATATGATCTTGACTGCCTTGGATATTGATGTTGGTATTTCCTTGGCGCTTGCTTGGGTTGCACTTTTGGTGTTTGACACTTAGCGCTTGATTCACAGTGTTCAGGCTTACCTTTAGCCTTTTGAGCGTTTGGATGAGCCCGTTTTTGTGAATCATTTGCTTTAGCTTTACCCTTGCCTGAGTCAGCTTTGGCTTTCTCATTTGGCCTCGTACCGTTGTCGCTAGGTTCATTTAGCGTTTGGCTTTGTGAACTTTTCTTAACAAAGGTAACACCCTTTCCTTTGTTGTTTGCCGTAACATTAGACTTATTAGGTTGTTTACCGAATTTATTGCATCCTAAACCGGTCTTTTCACCAAATAATCTAGTTACTTCAATCACACTATCCAACTTTCTAGAAGCTTTTGATAATGATGAGATGAGCTGCTCTAATTTAGCAAGTGTAGCGATCAAATCAGCTTCTCTCTTGACTATTATATCAAGATCGCTTTTCAATTGAGTAATTTCACTTTCAAGCGATTGGTTCCTCTCAATGTATTGTTGCTGAACTTGCAACTCTGCTTTGAGTGTTACTTTATCTCTTGTGAGTGATGAGATAATAGCGAGATCGTTTTGATATATTTTGGCAGCTTCTTGACAATCTTTATAATATTCATTAACTTTGTTAAGTAATTCATCATAAGAAAAAGGATGAGATAATTCATTGGTTACCTCTGGTAGCGATTCATCAGACGCTTCATCATCTCTTGCCATGAGACAAATCAACGCTGAGTCGCTTGTAGGCTCCTCATCACTACTTTCATCTGATGATTCCAAGTCTTCTTCAGGTGCGGAGAATGGTTCAGATTCCGCTAGCAAACCTTGTTGGCGAAGGTTGCTCCTGAATTGGTTTCTATCCGCATAGTCTTGCGTTGTGGGCTTAGACACATTTGGATAAGGGCATTTACCTGGTAGTGCCTTGGTTTCCTGCAATTATAACACAAATTAGTTTTCATTTTTTGTTCAGTGGTTAATCGCTTTGAAACTACTGGCGCTGAGAGATTCAGAGTAGACGACTGGGGCACTTGATATGGAACTGGCGCTACTGGCTGAGGTGCTGAGTACACTGGTGCTTGATATTGAGGCGCTGGTGCTGGGGAAGGAGTTTGAAATGAAGTTTGTCCAATAGGATTTCTCTTTTCATATCTTAGAAATTTCTTGAACTTCTTAACTAATAAGGCCATTTCCTTTTCTTCATTTGATTCCACCGGTTTAACCTCACTGACGCTTTACCCTTATTTTTGGTGGTAGCGATTAAAGCTCCTGATTCAGTTACTGAAGTTGTTGTGTCGCTGACCTCACCTAACTTGAATTCGAATGCCTTTAACTCTGAAAACACATGTTCTGGAGTAAGAGTCTCCAAAGTTTGTGATTCTCTCATAGCAACAGTCTTAATCAAATATTTACTTGGAAGACTTCTGAAAATCTTATTGACCATTTCCTTGTTGGTCAATTCCTTATCTAGTGACGCTAACTCGGTAATGGGCAAAGTAAACCTTGCGTCCAATTGTTCTAGCGTCTCACTGGGCTGCATTTTGAAATGTTCAAATCTTTGCATGGCTATGGAGAGCTTGTTCTCCTTCATTTGTGTTGAACCTTCGCACACAATGGCCAACTTATCCCATATTTCTTTGGATGTTTTACATTGTTTGATCTTTTTGAACAATGCATCGTTATCTCCTAACGCTGAGTAAAGTGCACTTCGTCCAACATTATCCAGATTAGCTTTTTTTTCTATCCTCTAGCGTCCATTCTAACTTAGGTTTCTCGACACAACCATCTGGAGTAGCCTCGGTCGCTTCAGGGGCTTGAGTTACAACTTTCATAATCTGAATAGGGCCATCTGTAATCACATCACACATTTCATTATCGCACGAACGTAAATATGCGAATGCTCTAAGTTTCCAAGAATCATAATTTGATTCTACCAACTTAGGCATTTTGTTAAAAGCCATAATGATATGTTATTAAGGAGTAAAGATTTAAAGCGATTAAGTTTAGAAAGATGGATCTAAACAAGCAGGTACGCTCGGAAACGCTTAGGTTTCTACTTCAACCGCTCTGATATCACTTGGTGGTCCCAAGTGGCATGCGAAAGGGTCTAGAAGAGGGGGAGGGGGTTGAATAGACCCTGAAGTCTTTTTCGACTTCAAAAATTTCGTATCACTTTAAAGGTTTGAACGCTTGGATAACTGAGCGCTTGGGTCAGACGCTTCACGAAAGTTAACTTAGACTTAGTGATTTTAGCAGTTTATCAAAGTAGGGCAACGCTTTAATCGCTTAATCAGGGTTAGCACAGCGAAAATGAGTTTTAGCTTTCTTTTAGTTAATTTAATCGCTTTGCACTTTAACTTGTCTCTTTCAAAGATAAATGATATAAGAATAATAATAAGACAATAAAGATAAATGACACAAAATATGTAAGGTTCACTGGGTGGTGTAATCCCAACTACGTCCTTCTTCTCCTTTTCACTGGGAGGAATTTACTAGATTGATTTTCAAAGAATCACACATAATCTTCTACAAGATAGTAAATGGGTGAAAATGATCTTGGGTTCCTTGATCACACAGACTTCAGCACCAATGAAGATCGTCTTCTTCAAGCTTCTCTCATTCAGAAATACTGCCTGAAAGGGTTCAACAACTTTTCTCACTCAGATGAAAGGTTAAGGTTTGTCACTAGGGTTCTGAAAATTCGCTGAAGCCGATTGGACGGGAGCAGCTGAAACTCTGAAATTTCTAACAGTCTGGTCAAAAGGTGGCTTGTCCACAAGTCACAGTATCTTATCACATTTAATGCTCTTATCAAGCATTTAATGCATTTGAATTCATTTCCCGTTGGAAATAAATGTCCGTTGAATGATTGCATTTTAAGTCTTTCACGACTTGAGGATTTATTTCAGGTGAATCTAACATAAGTCACTTGAGAGATTTTGAGCGCTTGATCCATAAATCCTGAAATGAGGTCCTTTAGCGTTTGACGGACGCTAAGAAACAAATCTTCATCTCTGGTTGACTTTAGACGTTGATCTTCAACTTCTTCTCTAATAGACTCATCTAGAATTCTATTAGCGGTTCGGTTTCTAATACTTAGTCTAAAATCTATAAAGATAAAAATTACAAGCCTAAACAAAATATTAATTACAAACTTTTAATCGCTTAAACAATGATCTATGAAAACATAAACTTACATTGTATTTGGGGTCTAACATTGAATCCTATTTTGTCATCATTAAAACATCTAACATGAAATTTCCTAACAATTCCATTTATCAAAATCATGATTTGTGATGTTGTCAGAAAGGGAAGCAAGTCAAGAGTTCTTTCAAACCAAAGCAAGATATTTCTACATCCAGCCCTTTGGAACTTCTCCATTTGGACCTTTTTGGACCAATGAAGACCGCAACCTTGGCAGGTAAGAAATATGCTTTCATAATTGTAGATGACTACACTTGGTTCACTTGGGTACTGTTTCTAGCCCATAAAAATGAAGCCTTGGATTCTTTCATTCCCCTCACTAAACGTTTGCAAAATGAAAAAGAAATTTCCATCAAACACATTCGTAGTGATCACGGTACTGAATTTGAGGAAAACAATTTTACTATTTTTTGCGAAGAAAATGGATATAATCATAATTTCTCCTCACCTAAAATACCTCAACAAAACAGGGTTAGAAAGGAAAAATCGTGTTTTGCAAGAAATGGCTAGAACCATGCTTCATGAATATGACTTACCTACCGTCTTTTGGGGAGAAGCCGTGAACACTGCCTGTTACGTTTCAAATCGAGTTTTCCTAAGGCCTTTAATTAGGAAAACCCCCTTTGAATTATGGTACGATAAAGTCTCAAACATATCTTACTTCCGTGTCTTTGGATGCAAGTGCTTTATTTTGAATGATAGGGAATATCTTACAAAGTTTGATTCCAAGGCTGATGAAGGAATTTTCATGGGCTACTCTACTCGTAGCAAATCTTATCGTGTTTTCAATAAACGTTAACGCAGAAGAACCGTTCAGGAATCTATGCATGTTACCTTTGATGAAACTAACCCTTCTACAACCAAAGAATCTTTGAGCTCAGAACCTGCAGGTATTATCGGTACTTCCACCTATACAAACTCTGATATTCTTCCAAAAGATCCGGAAGTTCCAAGCACAGATGTTAACATCAACAATGATTCCGTCAATGAAGAGGAGTTGGAAGCACCAACAGAAGCTGGAACTTCCAGACAAAGAAAATTCAAGCATGCTTCAAGTCATCCAACATATATCATCCTAGGAAATCCAAATGCTGGAATTACCACCAGATCCAGTTTAAAGCAAGATGGGACTAATGCTCCAAACACTGGTAGCTGTGCATTTCTTTCTCTTACCGAACCAAGAAACACTAATGAAGTCTTAAATGATGAATCCTGGATAAAGGCTATGGAGGAAGAACTTGCTCAATTAAAAAAGAATCAAGTTTGGACTTTGGTAAAAAGACCCACTAATCATTCAGTCATTGGTACCAAATGGGTCTTCAGAAACAAACTCGATGAAAATGGTAAGGTAATTCGGAACAAAGCTAGACTGGTAACTAAAGGCTACAGTCAAGAAGAAGGTATAGACTACGATGAAACATACGCTCCAGTAGCTAGACTCGAGTCTATTCGTATGTTACTTGTTTTTGCTGCTTTTAAAAAATTCACCCTCTTTCAAATGGACGTCAAAAGTGCCTTTTTAAATGGTTTCATAAATGAAGAAGTATATGTTGAACAGCCTCCTGGTTTTACAAACAACTCTTTCCCAAAACATGTTTTCAAGCTATCAAAAGCTCTCTATGGGTTAAAACAGGCTCCAAGAGCCTGGTACGAAAGATTGAGTAAATTCCTTGTTGATAAAGGTTTTTCCATGTGGGCTATTGATACCACTCTTTTTATAAAGTATCACAAAAATGATCTTTTATTGGTACAAATATACGTGGATGATATCATTTTTGGTGCAACTAACAATGTTTTATGTGAGAGTTTCTCAAAAGATGTGCAACAAGAATTTGAGATGAGCTTAATCGAAGAACTGAACTACTTCCTTGGTCTTCAAGTGAAACAAACGTCTACTGAACTTTTCATCTCTCAAGAAAAGTACACAAAGGAGCTCCTTCGGAAGTTCCAAATGAATGAGTGCAATCCAGTGTCAACCCCTATTTGCACTTCCACGAAACTTGATAAAGATGAGTCTGGTAAGTCCATCGATGAGAGACACTTTCGAGGTATGACTGGTAGTTTACTTTACTTAACTGCTAGTCGTCCGGATATCATGTTTGCTACTTGCCTAAGTGCTCGGTTCCAATCTGAACCAAAAGAATCTCATCTTATTGCGGTCAAACGAATCTTGAAATATCTAATAGGAACTATTGACTATGGCCTTTGGTATCCTACTACTACCAGCTTTGACCTCATCGGATACTCTGATGCCGACTACGCTGGTTGTAAGGTAAACCGCAAAAGTACTAGTGGAACTTGTCAAATTCTTGGCAAAAGCCTTGTAGCCTGGTACAGTAAGAAACAAAATGTAGTAGCTCTCTCAACCATTGAGGCTGAATATATGGCTCTTGGTAACTGTTGTGCTCAATTTTTATGGATGAAACAAACTTTGCGAGATTACAACCTTCATTTTGATAAAATTCCGATTTTTGTTGATAACACAAGTGCTATTAGCATCACTAAAAATCCCGTACATCATTCCCGTACCAAGCATATAGAAGTAAAACATCACTTCATTCGGGATCATGTTCAAAAGGGGGATGTTCAAATAAATTTTGTTAATTCAAGTTTTCAATTGGCTGATATTTTTACAAAACCTTTGAGCATTGAACAATTTTCAGAATTAAGGAAAGATCTTGGAATTACAAATTTGCCCTCTCGGTTATAGCAATTAATGTTTTTCCCGCCTTTCTCTCAAAAATATCTTTTAAAGCGGGATTTGGATTCTTTCAAAAAGGACATAAACCGGCAGTCATTAATAACTGCCTTCCATCTCCACCTTTTCCTCGGTAAGTGGCGATTTTCTCGGAGATTGTGCCAAACAACTGCAAAAGGTAAGTCTTTTTATTTCGTCAGTCAAATTCTCTTCCTTTCTGTCAATACTTTCTCTGCAGAAATAAATCCTGCCAAGCTTCTCTCATCAATGGTGAAAAAGATATCCACCAGATCCACTCACACAATCTCTCCTCTACCAACAACCTTCATGGAACCACCTCACCTTTCTCCATCGTCATCACCACCATCACCTCCTAACCCTAATACCTCTTCGCACATACCTCTGGCTTGCCGTCACAAAAACCCCAACTCTGAAAATACCACCAATACCCAAAATCTTGTTGTTTAGAAAGCTTCTCACATTTAGTCAAGAAAGCTTGTTGTTTTTCACTTGTAGACGTCCATGCTACTATTGGAAAACTTCCCAACGACACATGTTGATACACATATGTGTCCTCCGCAATGTCATATAGCCCTTTTTTTTTTTTTTTTTGATAAGAATGTCATATAGCCCTTTGCAGCTACATAACACATAGTTATTAAAATGTAAGAACACAAGAAAGGGGGACAAAGAAAATATTTTAAGGGAAAGAATAAGTATTAGTGCAAACATTAATTGTAATTCATAATATGAAAATCAAGAAGAAAAAAATGAACGAAACAAGAAATTTGTGTTTTAATTCGAGCAAATACTTCCAACCACACTCATGCAACGTATAATTTTTCTCGAAACTTTAATAGAATATTACTAGTTATTTTTAGGAAGCTCTAAGTCCACATAATAATCACAATAACACATGTGGTCTAAATCGTATATTTTGGTTTATTTATGCTGAGGGTTAAATATTATCTTATTGTGTATTTACCAAAATCTCCCTTAATTTGTTGAAAATTATCAACACACCTTCTCAAGGGATCTATTTGTAAGATTTATTAGGGGTGAAATTGTAATAATTTTTAAATACACAGGAGTGTGATTGTAAGAACACCTTAACATGAGAGGAACTTTATGTATTCTCCAAAAAATTGAGAATTTTTTATAATTACACAATAAATGAAGGACTCTGTGTGTAATTTTCCTTATAAAATTCAATAAACTATCATATGCAATAATAGGGGCAAATCTATTCCATCTAGCTAGGTAAATAAATTTGTTCTGATACTTGAAGAACTGCTTCGGAAGTATCAATGTAGCAATCTTGACTGAAAATCTTCAAGTAGACAATAACCATATATAATAATTCATATCTTTTCTTTAAATCTTTTTCCTTTATTCTGTTGTGGAACTCAGAGTCATATTCCACCAAATATAGAAATAGTGAGGGAAATATTGTACTAGAAAACCACACTAGATTTAATTCCCAGGAAAGATTGGAGGCGTCACAACGGTCGCGCTTAAAACCCAACCTCCTCGACAGAATTAACTAGACGAATTTAATAGCACAATATAACACTACAACTATAACTAACAATGGCTACTTGAAGAATAGCACAAAATAAAGAACACCAAATTTAACGAGGTTCGGCTAATTTCGCCTACGTCCTCGGACCCCACCAAAATATTTCACTAAAGGACTAAAGTGAAACTATTACAAACTATAGAGGAAGAAAGAAGAAATTGCTAAAAGACTTAGGCAATTTGGGATGTTTTTCAAAGTGAAGAGGTGGTCTCCTTTTATACAACAAATGAGCCCACCCTTTACAAATTCTATCTATGTGGGATATTTTCCTCTTTCAAAAATGAGCCACACTTCAACAAATCTCCACCTTGGCGAATTTCAAAATCTTCAATCTCCTCATCAAACGGGGTCACCAAAACCAATCTTCAAATTTTCCAATGTTCCTTTCCAGGATCATGCATATACCTGCTCACAACCCCCACTGCTTGGGAAATATCAGGCCTCGTACACACCATAGCATACATCAAGCTACCAACAGCATTTGCATACGGTACTTTTGACATGTATTCCCATTCTGCATCAGATTTCGGTGACAAAGCGGCGCTAAGCTTAAAATGAGGAGCAAGCGGAGTACTAACTGGTTTTGACTTTTCATCAATGCCAAAACGCCTCAACATCCTACTCAGATATTGTTTCTGAGTCAAACAAAGCCTCCTCAATTTTCTATCTCTGAAAATCTCCATGCCAAGAATCTTCTTCGCCTCACCTAGATCCTTCATCTCGAACTCCCTTTTCAAATGAGTCTTCAACTTCTCAATTTCTATTAGACTCGGGGAGGCAATCAACATATCATCAACATACAGAAGAAGATATATGAATGATCCATCTTGTAGCTTGTGCAAATACACACAATGATCGTATTTGCTTCTTGTGTACCCAATTCCCATCATAAACTTGTCAAATCATTTGTACCACTGCCTCGGAGATTGCTTCAATCCGTACAACGATTTTTGAAGTTTACAAACCAAATTTTCATTTTCAGCAACTTTGAATCCCTCTGGCTGAGTCATATAAATTTCCTCTTCCAAGTCTCCATGTAAAAATGCAGTTTTTACATCCAACTGAACTAGTTCAAAATCCAACTGTGCTACCAAAGCCAACAAAATTCTAATGGAGGAGTGTTTTACAACTGGAGAAAACACCTCATTATAATCAATGCCCTCCTTCTGAGCGTAACCTTTGGCCACCAATCTGGCTTTGTAGCGAACATCACCTTGGCTAGGAAATCCATCTTTCTTTGCAAATACCCATTTGCATCCAATTGACTTCTTTCCCTTCGGGAGACTGGCCAGTTCCCATGTTTGATTCTTATGAAGGGACTGCATTTCTTCACTCATGGCAATCCTCCACTTATCTTTCTCTGGTCCTTTGACTGCTTCAATATAAGTGGTAGGAACATCATCAGCGGCAATTGCAGATGCACAAGCCACCATATCATCAAAGCGAGCAGGCTTTCTGATTATCCTCTTTGGCTTGCTAGTTGCAATTGATTCAAGTTGCTGTGGAAGTTCTTGGGGTTGAACTTCCTCTTCTTCAAAATCTCCTTCTACCGTAGGAGAATGATCAATAGTTTCTTGATCTGCTGGGACAACAAACTTTTCAAACTCCACCTGTTTGGGAGTACCATCCTGCTATTCTGCATTCACCTTTTTCAACACGGTAGATTCATCAAAGGTGACATCCCTGCTAAAGATTATTTTCTTTGTTTCTGGACACCAAAGGCAATAGCCTTTTATGCCAGAGGTGATCCCCATGAACACAACTTTCTTTGCTCTAGGATCCAACTTTGATTCCTTAACATGATAATATGCAGCGGAACCAAACACATGTAAGGAATCATAATCAGCAGCAGGCTTTCCAAACCATTTCTCCAATGGTGTTTTTTCATCAATAGCAGTAGATGGTAGATGATTAACGAGATGACACGCATATGTCACAGCCTCAGCCCAAAATTCTTTACCCAACCCAGCATTGGATAACAAACACCGAACTTTCTCCAGCAAAGTCTGATTCATGCGTTCTGCCACTCCGTTCTGTTGTGGTGTATGTCTGACAGTGAAGTGTCTGACAATGCCTTCATCCTCACAAAATTTCTGAAATGGACCACTCCTAAATTCTCCACCATTGTCTGTACGGAGACGTTTGACCTTTTTATCAGTCTGAGTTTCCACCATCTTTTTCCATTTGAGGAATACCTCAAACACTTCATCCTTTGTCTTCATCGTATACACCCAAACTCTCCGGGAAAAAACATCAACAAAGGTTACAAACTAGTGCTTTCCTCCCAAAGAACTCATTTTTTGAGGGACCCACACATCCGAATGAACATAATCCAAGATACCATCAGTATTATGGATTGCTGTTCCAAATTTAACCCTTGTCTGTTTCCCACGAACACAAAGTTCACGAAACTCCAATTTGGAGTATTTCACTCTTTTTGTTTTGTGAACGACCTCTGATGAACAAAACTTCTACATCTCCGCCTGAACAAACTTGCTTGTCCTTCTCAGTTCATAACTGTATAGGGCAGCACAAACTTCGCTAAGAGATACAGGAGCAACCTTCCCGTGAAGTAGAGTGGTTTCAAGAAACTCAAACTCCTCAGGAAGGGATCCCAGCAACATCAGAGCCAAATCCTTCTCATCCAAATTTCCGTTCTTTTTCCTCTATATCATTTGGTTTCTTTTATTCAATAGCTAAGTATAGACCTTGTTGAAAGAGTGCGTCTACAACTTCGCTTTGCCACATACCAAAATGACCTGTGCCATCAAAAGACTCCACTGCCAATCGCGTATTCGCCACAGTGGTTCTCGCCCAAATGGACGACGATGATGCTTTTGAGCTGCCTTCCATTTTTGGTTACAAATTATTCTTCAAGAGCCCTCCAAATGCGAAAGCCAAATAGCACGAGAAAACTTTTCTGATGTGGAAGATCAGATTAAACTGCGACCACAGAGCATACTCAGAATACCCGAGCTCTGATACCACTTGTTGTGGAACTCAGAGTCATATTCCACCAAATATAGAAATAGTGAGGGAAATATTGTACTAGAAAATCACACTAGATTTAATTCCCAGGAAAGATTGGAGGCGTCACAACGGTCGCGCTTAAAACCCAACCTCCTCGACAGAATTAACTAGACGAATTTAATAGCACAATATAACACTACAACTATAACTAACAATGGCTACTTGAAGAATAGCACAAAATAAAAAACACCAAATTTAACGAGGTTCGGCTAATTTAGCCTACGTCCTCGGACCCCACCAAAATATTTCACTAAAGGACTAAAGTGAAACTATTACAAACTATAGAGGAAGAAAGAAGAAATTGCTAAAAGACTTAGGCAATTTGGGATGTTTTTCAAAGTGAAGAGGTGGTCTCCTTTTATACAACAAATGAGCCCACCCTTTACAAATTCTATCTATGTGGGATATTTTTCTCTTTCAAAAATGAGCCACACTTCAACATATTCGGCATACGACACATGCGTATGTTACGTATATTTTCTTGATCAAACTAAAACAATGATATGCGAGACTATGACAATTAAAATTAATCAAGACATTTTTTAATCAAACAAATTAACCAACAAATCGTCATAAAAACATTAAAGAAACGAGATAATCTTTTGAAACATTGTCATAATAAAATTTTAATAATAAATTAAATACATATGTACCTCAACTTGGCATTAAAGATATCGGTGAAGGAAGCAGTCGCAACTCGAGCCAAGACTTCACTGAGTAGTTCTCTTGGAATAGTTTCGATCTTTGTGATAGTCCGTTTCGTTTTCTTGGAACTTTTTGCCGTTGTTGTTTCGAATGATCGTTTCATGTTTGTCGAACTCTTACTTAACTAAAAAGTAGAAGAGACGAAATAAGAAGATCAACTCAACTTTTCTTTATTGTTGTTGAATGAGATGATTGTTAGAATATATGTTCTAGATTAGCATAGGATCTTTCCTTATCTTATATTTACTTGTATTTATCTTTATAATTTAGAATATCTTTCCTTGTATTTATTTTTCCTTGTTTATAGTTTAGGGTTTACTTGTTTACCAAGTTTATGTTAACTCTATAAATATGTTACTCATAATACAAGTTCCCTACGGGGTTTTCTCTAATCTAACATGGTATCAAAGCTAAAGGGTTTCTTTTTTCAATCCTCACGATCTATCGCTTCCGCCAGCCTCTACCATCGTCGTCCCCATCCGGCTCCCTAATTTTTTTTTCCCTTTCCTTCCCACACACAACAATGGCAACCCACCGCTCTTCATGTAGTGCATGCAGCTTCTGCCAACAAATCTTTCTTTCTTCTTTCTCTCTTTTCTCTCTTTTTCATTATTTTCACATCTCTAGTTCTTATCCACTTTTATGGCGTTGAATTGCGAGTTGTTCAACTCCTATTTTTTCTCCTTTTTTTTCGGGTATTTATTTGCTCAGCCTCCACATGTTATCCTTCTCTCCTATCTCTCTCTCTCTTAACTCTATTTTCAGCCCCTATTCTTACCTTTTTCTGTTTTTACATTCTCTTTTCTTTCTCAATTGTTTACACAAAATTACATGATATGGGTGTGAAAGGATTTGTTGAAAGAGGAATTACTTCTATCGTGGCCTATTATAGTATCCACCCTCTTGATTTAATCAAGAGCCATTGAAAATTATATCATCAACAAAGAAACAAAGAAAATAAAGGATGCTGCTAAAAAGCATTCTCTAAAGGAGTATTGTTCCAGCTCCTCTTAGATTTTCAGTCCAGTCTCAACGTTTGAGAATCTCCCGTTTCGACTGCGGGGGAACGTTAGAATATATCTTCTAGATTAGCATAAGATCTTTCCTTATCTTATATTTACTTTTATTTATCTTTATAATTTAGAATATCTTTCCTTGTATTTATTTTTCCTTGTTTATAATTTAGGATTTACTTGTTTACCAAGTTTATGTAACTCTATAAATATGTTACTCAATAATACAAGTTTTCTACGAAATTTTTTCTAATCTAACAATGATCTCAAGTTTTATAGGTTATATAGGGATGTAAACGAGCCGAGCTCGAGCCGAGCCTGGCGATTTTGCCAGGCTCGAGCTCGAGCTCGAGCCTGAGCCTGCGAGCTCGAGCTCGTCGAGCTCAACTCAAGGGAGCTCGAGCTCGAGCTCGAGCGAGCTCGCGAGCCGAGCTCACGAGCTCGAGCCGAGCCCAAGCTCGCGAGCCTGAGCCAGGCTCGCGAGCTTGAGCCTAAATTTTTAATATTTTTAAATATTTAATATTTATATATTTAATATTTAATATATATAATTAATATTTAATATTTATATATTTAATATTTAATATATATAATTAATATTTATAATATAAAAATATTTTAAATATAAAAATAAATATATATAAAAATTATGAAGAAGCTCGCGAGCCGGGCTCGCGAGCTTTTTGCAGAGACAAACAGGCTCGAGCTCGAGCTCGGGCTCGTGAAGCTCGGGCTCGAGCTCGGGCTCGGGCTCGTGAAGCTCGAGCTCGAGTTGAGCTCGAGTCGAGCCGGCTCGCCAGGCTCGCGAGCCGGCTCGGCTCAACTTACATCCCTAGGTTTATATATAGTATGGTATGCAAGTAATATAGATATATATTTCCTAAAACTATGACAGCTTCGGAAAGAGAGCAATCTTTCCTATTGAAAGATTCCTACGTAGAAAAAGAAACTATGACAGCTTCGGAAAGAGAGCAATCTTTCCTATTGAAAGATTCCTACGTAGAAAAGGACTACAAATAGTTTCCTAATATAAGTTTAGTTCCTAAGTACAAAAACACTAGGAGATAATATGTTTTTGTGGAAAGTTATAATATTTATGGAATGTTATTAAATATGTTTAGACCCGGCCCAATTCTAAACTGCCAGGTTGGGTTTCTCTTTTTACGTGTTCCAAACTTCCAATGACAGTAGGATTCATATAATCAAAGATTTAAAATGAAATTTTAGTTCGAATCTAATTTTATTGATGAACGTAGGTAAAGGAGAGTGCATATTCACTAAGATTTTCCATTTCTCTCTCTATATATATATATGACTGAATTATACATATAAAACTCAATATTAAGTTGTTTGGCAAGTTAAATTAATTTATAATAACTATTACTCAAAGGAAAAAAATAAGATTTTGAACAAGTTTCATTACAAATACATCTTGTATTATTTTGTCCATAAAAAATGGTTTAAAAATTTGATATATAGTACTTGTCGTAACTATGTATATATTCTTTTATTTTAATGAGTTTAGTGTTGCAATCTTTTTTTAAAAAAAAATTTTAGATGAAGGGATATCCTGACCTAACAAATTCGAACCGATAATTTTTAATTATGGTCACACAAACTCTATAAAACCCTAAATAAGGATTAAAAAATCACAACTTATGATGATCGGAATTGAACCTAGGACCTCCTACGTGATAGTGAAAGCTGATACCACTTAGGCTAACAAGTATTGATTAATGTTGCAATCTTGACTAGACTAACTTTGCTGTTCTTGCAAGTTCACCTGTAATGGGCCGGAAGGCTTATATTTGGAATACGATGCCCAAGAATTTGATAAAAGATAAATAGCCCAAATGGCTGCATGTGTTTGTACAAATAGGAGGTACATATAGAAAGGTGACTATAGATTATAAATCATCAAAAAGACAAAAAAAATCATAAATACAAAAGTAATGTTTGGAAGAGAAAATTGATAACAGTATTTCTTTTATTGCTAAAATTTTTATTTATATATGTCTGTTAAGGTATTGATCACTCAATAGTCAATAACATTTCATTTTATTTGTACTTAAGGAGGGATGTGGCAAAAAGAAAGTTATGAAGAAACAAAAGGGAGGACAAAGGTAGATATGAGGTGATTGATTTCCAATGAGAGTTACCAATCATAAACCAAGTACAACTACGTTTGTTATATAACTCAATAGATACAGTCTAATTTCGTATAGAATAGATTTCATGTAAATAGTAAATGACAACAACTCATCATAATTCACTGAGTATGTGTTATTAAGGATTTGATCAAATCGATTATTTAATTAGGAACTTATAAATTATATAAAAAATATATATTTAATATTAAAAAATAAAATCTGTGTTATACGATTTATCAAGTTGAAAAAATTAAAATTAAATAATTTCGATAGAAAAAAAAAAGCCATTGATCAATTCTTGACTTAATAAATCAAGGGTAATTTAGTCCAAAAAGTTGTTAATCCTAACTTTTGGGTTTTTTGGAATCAAAAGTTTGTAGAATGGGTTTTCTTGATTGAAAAATATTTTAATGGGTTTTTCGGCTAAAAAATTTATTTTTGGGGGGTTTTAGTACGTATTTTAAAAAAAATAATAATGTTAAGACCTAAACCAACACATGTAATATAACAATCAATATTGTTTGCCAAACTTAATAGCCAATGGAAATATATATTCATCTTAAATCATAGTATTACCAAAAAAAAAAAATCTTAAATTATGGTTGAATCAAATTATCAACATGACATTTCTCGGTCAACTAATCTGAACCGCTCCTGGCTCAGTCACACCGAAGTGTATTTCACAAAATGAGTGACCAATCATATGACAATTATAATACACTCTTTTTATGAAATACACTTGGATATGATCGAACCAAAAACGAGGTAAAATTTTCCTTAATATGAATACCTTAATCCCTAATAAAGAAAAGTGAGCTATAGAGTGGGATCAAATCCGCACATGGTAAATGTAAATCTAGCCATGGTAAGAAAAATCCAATTGTCATGTAATTGGATCAGACTCAATAAAATCTAGTATGACATGTATCAAAGAAATTCCTGTCCAAATCTAATTTAATTAAACTCAAATATAATTTAAAAGGTGAGTGATGATTTACATAGTAAGTGTAAGTCACTCATCATCCGAATTACATCTAAATCTCACCAAATCAGGTATGAATTAGAATTTTCCAAAGAAGCATTATACAAAACTATCACATTTTTGTACATCACATCTTCAAATCTGACGAGACGGATTTGGATCTAAAGAGACAGAGACAGATCTGACGAGATGAAGACAGGTAATACATAAGTTTTTATATAACGTTTTAGATATTTTGTTTAGTATTTTATTTTTTCTCTCGTATGAGAGTTTGCTTTCTCCCTTGAATGAGAGTTTCATCTCTCCTTAAATAGGAGTTGCACAAGAATTTTCTTGTATTCGTTTGTGAGTTCTTAAAATTTGTTATCTTCAAAAACTTAATAGTTGGTGTTTCAGATGTTCTTACTACATCGTTTGAGTCGATATGGATTGTATTGTTCCAGGCGTTGTAAACTTTCAATTGAATGATATATAAGACCGATTTTTCTTAAAAAAATAAAAATAAATTCATGCTCACAAGATCTATTAAATGCTACACTTGATGAATATAAATAAATTAGGCAAATCTACGACAAGTATCTGATAACTTCATTATCAACGGATATAAAAAAAAACATAAGACAATTGTAGTACATATCTAATCGTGCAATATATGTCCATCAAATATAACATAAAATATGTCGTGTTCAATTAATGGAGCACTCGGTACTTGGATTATATTCCAATAACATGTACAATTGCTTACCCAAGCAAGAGAGCGGCAATGATGAACAATAGAACGAATTCAGAAAAAAAATTTGGCATAATTTCTTGGCATTACAAAGTACAAACAAAAATGTCTATATCAGCATTACAAACTTCTTACATAAATGTTAACCAAAATATTAAAATACACCTCCCAACATATATATCTACCTTCTAACAAAAGCAGTCAATTTTTTTTTTTTAAGAAAGTTTTGATATTACTTATAAGTTATACCTTACAGTGGGTCATTATACATATCTAATAGTTAAAAAATACACTTGAATACTACTTGTTTAGGTGATATGAAATAACCCCTCCAGTAATTAGAAAGTTCTTTATCATATATGGATTATTAGATTTTTTGGGTGTGGTTCCCAATTTCACATTTCGATGCTTAAATTAGATGAAGTATGTCGTTTTTTTTTTTTTTTTTTTTCCTGATGAAGTATGTTGTTTGAACTAAACCAGCCGCCTCCCCCATATTTTTCTGTCAATACCCTACTCATATTTCTTCTCTTCTTCTCTGTGGCGATGGTTTGGTGAATCAGTCACCTCCATTATTACTGATGTCACCAACATTATTCGCGGGCTGGGTTGAAGCACTTTCCTTCAAGCTGTGAATCCCAACTTCAAATCTGATGAGATGGAGATGGCTCTACCGAGACAGAGATTGATCTGACGATATGAAGACAGGTGATACATTAGATTTTATATAGTTTTTTTAGATATTTTGTTTAGTATTTTATTTTTTCTCTCGAATGAGAGTTGTCTTCTCTCTTGAATGAGAGGTTCGTCTCTCTTGAATAAGACTGTGGTCTTTTGCACACGAGCTTTCTTGTGCTCGTTGATTAGTTTTTAAAATTTGTTATCTTGAAAAAACTTGATGCTAAGTGTTTCGATTGTTATTACTACATCGTTAGAGACAATCTTAGTCGTATTGTTCTTGACTTTGTAAACTTCTTATTGAATGAAATAAAATAACCGTTATTCACTCAAAAAAAAAAGAACTAAATTAATCGATGCGATTTTGTTAAAACATTATTTTAATAATTCGGTTAGCTTCTTGCCGTTTTTCGTTATATGAAGTCTTTTTGAAAAATAAATATGTAAAAAATATTTTAATATATATATATATATATATGTATAAACCATATTTCAGGTCTATTCTATTAGCCGATGCCTAAAGTTGAAATCGAATAAAAAATTGAAAGTATTTTGAAATAAAAAAGAACCAAGAGTCGGACTAAAATGTTTGATTCTCGATTGGGTTCAATGGTTAACTGAACCTTGAAAACTCCTAGTAAAATGTATGTCAGAAAAACTACATTTTATGAATGTACTTTTTGACAGTGACCCCAGCTCGAACTCGAGCCGGACCCGAATCACGTGGGGTAAAATTCACATGGAAACACACCAAATGTTTAGCCAAATTGATCATCACTTTTGTTTAATCATTACTTTCTTTTTCTGGTAGCTTTTTGCCTCCTTGGCTTTTCATCATAAAAAAAGGAAAAATTGTATTTTCAGTCCCATAATTTAGGCTATGTACAATTATGGTTCCAATACTACGACATTCACCACATTACATCCCACATCTTTGAAAAATGAGCGATTTTTGTCCCAAACATAACGTTCATTAGTTATTGGATGGAAGTAGCATGTGTTTGTCACGTGCGTGGTTAATTGTGCAATTTATGTCCCATGATATTGGACCAAAATTGCACATGACCTAGGTTTTGGGACTAAAATTGCACATGATCCAAGTTTGTTCATTTTCATTTAAAAATTTGTGAAATTGTGTAGAGTAACATCCATAATCATATAGTATGATATCTTATTTATAGAAATGATATGCATATATTTTGTTTCTTTTTATATACGTTCATTTATTTTATTTTACTAATCTATATCATGACATATCTAGTTAGTAGAACAATTAGTACATATTTAGAGAGTGTTTGGCTGAGTTTATAAGCTCTTTAAAACATCTTATAAGATGTTTCAGAGCTTATAAGCTCTTACAAAGTGTTTGATAATTTTTTTAGTGAAACATCTTATAAACTTTTAAAATAAGATGTTAGGAGCTTATAAGCTCTTAAAAAATAAGTAAGGGAACCCTAACTTATTTTTTAAAATCTTATAAAGTGGAGAGCTTATAAGCTCCAAAAACATTTTATAAGCACTAAGAGCTTATAAGCTCTTTAAAATAAGCTTAGCCAAACACCCTCTTAGTCAAAATTAAAGTTGTTGTGACTTGGTGTTATTTATTAATTTTATGTCATATTCAGACAAAACAAAAGAAAATGAATAAAAAGTAAAAGAAATAAAAGAAAACAAAATTAGGAGAATATATAATTACTTCAAAAAAATCAAACTGAAAGTCGTGTGCAATTTTGGTCCTATAACTTAGACTTTTGTGCAATTTTTGTCCCAAGAGCGACTTAACGATGCACTTGAGAGACACACACTATTTATGTCTAAAAACTAACGGAGATTGGGGTTTGGGACCAAATTGCACATTTTTCGAACATATGATAGAAACTGCTACGCTCTTTTTGTTTTGTCGCACTTGTTAAAACTTAAAACAGTTTATTTATTTATAATAAAATACAACATTTGATGTCATCCAAGTGAGCACACATGTAGATGACTTAATTGAAGTTAATTTTGCTATATAACTAATTTCATTTATATGTATTAGATTTGATTTGGATAAATATAGTTATTAATCTTTATCTAAAACATTCAAAAATTGAAATTCAAAATAAGGTTGTCACCAATATAATTTGAATTCAATTAAAAAATTAACTTTTATATTTATTTTTATTATTAATGATATTTATCAATCATTTTATTTTTTAATATTCATTTTATTCAGTTTAATCATTAATGATTATATATTATTATTTCTTAAACTAAAATATATAATTTAACAGTTTTTTAGGGATAAATCCCTAATCCCATATTCAATTTTGAAATCAGTCCCTAGGAGTATGTCTAAAGACTGCACTCACTACTTGCAAATTCAACTTTGGATTAACTCCCTACTTACTGTGAAAAGACCAAAATACCCTCACAAAAGACTAAAATTACATGTTTGCACTTTTCCCTCCATTTACAATTCTCAAGCCTCTCATCGTCATCTTCCTTCTCTCTCAGGTCCGATTCTCTGTTCTCTCCGGCGTTTGCTCCCCAACACCTTTTTCGGCCATTTGAAGTCAGTTCTAGTGAGTAGCAAGTTCGGAATTACCATTATCACCGAAGTAACATCTTCTACGGCGACTTCCTGCCAGTTTCCGCCCTATTTTGTCCCCGTCAACAACCTACAGCAACGGTATTTGCTTCAAAACTACCTGGGTAATCAATTTCCACACTCAATTCTACATTTTTGAAGATTATTGAGTAAATACCTAGTTTATGATAAATGCGTACGTCATGCTTTAGGGTTTACTACGTTTTGGGTTGTATGTAGAATATATGTGTTTGATGACAAAATTATCATCACCCATAACACTACACTCTCAGAAACGAAGTTGTTACTCAAAATTCTCTGGGTTTTTTCATGTCCATGCATTTTAAAGCACATATTTGTTGATGTTAAACCACATTTGAACTGCCGTATTTACCTTAATGGGGTATTCTGAGTAGTAAGGTTGAGTATTGAAGGTAGTGCAATCCTAATTTGTTTTTTCGGTTGTTGAACTTTTTACAGTACAATGGCAAATGAACTTCAGATTACAACACGGTGTCACCCGAGGAAGTTCGCGAGGGATATGGAAAAACTAAAGAGCTCTATGAATGACAAACATCACATAGGCTTGAGGTAAACTCCGTTTTATCAGTACTTGGACATGCCTGATATTGATTATAAGCTCCGTCGAGTAGGAGAATTGTTGTCCAACAGTAAATTTAATTTTTCTATGAATTCGTTTATTTTTTCTGACCGCATTTCTATTCCCTTCACTGGTTGTGATTTCTCAATAGTGATGGGGCTGCCTCATTTTGGTGAGCCTGTGAACCAAAATGTGAAGTTGGAGTCCAACTTTGTCCGGCGGCATTTTGACGAAAAATCAATTAATATGTCCCGGACCAAAATCGTGGAGAAGTTGGGTGTGTTAGTAAAGGGGACAACTGATGAGGATGTAGAGGATTTTTGTAAAATGTACTTTGTCTATGTTTGTAACTGCATTTTATTTCGAACAAAAAACTATCGCACTTTAGAATTTATAGTAGCTTATTTGGATAATTGGACTGCTTTCTGGAAGTATGCCTGGGGCAAGGTTGCTCATGAATTCTTGATGAAGCAGATATGCCTCCATTATGCAGCACCGAGAACTAATACGTACATGGACGGATGTATCATTAGGCTGATGGTAAGTGAATTATTTTTCTATTTTTCATATGCAGGCAGTAATCAATGATTTCGATTGTACTATTAATTTTTGTTTCCCTCATTCAAATGTAGGCTTGGGTGTATGAGTGTATACGCTGTGTGGGATGTCAGTGCCTTGTTCGAGCGATCCCACAATTTTTGAAATGGGGTGGCACGAACATCCCGAACGACCATGCGAAAGCTCAACAACAATTTATGGGACTTACGAATGATGAGGTAATTGTAAGAATTTCAAAATTTCGATATTTGATATTTTAAATTTGAAATTGTATATTTTGTTATCTCTAGGTAGTACGCATCTTTCCATTGAATAAGGAGCTTAAACTCTTACACGAGGACGCGGCCAGCAAGTCGGAGGTCGAATTTCCAACCTCCCCCATTAATAGAGCAGAAGATGAATCAAAGAGAAAAGGTGTTGATGGCAGGGAAGATTATGATAACGTTGGTGATGACATGGAGTTTGAATATGAAGATGTTGCTGCTGAGGATGCTGGCAATGATGAAATAAAGACAGACAAAGGTTCTGGGAACGATAAAGACGAAGATGAAATAATAAGAAAAGAACTCCGCACTAAGTCAAAAAATGATGGAAGTTCTTCAATTCCAAAAGATGACTTGGAGAAGAAAAGGAAAGAGAGTGACACTTGTTAGGATTATGCCCTCAGATGCCATAGAGGATAGAATGTATAGGGCATAGATCTTGTATTGAACTTAAAATCTTCTTAAATAAAAGACATTATTGAGCTTTCACTTAATTCTTATCTGCATCTATAAGCTGTGTAAAACGTTTTGTCCATGTTTTCTGTGCGATCCCTCTATTTCCTATGGGATAGGAAGATTGGCACTAGAGAGATCGATCTTGATTACTAAAATAAGTTCGCAAGTAATATAAAGTCTTTAATGGACAAATAAAGACTTCGAATACTTGTACAATCTTAGCTCCGACATGGGAGTGCCTGTCTGGTATCATGGGATGATAGGAGATTAAGATTGTAGACATGTCAGTGGAACTGATATGTTCGAACACGACTCACATCGGTTCTGTCACATGAGTTTTCACTCTGTGACTGTCAATGGCGGAACTGATTATGTGTAATAGGTATATGTGAACCTTTGACCTGAAGTATCAGGCTAAAGATGCACTTGTGTCGTCAAGTCTTTCACTAGAGTAGTTAGACCCAATTCACCCTTTGGTGGGGTCAACCTCGAAATGCGGACTTGATGGGCAAGTGGTAATCTTAGCAGATATCTAATATGGGATTTGTTCTCTCATAAATGAATGAATGAGTATGTACCCTATGTAATTATAGATAAATAGAGATCAAAGTCTTTGGCCAAAGCAAACGAGACGATTGTGCTTGGCACTAAATCGATCTCAATGATCTCGTATTTATTATGATTTATACATATGGTCAAGTCTAGTGAATTTAACATAACCATGACTCTCACTTGACCGGGGAACATGAACAAAGGGTTTATACATATACGGTATTTACGATTGGAAGGTTTCGGAATGATCTTATCATTCGTTTTTGTTTGGGTTACGAAGTGGGCCATGTGACTGGCTAGGTGTTACCCACTTACTTTGGTTTTCTCTCATTGCCAAACGAAACGAACCTAAAGAGTTGCGCTAAATGATTGACAAAGAAAAATGAAGAAAAAAGAATTTCTATTATTTCTTCTGGGAGTTTTAATTTATTGGATAAATTAAATAATTAATTATTCATTAGCTGAAATAATTAATTATAATGATAAGATTAATTATTAATTAATTTTCTTGTGAAATATATTAATGAATTAATTTATCTAATTAATTTGGTTATTTAATTAATTAATTTATTTATTGGATATAATAAATTATTAATTGAAATAAGAAATTAATTAAACAAAACAAATCTCGGGCCAAATAAGGAGTCCAATTGAACGCCTATGAGGCCTCAAAGTGGCGTCTTTGAGAGGCCACATATTAGGGCTATTTTGTTTTGACTTGTTCAATAAGTTATGAGGTATATAAGGACTCTTTGACTTAGAACAAGTAAGAAGAAGAATACACAACTCTCATAACTCTCAAAAGAAAGAAAAATATTCCTCCCCTCCTCTATACCTAGCCGTCGACCATAGAGAAAGAAGAAAGGGGATTTTTCGTTTGTCGATCCGTGCGTGACGATTTAGAGACGACGTATTTTTGTTGTTCGGATCAAGTTCAAATTTGAAGAATCAAATCAAAGGATTGAAGATTTGGAAGCTTCAATATTTCGAGTTTGGAGAAGAAGAAGTTTTTCCCCATCATCATATTCATATTAACGAGTAAGTTTTATTCGTTATACGCTTTTAGATTCAATTATGCGAATTAGAGTACCAATTGGGTTTTCATTTTCTTTTTTGAACTCCCTTCCGCTGCGTTTATGCTTTTTCGAATGAAACCCAACAACACTGTCACCCCCCAAGAAACCACATCACAAACAAAGGTCAAACCTACCTGCCCTGAGAAGTAAAACATTATCTGAAGTACGGCATCGTTCAATAGTTTATACGTCGTTATCCAGACTCTCATACGTAATATAGAAGTCACCCATACTGCATCTCTATCATACTGCGACTTGACATCTCACATACTGCATATTTCAATTTAACATATCACAAGTATCTACGGAATTTGGACGAGGATGAAACCAATGTGCTGGCTATAGCACTTCATTATTCTCAAGACCCTATGACGGTAGAGTACAAAGGGCGTGACACCCTAGGGGAATCAGGGCGCGAGATGGTCGATACGTTCATTCGTGATGACAAGAGTTTGAGGTATAAATAGCAAATTATATTTATTAACTATATTGTTCATATCATCATCACCGAATATGTATGAGGCGTTAACCTTTTCATAGGTATCAGGTTTCGGAAGAACATGGCTTGAGCATCGATAAGGTAGCTTTGATTGACTTATTGGGGGGCAATGCAGTGAGCTCTGAACTGATTGCTACATTCACATTATGTGTAGCAATTATGTAAAACACACCTCTCGCCACTCTGTCTGCTTCTTGACCGTATATGCTCAGGTATACACTTTCAGAATCTCTGAACACTAATCGCATGTGTTTATGGTGGAAACTAACACTAGCAATGTATAGGTTGAAATTAATAACCGCCTTCAGAAACACAACTGAAAGCAGTTGCTTATGCAAACTGAATATGGCCAGTTTGTCACAGAACTTAGCAAAGAGACACGCACTGCATTGGAGTGGTTGATTGAACGCGGCGTGAAAGAGTCCAGATATTGTATCCTCCCACAGCTCACTGTTGAAAAAAAAAAGGAGCATTGGTCCCTCATCGTTTTTAATGTATACAACAATATATGCATCCAGAAAAACCCCTTTTGGTCAAACCAGACAAAAGCTACAACCCGAGTCTTTGTAAGTTCCTTTGCAATTGAGTTTTTTTATACATAATGCAAATAAATTTAAAAAATAATTTAAATTTTGTAGACGACGTTGTTAAAAGGATACCTGCACCACATGATAGGGCGTCGAATTAAGAAGGATGCTCCCGAACAAGTCTATTCCCGCCAACAAGAAAAAGAAGAAGATAACGGGATCTTTGTTTGTCTCTGGGCAGAGTGCTTCGCAGTAGACACGGAGGAATTTTGGCAATACGAGAAAGAGGTTGACATAGATGATTACCGAGCACATATGGCCTCAATTATTCTGGCATTTTGTGGAAAATAGTCAAACTTAAATAATCAAACTTCGCCGTCCTGTATGAAACAATTTGTTATATTTACGTTTTGTATTACAATTTTATGATTTTTTTTCTAAATATTTGCTTATCTACATACGTCGGTTAAGTGTCCACATACGTCAGTGTAATGCATTTCGTACGTCCATGTAAACGGAACCATACGTCATTTGCGATGAAATAATACTGGGTCAATTAAATGTACTAATATGTCGGTTAAGTGTCCACATACGTCAATGTAATGCATTTTGTACGTCCATGTAAACGGAACCATACGTCATTTGCGATGAAATAATACTGGGTCAATTAAATGTACTAATACGTCGGTTAAGTGTCCACATACGTTAGTTTTATGCATTTCGTACATCCATGTAAACGGAACCATACGTCATTTGCGATGAAAAAATACTAGGTCAATTAAATGTACTAATACGTCGGTTAAGTGCCACATACGTCAGTGTAATGCATTTTGTACGTCCATGTAAACGGAACCATACGTCATTTGCGATGAAATAATAGTGGGTCAATTAAATGTACTAATACGTCGGTTAAGTGTCCACATACGTCAGCGTAATGCATTTTGTACGTCTATGTAAACGGAACCATACGTCATTTGCGATGAAATAATATTGGGTCAATTAAATGTGCTAATACGTCGGTTAAGTCTCATCATACGTCATATTCCAGCAACAAGTACGTCAATGTAAATGGAATCATACGTCATTTACTTCGCCACATACTTCATTAGATCGTACTTATACGTCGTGTGTTGACATATGGCCTTTATATTTAAGTAATACATTCTTTTAGTTGTGACCTAAACGCTTAACCCTAAACTGTAAACCCTAAACCCTAAATCTTAAATCCATTTGACACACGTGAATATATTTGGACAAGTATTTTATGAACGGATGTATCAATTAGTAATATTTTATGTTGTGATCATAGGAGTTCATTCGATAATGGTGCATTTCTTTCACAAATGTAATGTGTGTAGACACTACTACTAGCAATCACTTGACTTAGTAATGTGTGTACCAGATACTGAGTGCATACAGTTAACGTATTAAATGCATATCAATCGACGTAATGATACATTTAATATGGCGTATTAATACATAATATTGACATGTGAATGCAATCAATTGACGTATATTTGTCTATCAATTGCTAGTACATATCAATCGATGTATATTTTGTCACAAATTGACGTATGGGTGCAATCAGTCTCGACGTATTAGTACATATAAATCGACGTATACAGGCCAATCAATCAACGTATATTTGTCTCCAATTGACGTATACGCACCAGTCAATCGACGTATGGGTGCACTCAATTCGATGTATTAGTACATATCAAACGACTTATATTTTGTCTCAAATTGACGTATGGACGCCAATTAATCGACGTATAGGTACAATCAGTTCGACGTATTAGTACATATAAATCGATGTATGTAGGCCAGTCAATCGACGTATATTTGTCCCAAATTGACGTATACACACCAGTCAATCGATGTATGGGTGCACTTAATTCGACGTAATAGTACATATCAATCGACGTATGCAGGCCAGTCAATCGACGTATTTTGGCCTATTAATCGACTTATGGGTACAATCACTTCGACGTATTAGTACATATAAATCGACGTATGCGGGCTAGTCAATTGACGTATGGGTACACAATTCGATGTATTAGTACATATCAATCGACGTATGTAGGCCAGTCAATCGACGTATATTTGTCTCAAATTAATGTATGCGCACCAGTCAATCGACGTATTTTGTTCGATCAATCGACATATGGGTACACTCAATTTGACGTATTAGTACATATAAATCGACGTATGCAAGCTAGTCAATCGACATATTTTGTTCGATCAATCGACGTATGGGTGCACTCAATTCGACGTATTTGTACATATCAATCGACGTATGCAGGCCAGTCAATCGACGTATATTTGTTTCAATCTGACGTATGCATACCAGTCAATCGAACGTATTTTGGTCCATCAATCGACGTATGGGTACACTCAGTTCGACGTATTTGTACATATCAATCGATGTATATATTTCTCAAATTGACGTATGCAGACCAGTCAATCGACATATAGGTACACTCAGTTCGACGTATTAGTAAACATCAATCGACGTATATTTGTCTCAAATTGATGTATGCATGCCAGTCAATCGACGTAATTTGGTCCATCAATCAATGTATGGGTACACTCAGTTCGATGTATTAGTACATAAAAAGACAATAGTACGTCAATGGTTATGAAAGTATACGTCAAACTGCAAGAAATAATACGACAATACTGGATGACAAAACTAAACATCGATGCAATTGTTCAACAATCCTAACATCAGTGAATCCGAAAACAAAACAAACTTGTTCAATACAAATATTGCAAGAGAAAAACATCAAAAAATGTCAAGTGGCTGAAGTTCTAGCTTTCTTGCAAGAGCGACGATTGTGTCCAGGAATACCACACAATTTACACTTTCTGGGCCGCGAATCACCACACTATGATGGGATTGACACGAGAAATCCTCACGTGTTTGCACAGCAAGTGGACTGGTCGTGTGTAGTAATAAAGTGGACAATGAAGTCCGGGTTGTCGAACCTCAAGGACTTGTTATTTAGTTTATGATTTTAATGCAATTTAAGAACTTAAACTAAAACTAATGATTTAAAGATTTTAAAAGCAATAAAATAAAATAAAACAAGAATTAACTAAAATATTATGGAAGCAAGATATAAGAAACAAGATGTCGAAATCAAGATAGCTATGAAAGAGAGCAAATAAGACACTTGTATTGGCACAAATTAATCCATATTCATTATAAACATGTTCTCATATTATTAGACTAATGTTGCTTTGGTGGAAATTCCTTAGTTAATAATTACCCGATGTCTCGGCTCATAATAATCCTATGATTAATTGACGGTTCTCTAGATATGTCTATCCGAAAATCTAACCAACAATCATGCATTCAAGTTCTAGAATTTCCCCGGATTAATCCGGCTAACTGCACCCGGGAATCTTTACCTATCTCTAGGGGCAATTCCCTATTTTTTACAGATTATGTGATGATCCTTTTTGCACCTTAAATTACCTTCTCTCGAACGAATAATTTAAGCAATAAATCATGCATATGGTAGCTAAGCATATGATGCATTCAAACAAGATCAAGACACAAAGCAACAATAGAATTAATATGAAAAATACAATTTATAACTCAATTATCATAATTTAGCCTCAACATGGCCTTAGTTTGAAGAATCTAATTCATCATAAAAGATAAAAGATAGGAACTTAAATTAAGATTCATATTCATAGACAAAAATAAATCTAAATCTAAGAAACTCCCTCGTATTTTTAATGGTTAAACTTCGATCTTCATCTCTTCCATACTTCTTGCTTTCTTCACCTTCAAGGGTTCTTGATAATCTTCATAACTAATCTAATCTAAGAACTAAGATGATGATAGGATGTGTTTAGGCTCCCCCAAATGGGGAATTGTTTTCAAGTGTCTCATAGGATGGCCTCTAATCCTCCTTTTATAGCCAAAATTCCACTAAAGTATGCATTAATAATTCTCATTAAAGTTCCCCAATGAGAATTCCACCTAAGAGTGATGCTTAAAGTTTGGCTTTTAAGATTCCATCCAGCCAAAAAATGCTGAACTTTCGGCCCTTAAGCATTCCACCAAGCATCCCCATGTGAAAACTTCAACAAAACACATGTATGCTGCCATTTTCTTGCTTTCCAGCGCAGTTATAGTATTTTCCTGATAACGGTTTCCACAGATCTTCAAATTGGATGATTCAAGTCCCCATGTGAAGATAAGACATAGATCTACAACTTTATAGAAGGACACTTTACCAAATTTGGTCTCTAAATATATCTAAATGGCGTTCCAACGTGGCGGTTGTTTCTGATTTGGTGCCCAGGTGTGCGGAAATGGCACTAAAGCGTGATTTTGTCTAATTACAACTTATTTCTTGCTTGTTTGGCGTGGAGGTGCGAAACATCTTGTCATAAACTTGTTTTATACGTCGCTTTTCCACCCTTTCTTCGATTGTATCCACTTAAGGCCTGAAATCACTTAACTTACAAATTAAATGCACATGTGGCAAGAATCAAGCGATAAATGAACCTAAAACATAAATGCAAGGGGCTTAAAAACACGTAAAAACGACTCCTATCAGGGATCCTTTGTGTTCTTCTACATCCGGGCTGAGCTCGCACATCAGGTGCAAGTACCACTTGCGGTTCCTCCTGGCACATTAATTCCCTATCAAAATTAGGAATAGGATTTAGCATTGCACGGTAGGCGAGCTTGTACCTTTCAACATAATAGTGCTCGTCACAGAACTTGTACACATCAAGGCCCTTTGACTCTATGCACGCCAAAGCATGTTTGCATGGTATTCTATTGACTTGCCATGACCTGCAACTACAAGTGAACTTCTCAAGATCCACATCACACGATTTGTT
Source organism: Buddleja alternifolia (assembly GCA_019426215.1). Lineage (NCBI taxonomy): Eukaryota > Viridiplantae > Streptophyta > Magnoliopsida > Lamiales > Scrophulariaceae > Buddleja > Buddleja alternifolia. Next base: position 2,724,709 of record CM033408.1, on the reverse strand, counting down.
CTTGTCAATAACTTCAAACCTCATCCCGCTAGACATTTGGACAACTAAGGTATGGGATCCCAAGTAGTTCACTTGCAGCCACTTCTCATGTTTGGGGCAAAGCTTACCAGTAAATGTCTCCCCCTTTCCCCTCTTCTCATGCATCATAGTCATGATTTGGCCGCGAATATGATCAACCATAGCTGCAACCGGCATAAACCGAGCCGATTTTACCCAACTGTAAAGCTTTTTGCCTGGTTGTTGTTTATCACTCCCCATCTGTCACCCGAGAACAACGAATTCGCCCCGCATTGCGGTTCGCTGTCATGTATGAAATTAACAGAGAGAGACATAGACTGAGTTATCATATTCATATACTCTTTAAACTCTTGCACCGTAGGAGCATATGCGGCTTTCTTGAAAACGGAACTCCAATGTTTTTTATTGTGCAGAGGGTACTTTCTCATCACCTAAAATAGAGATTATAAGACTATTAACCCATCATACATTCCATGCTGACTTTCACAATTAAATAAATAAATTAAAATAAAAAAGATCTTACCTGCTTCGTGAATTTTTCAACTAAGTGTCTCAAGCAATAAGAATGGTGGCTGCCAGGAAAGACCTTCGTTATACCCTTAATAAGCCCACTATGTCGGTCGGAAAAGAAGGTAAAGTTTGTGAATAGAAATCCTTTCGTCGCATTGAATATGTTCCGTAACTTCAAGCAGAACCATTCCCAATTTGAATCATTTTCAGCGTCAATAACGGCATATGCTAGTGTGAAAAGATCATCATTGGGATCCTTGGTCACTGCGCTAAGCAGGCATCCCTTGTACTTACCGCTCAAATGAGTTCCGTCCAGAAAAATTAAGGGTCTGCACCCTTGAAAAGAACCAAGAAGACATGCATTGAAGCATATAAACAATCGCAGAAATATGTTGTTAACTGGGTTAATCTTGTAATCTGCAATACTGCCGAGATTATATTCTTTCACTGCGTTACAGTATCAACGTAGCTTGTCATATGACAACTTATCTACACTGTGAATATCCCGCATTGCCATTTCCTTACCAGACCATGCGTTGTGATATTTTAGTTGCACACCAAAGTATATGAGGATATCTTTCTGCATGTTACAAGGTTTGTACATAGGCTCTCCTCTCAGCCTATCCTTCACAATATTCGAAACCCACGCTGAATCAGCCCTGGGATGACCCCGGGTTCCAAGAGTGGCTTCACCACAAGTGTGCACCAAATTGCATTTTCTAATGGCAAATTGTTTGTCACATGCATACAGTGAGGCATATACCCTCCACTTGCATTTTGAAAATGTGCAAATAACTAGGGCTGTCCAAAAAAATCGAAAATTCGGTTAACCGCCCGAACCAGACCGAAAACCGAAAATTGTGTCGAACTGAAAATTTCGGTTCACAAAAACGGTTCGGTTTCGATTTTGGAGTTCAGTTTGGTTTGGTTAACCGAAAACCGAATTTTTTTTATTATCTAATGGCAACACAGTAGTTTAACTTCAGAACCAAAATTTTTGTTTTTTCAGTTTGGAATTTGGGAAAACTCTGAAACAGAACCGATGAACACCCCTCAGGATTCTTCGAAGTCGCGCCTAATCGCAACACAATGTTTGACTCATCAGGACCGTTGAATGTTTGACCCTTTTCACGGATGCAATTCCTTCACGCGTCTATGGAGTTACCACATACAACGCTTATACCCAAGCCCTCCCCATCGTCCATGTTAGTCCTAATGGGATAGAAAAATAGAGAAATAATAACAAACATCAACAGTGCAGTATGAAGGCAACTTGCATACAGTATATAGACTGGCAATTGGCGTATCATGCATTTATCAATGCCGTATTGTATGTAGTATTAAGCATGCGGTATTTTTGTTGTTAGTGTGCAGTATGATAATAACCGCATGCAACATTTATAGAAAATAATGTATTACTCGGCCCCGTTACTGCTCTGCCCTCCACAACTTGGTGGTTCATCTTTGCAGCATGTTACAATGTCAATCGTGGTCGTTTTCATGACCGAACACAGCCTAATCATATTGTTGACGTCAAGGTCATCCAACATACTGACATACTCATTGTACTGGGGGGCTTTGTATTCAAACCGTACGTTCTCTGCCTTATTTCCAGCCACTTGCCACTGCAACTCAGGTATAAATCCATCATACCAGTATTTTGATCGATGCTCATCACATGAAGCTCGATTTTGTGGTGGAAAATTCCTAGAACACTTGATTGCTCATTGGTAGCATTTTTCCCGGCGGTGGCGCGATTGTACTCTGAAAATGGGGTTGGAATATGAGTGGTGGAAGTGCTGCAATATCACGACCGAAAAGGTACGTTTACGGCGGTTGCACAGTGGAGAAAGACTTCTCCAGCGGAGCTGCTGGGAGCAATTTACAGCGGTGAAAATGGTGGGTAAAGAGCGGTAATTTAGGGTTAAAAAGAAAGGAAATGGACCAGTAGGAAAAATAGAGGGAAAATGATAAAGTCTGAGGCAAATCAGTCATTTTAGGTAAGTAGGGAGTTGATCCAAATATGAATTTATAACTAGGGAGTGCAGACTTTATTAATATACTAGGGACTGATTTCTTAATTGAATTAGGAATGTGGGATTTTCTACCAATTTTCCCATAATTTAATACCTATATAAATAAAATTTGAAGCTTGAATTGAACTTTTAATTTTGTATGTTATAAATAATATATAAATTATATAATGATACACACACGTCACGGGTTCCACACCATCTCCATTTCCGAGATTATCTCAATATACTCTCTCTGACTCTTCTTTCTCTCTCCGAAGCTCGCTCAACTTCAATGGCGATAATCTATCTCTTTCTCTGGATAATCTTCTCCGTCGTTTCAATTCGGTTTTTAGTTTCTCGAAAACTGTACGAAAAGCAGGGGAAGAAAAAGTACCATCCGATTGGCGGCACCGTATTTAACCAGCTGAAGAATTTCAGTAGGCTGCACGATTACATGACTGATCTTGCCGAAAAGTACAAGACTTACAGATTGATTAATATTTCTCGGAGCGAGATTTACACCTCCGATCCCGCGAATGTTGAGTATATGCTGAAAACAAATTTTGAAAATTATGGAAAGGTATGTATGTATGTGTGTGTGTGTATATATATATATATGCTCGTAGATTTTGTTTCTTGAATTTTTTTTCTCGATAAGCCATTTATTTTGTTAGTTTCTGCCAAGTATACTTCAAAACTGGAATTTTACTTATTTCCTTTTTTGGTATGGAAAGATTTCTATTTGGAGAAATAGGCATAGATTGGAATTTATTGTTGGTTCCTATAGTTGTCAGTTAAAATTCTTAATAATTGAAAAATACTTCTATATCCCGTATGGATTCAGAACTTAACCATTAAGCACACCTACTTTATTGTTGGTTCCTATATTTGTTAGTAAAATTCGTATTATACCAGAATAACACTACATATACATACACAACACTACATATACATACGTATAATTGAAAATACTTCCATATCCCGTATGGACTCAGACCTTAATGAATAATACTCGTATTTTGGAGTTGAACCATTAAACACACACGTACCTTGCGTATCCCGTATTATATTGACGAATAATAATCCATTTTCAATTGTTTCCTCTTTTGGAGAAATAGGCATAAATTGGAATTTATTGTTGGTTCCTAATTATTGCAGTCTGAGTGTGTGAAGATAGATTTAGAGTAATTGGCATTTGCACCCTTAAATTAGCATCATTTGACACGATGCACCCCTATATTACGAATTTCGCAGATTGCACCCTGAAAGAATCTAGACCATGAAACTCAGTTGGGAAGCCTGAGTTGAATCAGTTTTTAAGTGGATGTAAAATCTTTATTAATGATTTTCTGCAGGGATGGTTGAATTATAGCATTCTAAATGATTTATTAGGAGACGGGATATTCACAGTCGATGGTGATAAGTGGCGAGAGCAGAGAAAAGTTTCGAGCTATGAATTCTCTACGAGGGTATTAAGGGATTTTAGTAGTGTCATCTTCAGAAAGAATGTCGTAAAGCTTGCTGATATATTGTCTAAAGCTGCAAACTCCAATGAGCCTTTTGATATTCAAGTGAGTTTCTCCAACTTCCTTTCAAATAATAAAATAAAAACTTCAAACGGATAACTGATATCATAATTTATGCAGGATCTTTTCATGAAATCAACTTTAGATTCGATATTCAGAGTTGCGTTTGGAGTTGAGTTAGACACTATGTGCGGTTCGAATGAAGAAGGTGCTACATTTAGCAGTGCTTTTGATGATGCGAGTGCGATGACTCTTTGGAGATACGTAGATATTTTTTGGAAAATAAAGAGATCCCTCAATCTCGGTTCAGAAGCGAAATTGAAAGAAAATCTCAGAGTGATTGATGAATTTGTGTATAAGTTGATCTCTAGCAAGACTGAGAAAATACAAAAGTCACAAGATGATCCATCTGTGAGTGAATTCATATGTATTTTCAGGAAAATTGCAGCATTAATCCCACATGATAGTTTCCCTTGCAATTTTAGTCCCAATATTTTGCAAGATAAGGCCCCATTGGATTCATCTTTTTGCATTTTCAACCGTCAAAAACCGTTAGTTGGTCACTTGTCTTGGACTTGATCAATACTAAATTTAACGGAAATTCCAATCTGTTTCTTAACGGAGGAGACCAAAATTGCACAAAAAATCCATCTTATGGAGCTAATATTGTAATCTGGTTAACAATGGGATTAAAATTGCAATAAAACATATCCTAAAGGACCAATATTGCAATTTTCGCTATATTTTACTTTTGCAATTAAAAGCTGATGAACCCCAGCTATTTATTATATGTTTGCCAGATTCAGTGGAAAAAAGAAGACATATTATCAAGGTTTTTGCAGTTAACCGACACGGATCCTAAGTACTTACGAGACATAATATTGAATTTCATAATTGCTGGGAAGGACACAACAGCAACAACCCTTTCATGGTTTGTTTACATGCTTTGCAAGCATCCTCATGTGCAGGAAAAAGTGGCGAAAGAGATAAAAGACGCAACGGAATCAAAAGAGGGGGTAAATATTTCAGAATTTGCAGCTAGTTTGAGGGAAGAAGCTTTTGAGAAGATGCATTATCTTCATGCAGCATTGACTGAAACTCTCAGGCTCTATCCTGCAGTTCCAGTGGTAAGGAAGAGTTTCTGTTTATAAGCTATTATTTGACAACTATGATAGATATCATTGCTAACTTTGATACGGTTCCTTTGTCTCGTCAGATGCTACTCAGTTGGGTCGTATTTAAGTCGGATTGTAGACCGTTAGATTGCCAGCATTATAGTATTTTAGGCCTGTCAATGGGCGAGAACGCTGCTACATAGCATACTAGAGTCCACCTTCAACTGAGTCAAAGGCTGACTGCGATTTGACATCTCCAAATTATGCAGTCACTCAACGATACTCGTATATATATTAACGGAAAATTGATTCAATTAAACATCAAGTAAAAAAAAATTGGAAAATGTGAAGGCACCAGGTAAGATTGATAAATGGCGGATATTTCAGTCATTTTGATTAAAAAAAAAAGCCTATATTTTGGTTAAATTGATAAAACACCCTCTGAAATGCTCCTGAAAGTGTGTATGACAATGATCGGGTTTGAGGTACAACACGATTGACTAGATCAATCTAGCTATTGATGATTAGTATTTTTTATTATGATTAGTGAATTGCGTCCCCCCCACCCCCCCCAAAAAATGAAAAAAAAAGTATCAGCCGATTGGTTGGTACATGTAGGAGAATCTAATAGGCCACTTAGCACCTCATTAACCAGCTAATTACATAATATGGATTGTGGATAATGGGATCACCTTCATTATGAGAAGTCCATAATTATTAATTCATATATATTATTTATTTAGGTGTAAATAAATTGCCCTTAGTCATAATCATGACATCATATATATATATATATATATATATATATTTTCTTCGTCTACTCACTACCCTTCTCCATAACAAAACCTTAGACCCTTTGAGTATGAACAGTTTATCCATTGTAAAGTTGACTCGATAAACTAGTTCAATATTGAGTATGATACAGGCTTGTTATATGTGGTTTTAATGGCAATGGCTCTTGAAAAGTCTGTTTACTTGTGTAGCCCTGAATAGTTATCTCATCAGTATATGAACGTTTTACAATTATTTTATCTCATATTTTTTGAGGCACATGTAGTAGTTTCATGGTGTATTACCTGAAGATGAACGAGACATATGCCATCAAAGACTAATCCATAAGTATGCATATTTTGTTATGCCATCAATAGGATGCAAAAGAATGTCTTTCGGACGACACAATGCCTGACGGGTTCACTGTGAAGAAAGGCGATATGGTAGCTTATCAACCATACGCAATGGGGCGGATGAGATTCATATGGGGTGACGATGCAGAAGCCTTTAAACCAGAAAGATGGCTCGATGAGAACGGTTGTTTCCAGCCCGAGAGCCCTTTCAAATTCACAGTGTTCCAGGTATATAGGAATGTAGTTTTACTACAATGCTTAAAACTTCTTTAACTGTTATTTGTTAAGGAGTGATTCTTAGGGAGTCCTAAAAATTACAACTGTTGGTACGTAGTGGACCTCATATGGGTCCAAACATATGAAAGGTGGTGATTTTCTCGAGACTAGAGTTTCAGAAGCTTCCAAGAATACTATTTTTAAGCAAGTGAATTTCAGAATAAATTTAGTCATCCCCTGCATATGACCTTAATTACGAAAAGCACGCCGAGGTTTGAGAAATTACCAAATTTCTCCCCTCAGTAAGGGCATATTTCAACATTAGTCAGTAAAATTATAGATTACAATTTCACTCATTTTTTTCGAACCACAAAGAATTTGACAGGGGAGTCTTGGTAATTTGCAAAACCTCAGAGGATGTAGTGATTACTCAGTAAAGTAAGGGGTGTGCATTTAATTATCCCTGATTTTCTTTTCTATGTGATTCATTTCATACATATAATATTTGAGCAATTACTGGAAATGAATATGCTAGCTAAAATTATGGAGTTTTGAAGTTTTTCAAAAATCTTCATGCACTAGGAAATATAGTAGGGGCTCTGGTTAAATAAACTCGTGTTTCTTCTAATAAACAGGCCGGGCCGCGAATTTGTTTAGGGAAGGAGTTTGCTTATAGGCAGATGAAGATATTCTCGTCTGTTCTACTGAGATTCTTTATCTTCAAATTAAGTGATGAGAAGAAGAAAGTAAACTACAGAACAATGATCAATCTTCACATCGACGGGGGGCTCAGTGTTTGTGCCCTCCACAGATTAGACTAGAAGCCCGCATTAGCTAGAGGAAAACCAATGTAATTCGCAACTATTTGGTTGTTACATTTTGTATCAAATCATTATTATGTTCATATATGTCATCTGGATGGTATCTTTAATGAAGTGTATTTCATCTCCATGTATATGTAATGAAGAGAGAGAGTTCCAAGCCTATTTCAATGGAGTGGTTCTTAGGGGGTCCCAGACTTCAAATCCCAATATAATTATATATCGGGTGATTCTATTATCGAATCGATTGGAATGTTCCTGATCCATCATACACTGTTGGACTAAGGTGTTTAATGTTCTTTTTTACCCTCTTCATTTTGGATCTAATGGTGTATAGTATACGGGGATCAATACATTGTGGGATTAGGGTGATTGGCATTTTTCTTACCATCATCCCCAAGATCCAATAGTGTACAGTAGACCAATGGTCCTCCAAGAATCACTGGTATGTAACCTCACAGATAAAATAATGAATAAAAATTGCAAAAACTTAAAAATGTCAAAAGATTCTTGTTTTGACACATACTCCCTCCGTCTGATTTTCTATTAACCAAACAAATGTTTAGTTAAGTTATACGGTTATTAATACACGGCCATCAATAAAGATTACTGGACCCAAGGTCTTAAATATCGGTTTCGGAGTAAATATTGGTGTAGTAAATTTACGAAAATTTTGATGAAAATTTCGGAGATATTCGAAATTTCGGTTTCGATTTTAAAGAAATCATGAAAATTTATAAAAATATTTGAAAATTTGCAATAAAATTTTGGGTAACTTTAATTATCATTCTTATGCAATTTTTACATCTATATTCTATATATAATATATGGATAATGAATTTGTTAAATAATATCACTAAAAACTGTTGCGAAAAATATGAAATAAATATAATTTGATAGTAAGATAATAACCAAATTTCATAGGAACTCCATTTAAATAAAATGTACCAAGATTTAAGTAAAAGTTACTACTCAATACCACATCGAGTTTCTAGGAGGATCGAAATCGTTATCACTAGTATCTGTCCTATCTCTACTTTCATATTACAATTGAAAATTATTAGTTACATGTTGACAATATTTCGCCCATGACATGGAATGTTGGTAGTACTGCATATAATGATGATGATGATATCCTGGTGTTGAATCTTGAAGGACCCCAATAGGTACAACATACTTGACAAGAGTAGTAACATAAACCTGTGGCAAAGGATATGAGTAGGGTTGGTGTGACATTGTATCCACTGAGTATCCACTATGTGTCCAAGGTGGACATATATTATGTGAATTCAATCCATATTTATAAATATAATTTCTATAATTTTCTAAATATATTATATTTAAAAAAAATTAAAAATATAAAAAAAAATTCGACCGAAATTTCGGTTTCGAATATCGGGTTTCGGCCGAAATTTTGATGGATATTTGACAAAAATATTTCGACCGAAATTTCGGAAAATTTCGGGTTTCGGTTGAAATTTCGGAAGATATTCTGCAAAATTGGATCGAAGGTTCGATTTCGCTTCGGAACCCCCCGAAATCCGAAATTTCGACCGAAATTTCGGTATTTCGTTCGAAATTTTAGACCATGACTGGACCTAATTCCTCACTCATAGGACACAAACGTCCAGATCAATAGCTCATGAGTAAAATGACGAAAAACCCTTTCTGATATTCTTATTATATGTATATTTACATATAATAATTAGTATTTTCTTGTCCCACACCGAGTCTACACAAGTATGCATTTGTCCCACATTCGTTGTTCAATGTCCTTCAAAGCTTACTTTACACTATAAATATGTGTAGTGTTGGAGCTTTAAAGACAACCTCATTGGGAGCTCCACTACTTTATGGTGGGGCACCTATAGTAGCTGGTTGTCTTTGTTATATATATATATATAATAAATAAATATTAATATTGAGGATGTTTGAATCGGTTCATTTGAATTGAAAGGGTGGCTTCTAATTAGTCTAAACTTTTCGGTCACTTGATATTAAAACACCATTTTGGACCAAGTGAGTGTTTTTTGGCTGAAAGGGTATCATCATTTCGCGAGATACCATTTCAATGAATAGGTGCATTTTGGTGGCATCTTGTGGAAGTCTATAAATACTTCCCTTTGCCTTGGCCGATAATGTGAAATCAAACACACAAATATTTCTCTCTTTCTTTCTATATTTTCCGAATCTTTTTTTAAAATACTTGGTCGAGTGTTGGCCTTGCGAAATTAGTTAATAGGTTTTGTATCCTAAAGGTGTATTTTTTGAGACCATCTACATCTATAGTGGGAGACATATATACCTTAAAGATAGAATCTTTAAAGGCGTGCCTAACCTATTGTTTTCATAAGAAATGTTCCATACTCACATATTATACAACAATCTTTCCAACATTGATATAGCTTTTAGTCATATGCCCGTATAGAGAATAACGTACAACCGTGTCTGTGAGCCAGATCCATTAGAGGAATTGTGATGTAGTAGTCACAGGTGGGGGAAGCTGCACTCCCGGCCTCGATGCCCAGCCTTTCCGTTTCCTATAGCCATCAACTGCTTGTAAACGAGCCTTTTTTGCGAAGCATCCTGGATTTTCTTGAATGCCTTTGGTATAAGAAGAGAACATATTAATTATTATATTTAAAAACTAATTTGAATACTGATATAGGTAAAAATAACCTATTGACTGTGTTACCCTCAATACCTAAGTATATTCTCAAAACATTTCAAGGTCCGCGCTTTTTCGTTCGGGTCTTCGTCGTCTTGATCCACCCGACCCGACTAACCCGCATTTAGAGCCATTGATGAACTACACCTGGCATGTCGAGATTATTCCACGTGTTCGACCCTGATCCGTATAGGGTGTTCTCTATTATAAATACCCCACTCCAATTATTACTAGGAGGTATGACATTTATTACTCCACATTTAAGATAGTGCCCTTGATCCTTTTGTTTTTGTTGACTTCATCGTCGGAGGGTCTAAGCTGGGATCCACCTCAGCTTGACCTTAATGAGGGTCCTTTGATTTCAGGTTGCTCCGATCTAGGAGCTTCGCGATCGTATTCGAGCCGAGCTTCACTGAAGAGGGTCGAGTTTATTTTCGACCCAAATTAGTTGTCCCATTTTTGGGAATATTGCCAGAAATTAAGAAAATTTTAAGTAGAGATGCCATAGGGAAAAATAAGGGAGTTCATATGAAAGTTTAATATCTCTACCACCTTTACCCACAAACACATCTCATGTCCCTCCTGAAGCTCCAACTTTTGACAAAGGTGGAGTTCAATCAGAGAATGCAAGACTGGGGAGAATTCTTTTTAAGAGATCATATTAAAAAAATGCCAATCATGCTGGATATTCCAGTTAAACCACAGTCTTCTACCCCTTGTAATTTATTTCCAAAAGGAGCAGCAGAGAGGGTCGAGACGTACCAGACTCCAGATAAGCGTCAGGAACAAGTGTGTGATTCTGATGAGGTGCAGAGTTGAGCTCCCTCAAGAATCAAATCTGGAAAAGATCGAGTAGAGGGAGATAGAGGGAAGAAAAAGATGCAAGATATGTCAGTCCATGGAGTCTCAAAGGCAGATCTAGAAGAAATGTATGATGTGACTCAAAAGATCGAGTTCGCATCAAAGAAGACCCTATTATTACCAGCTATGAAGAAGATTGTCTCTCCATTATGTGAAGAGAACTTATCAGAAATGGTGGGCCCGAATTTCAGAATACCAAATGTAACAATTTACAATGGGGATAGTGATCCCAGAGAGCATTTAATCTCATTCGAAGGTATTACAAATCTCCATGGATTTTCGTATGGGATAAAATGCAGGATATTCTTCATGACCCTAAAGGGTTGAGCTTAAGAATGGTTCACTAGTCAAGTAGTAGGAACCATAGTGGATTTTGATCAATTCCAGAGAAAATTTAGCTATCATTTTGCGAGTAAAAGAAAAGTGAAGCGGTCGGCTACTCTTTTGCTTGGTATAAGAAAAAAGAAAGAAGAAAGCTTGAGAACCTTTATCGATCTGTTTAATAACGAAGCTCTAGAGGTATCAAACATCTCTGTAGATATCTTGATTCAATTGCTTATTCATGGCCTAAAAAAGGGACCCTCGACATCAACATTAGCTACCCAGAAACCATCTGATCAAGATAAACTAACGTTGATGGTAGAACTATACATCCAAGAGGAGGAGATGAACCTAATGAAAGAAGAAGAGAAAAAGAGCTGAAAATCCAGAGACAAGGATCCAAATGATCTGGATCGAGGATCGAGATCTGAAAAAGATCACGAACGACCCCCGAGGTTCCAAAAATGAGAAGTACACCCATAAATGTGAGTCGAGGTTGAGCATTAATGGAGATCGAGCATCGGGACATGCTCCAATGGCCTAGCAAAATGAGGGCCATGCCGAACAAAAGAAATCCAAACAACTACTGTAATTTTCATAAGGATAAAAGTCATGATACCGAAGAATGTTCCCTGCTGAAGATGAGATCGAAAGGCTGATAAAGCAAGGGTACTTGAAGGAGTTCTATAAAAGGACCCGCGAGGAACAGCAACGTGAGGAACCTCAACATAATGAACGACCCCGGGAGAGAATTCGATCCAAGGATCGAGGAAGGCAAATGAATGACCATGCAAGAAATGATCAAAGTTGACATGGGCACAGGGAATAAAGGCGTGAGAAGACCAGACGAGATCAACCTGAACTTGAAAATGATCCTAGATTCGGGATGATAAACATGATAGGAGGGGGACCAAGCAGTGGAGACTCAGCGAACACAAGGAAAAAGCATACAAGAGAGCTAAAATCATACAGGCCGATGTTCAAGAGTACGTTGATCCTATCAATTAGTGCAGCAGAGGGGAGGATCACCATCGGAGACGAAAATATGGATGATGATAGGACCTCAAGATGATCCCATGGTGATCTCCATGGATGTAGCCAATTTCTCTATTAAAAAGTTATTGGCGGATAACGGTACTTCGGCAGATATCATTTTCTATCATGTTATAGAAAAAATGGGTTTGAGAATGAAGCAGCTATGCCTAGTTATCATGCCTTTGACAGGCTTTGGAGGTTCGAAAATTATGCTCTTGGGAACGATCGATCTCCCCACATCACTTGGGATTGTGCCAAAAAGAAAGACAATAATGATATGGTATTTTGTAGTTAATGCACCATTTGCGTATAATAAGATCCTAGGGACACCGGGCTTAAATCAGTTCTGTGTAATCGTTTCTACTCCGCATCTCAAATTGAAGTTCAAAATTCAAGAAGGAATAGGAGAAGGTCAATGTGATTAGCAAATGGAAAGAGAGTGTAATACCACTTTCTTGAAAAAGAAAGGGGATAGCACACAAATTCAAGCTAAGTCGGAGAAGGGTTCAGTTGACCAGGATATAGCTCTCAACGACCCCGAAGCTACCTCTGAGAGAAAAAGAGAGAATGCAAAAATGGAACCTCGGAGCACAAAACAATCAAACTCTATCCAAGGAATCTAGAAAAGGCGACAAGGATCGGGTGACAGATGACCTAAGAAACTGAAGTGTTAATGATAGATTTTCTTTGGGAAAATGCTGATATTTTTGCATGGTAAGCTTCAAATTATCATGCCATTGATTCAGAGGTTATAGTGATATCGCTTAAACCTCGATCCAGAAGCAAAACCTGTAAGGCAAAAGAAGAGGAATTTTGGCGTATAAAGAAACAAGATCATTGAGGTTAAGGTGAATAAGCTACTCGAAGTGAGATATATCACAGAGATACAATTCACAGATTGTCTTGTGAATGTTGTGGTAGTCCCAAAAGTATGAGGGAAGAGGAGAATGTGTATGGATTTTACAAACATGAACAAAGCATGTCCAAAAGATCCTTACCCACTCTCGAGAATCGACCTCCTTATTGATTCAACAACAAGAGTGCTCTATTAAGCATGATGGATGTTTATAAAGGTTTTAATCAAATCTTCATGGCTGAAGAAGATCAAGATAAAACTTCGTTTATCACAGACAAGAGAATTTATTGCTCAAACATTATGCCATTTGGTTCAAAAAATTTAGGGGCTACTTACCAACAATTAGAGAATCAAATGTTCAGGGAAGAAATACGCAAAATCATGGAGGTCTATGTTGACAACATGCTCATCAAGAGTGTAGATGAAAATGATCACATTTCAAATTAAAAGCGATCCTTTCAGATCATGAGATACTATGGAATAAACCTCAACTCAATGAAGTGTACCTTTGGGGTATGATGAGAATTTTTTTTAGGGATCATGGTGACGGAGAGAGGAATTGAAGCAAATTTAGAAAAATTTAGGCAATACTTGATATGGAGTCACCACAATCTGTAAAAAATGTGCAAAGACTCACTGGTAGGATGGTGAGCCTTAATGGTTTCATTTCATGGCCGGAGTATAAAGGTTTGCATTTCTTCAAAATACTCAAAAACATCAAAAAGTTTCAATGGTCAGAAGAAATTGAAAAGGCATTCCAAAAACAGAAGGGTTACTTTACTTCGCCACCATTGCTTATGAAGTCGATCCTCGGTGAACCTTCAATTCTATACTTAGCAGTTTTTGAAAATGCTATCAATGCAGTACTAACTCGAGAGATTAGGGCTGATCATGGGCCGGTCTACTACACGAGCAAAATGTTAAAAGGGCCCAAAAATAATTATCTGAAATAGAGAAGAGGGCATTAGCTCTAGCTAAAGCTGTGCGAAAGCTTCGACCTTACTTCCAATTGCATTGGGTTATATCGCTCACTACACAACCATTGCGTCAAGTACTCGCGAAACCTGAAGCTTGGGGAAGGTTAGTTAAATGGGTAGTCGAGTTAGGAGAGTTTGATATTGAATATCACAGTCGTGCTTCATCAAAAGCACAATTTATTGTTGATTTTGTGGTCAAACTCACCTTAATCCATGGAGAGAAAAAGTGGTCGAGGTAAAAGCATGGATGCTGCATATTGATGGGTCATCTTTGACCTCGAGGGGAGGAATAGTTGATTGGCTCAGTGGTTTAGGCAAAGCCGACCTAGAGTTTGCAATCAAATTAGACTTTATGGTTACAAACAATGAGGTAGAAAATGAGGCCATCATCACGGTTCTAAAATGGCGCTAGTCCTAAAAATCTAGAGGCTCGAGATCTACATCGATTCACAATTGGTGGCCAACCAAATCGGTGGATCTTATGAAGCTAGAGAGAGACAATGTACCTGAAAAAGGTAAAGGAGTTAATGAGTCTCTTTGAAAAGATAAATACCTATCAAGTCCCAAAGGAAGAGAATGAGTGTGCCAATTCACTTTACAGCTGTTCATCGGTTCAGTTTGGGCCAAAATCGAACCAAAAATTCGGTTTGCCCAAAAAACGAACCGAAAAAATTCGGATTAGTTTCGGTTCGGATCGGGCCAAACCGAATTTATTTTTAAAAAAGAAAGGAAAATAAACCAAGAAGAGGAACACAGAGATGCCTTCTTAGCTAATTACAATGGAGAAAGTTGAATTTAAAGAAGAACCCATCTTCTTTACGTTTCCTCTGTATTGGTAGAGTTTATCCTAGCCACTTTTTTATCCTTAGAGAAGAACCTATCCGTAAAGAAGAAACCATTGTAGACTACCTTTTCTTGGCCATTTTCTTTTGTATCCATTGTATTTGTAGAAAAAGAAGAAGAAGAATAATAGAAGAAGAAGTAGAAGAAAGAAGAAGAAGAAGAAGTGAAGAAGACGAAGAAGTAGAAGAAAGAAGAAGAAGTGAAGAAGAAGAACCGCGAATCTGGATTTGCGTTTCCTATAAGTAATATTTAAAAACATATATTAAAAAAAAATTCGGTTTTCGGTTTGGTTCGGTTAACCGAACCTTAAAACCGAAACAGAACCGAAATTTTCAATTCGGTTTTGGGTTCGAACCGAATTTTCGGCTTTTGGTCCGGTTCGGTCGGTTAACCGAATTTTCGGTCTTTGTGAACAACCCTAATTTACTCTCAAAATATGCGAACATGGTCGCAGGTGTAGAAACAAGGCAAATGACATTGACAGTTGCAAAATAATCAGAAATAAGATCTGAAAACGATCAACGTGAAGTGTTAGTCACCAATGTCGAGCAATGTTGGATGGGTGAGCTAAAGATTTATATGTCGGACGGATCCTTACCTTAAGATCGAGTTCATGAAAAAAAAAACTAGTTCGCTAAGCCGCACGATTCATGATGCTAAATGGAGATCTATACAAAAGATCCATTTTAGGTTCGCTACTTAAGTGCTTCGTACTCTCCCACGCAGAATATGTTCTGAAGGAGATCCATGAGGGATGTTGTGGAAACCATTCCGGAGGAAGGTTGCTCACTCAAAAGATCCTACGACAAGGATATTTTTGGGCAATAATGGTTCATGATACATTTTATTTTGTAAGAAAATACAAGGATTACCAAATACACCTGAACTTCTCTCATCGACCTTTTGTCAGGAAACGATAAAAATAGCTTACCCTTTTGATCAATAGGGGATCAACATCTTAGGTCCATTCTCTAAAGATTTGGGGCTGAGAAAGTTCATCATTATCGTTGTAGAGTACTTTTCTAAATGGATCGAGGCTGTAGCTTAGATAACAAAAGAAGAAGTGATGAAGTTCCTTTAGAAAAACATTACGTACAGGTTCGGGGTCCCAAGGACCTAATTTCAGATAATGGAGCATAATTCCAAGGGAAGGCAATCCAAAGTCGGTGTAAAGAGATGAAGATTCAACAAAATTTTACAGCAGTTGGAAACCCTTAGGCTAACGGCCAAATTGAGGTTGCGAATAGGATCATCCTTCAGCACTTAAAGAGCAGACTAGATGGAGTTAAAGGGAACTTGGCAGAAGAGCTTCCAATAGTTTTATGGGCCTATAGAACTACACGTGAACCTGGACAGACGAAACTACATTTTGCTTAGTTTATGGTTTTGAGGCAATGGTCCCAGCTAAAATAGGGATGGCGACGCAAAGAGTCAAAGGATATAATCCAGAAGAAAATGCTGCCCAGAGGATGTTCGAGCTCGACATGGTCCAATAGGTTCGTGAAAAAGCTTAATAATACAACAGAAAGACGTAATGACAAGAGCCTGCAACAAGCGAGTAAAAGAGAGGATTTTGCAACTTAGCGACCTTGTTCTGAAGAATGTCGAAGTTTCCAAACACATTGGCAAGCTTGATCCAACTTGGGAAGGACATTATAAAGTCATACAGGTCACGAATCGAGGTACTTACAAACTCAAAGATCTCCAAGGCAAGGTATTACCTCGACCTTGGAATATGCATAACCTTAGACGGTTCTATGCCTAATTTAAATATTCATCAGCATATTGTGCAATGTCATAAATATATATATGCAATGATGCCATCTTTTGGTGTGCTTATTTATATCTATTTTTATCGTAATTGAAATTCGACCTTAAAAGGCCGACATGCGATGTCGATCCTAAAACTGAAAAACATAGTAAAATAAAATTAAAGGATGACGTGCAACGTCGATCCTAAATCTAAAAAAGATAGTAAAATAAAATTAAAGAAGAACATACGACGTCAATCCTAAGTCTGAAAAAGATAGTGAAATAAAATTAGAGGACGACATGCGATGTCGATCCTAAATAGGAAAAAGATAGTGAAATAAAATTAAAGGACGACATGCGACGTCGATCTTAAGTCAGGAAAAGATAGTAAAACAAAACTAAAGTACGACATGCGATGTCGATCCTTAATTTGAAAAGAAGAGTAAAATAAAACTAAAGGACGAAACGCGACGTCCATCCTAAATCTGAAAAAGATAGTTAAATAAAATTAAAGGACAACATGCAACTTTGATTTGAAATCAAAAAAAGATAGTAAAATAAAATTAAAAGACAACATGCGAAATCGATCCTCAATCTGAAAAAGATAGTAAAATAAAATTAAAGGACGACATGCGACGTCGATCATCAATATGAAAAAAATAGTATATTCAAGTTCAATGGATGATATGCGAAGTTGATCCTACATTCGAAAAAGATACAAAAAATAAGGAAAATTCAGCTTCGATTAAAAGGTTCATATGGAATATATGTACAAATACGAGCCTACAAGAACACCTCTGTTCAAACAGGATTGAAATTTACATGATAGAATAGTTGTTTCAACAAGAGACAAAACTCGAGGCGTTTTTACAAATATTACAAAATGAATTTACAAATCACAATGCCCTCGACCCCAAAGATACTATCAAACTTCGAGATCATCATCCCCACCATTCTCTTCCTCCTGATCTTCAACAAGAGCCAAGTCTTTAAATTTTTGAACTTGATGGCAAGCTCGACTATTTCTTCATCCTCATCATCTTCGTCATTGGGAATTAGATCCGCTATAGTGCAAGGACTTAACTTTTTCAAGTCAAAATCATTTTGTACACTCCCAAGATGATAGAACTCCTCTTATAATTTTCAAAGCCACTGAGCATATCATCAGTAGCCTTATCAAGCAGAATCTTTTGAAAGACGGTAGAGCATTTAAAATCATTGCCCCTAGAATGGTGATGCTCTTTCACCAAACTATTATACTCTAGGACTTGAGAAATTCGGATTTGCCTTTATCCAAACCTTCTAGGAAAACAACATCAATTGTCTTCTTCAACTCGGCTTAAAGTTGAACCTTTAGGTTCGACATCTCATGCAGCAAATCAACATTTTTTTTGCTTCTCGGCGAGGATAAGGTTATCCTTGGCATCGAGTTCATCGGCATGTGGAGCCTCAATCTCATCAAATCTGGGCAGAGACCTCTTCAATGTATTCTTTGCATCCAAAAGATAGGTATTGAGTTTTTTCTTTCCTTTTTTTGCAAAGTTTCAAGCTCCTCGTAAGCTGTCATATTCGCATTCTTCCTATAGGAACTGCTCAAGGAGAACTGGTGCATGGCAAGACCAGTCTGAAAAAAATTAGAAAAGGTTCGAGTTAGGAAAGAAGATAGAATGATTAAAAATAAAATAAAAAGGTGAGAAAATAAAAAACATAAAACAAATTCATACCTGCATCCAATATTGAGCACCATATTCATCAACATTTGGATGGGGAGCATCAATGAACCTGGCTTTATCACGGGGCAACAGACAAGCTTTGTATAACTCAAAAAAGGTACCACTTGCGCCTGTTAGAGTGTATGCCCTCAAATGCCATAAAGATGATAGATTTATAGGGCATTGATTTGTAACTAAACAATATCTTTTTATTATATATATAAGACATTATCTTGTTGTTTTCTTATAGGTATTTGTAAGGTGTTAAATAAACAACGTAAAGTCCTTGAGAATAAAGGCAAACCTTCTACTTCCTATGGGATAGGAAGAATGACACTAGAAGGGTTTGATCCTTATTCTCTAAATAGGGTTCGCAAGTCTAAGAAAGTATTTAACTGAACATCAATACAGAACAAGGACTTACATGATATAAGTTTCGACAGAGAAATTGCTAGTCGAATACTATGGGAATGATAGTGGGAACTTATGTCATGGACGTATAAGTTGGACTAATATGTTCGAAAATGGCTCGCATCAGTTTCATCACATGGTATTCACTCACTGACAGTCAATGATGAAACTGATAAGTTGTGATAGGTACGCTTGAACCTTAGACCTGAGGAATAGAGTTGAAGATGTACTTGTGATATCAAGTCTGTCATTAGAGTAGTTAGAACCAAATCACCCTTTGGTGGAATCGAGTTGAAGATGTACTTGTGATATCAAGTCTGTCATTAGAGTAGTTAGAACCAAATCACCCTTTGGTGGGATCGACCTCGAAGTGCGACTAGATGGGCAAGTAGCATTGTTAACTGATTAGCAAAATGAGATTTATTCTCTCATAAGTGAATGAGCTAAATATCCTATGCAGTCATGAATGAGCGAGGTTAAAAGTCTTTGGCCAAAGCATAAAATGACCTCGACTCATTATGAGCTAAGCATATGGTCAAGTCACGTGAGTTTGACTAAAACCATGACTCTCACTTGACTGGGATATAAGAATAAAAGGTTTATACTCGTACGGTATTCACAGCGTATATGGTTTGGAATGATCCTATTCATTCGTTCTCAATTGGGATATGATGTGAGCCACATGACTGGCTAGGTGTTACTCACATCCTTTTGGTTTCCTCCCAATTGCCTTTTGAGACGAACCTAAAGAGTCGCGCTTAAAGGAAGTGCAAAAGGAAAATCATGGAAAAGACTTGAGAGAATTTTCGGTATTGGATATCGAGATTAATTAATTAATCATTAGATGATTTTATCTATTAATTAAGTTAATGAATTAATTAATTCCTTAGAGAAATTTAATTATAACATTAACATAAATTTAATTGATTATTTTATTTATTTATTTATTGGATAAATAATATAAATTATTTAATTAATTAAAAACCAAAATAGGACTAAAGCCCGAAGGCTTAAAAGCCTTAAAGTGGGCGTCTACAATAGGGCTTTGGAGACCTAGGTTATTGTTTTCTATTGTAGTATAAATATACTACTTAGTGAAAAAATAACTAAGTGAATTAACACAAACTTTCTCTCCAAGTAAAAACACTCCATCCTCTCTCTCTTTCTCTAGCCTCCCTCAAGAGAAGAAGAAGAAGATTTTCGTTTTTGACTCCGGTGTGACAATTTAGAGACAGCGACAAATTTTCTGTTCAAGAAGGGATTGCAAAGCTAGTTTAGAATTCAACATACGCAAGAACTGTAATTGAATTCGAAACCCAATTTAAATACAAGAAATAGAGATGAGCCACTGGGATTTCAATATATTCTTCCGCTGTGTTATTTGATTTTATGCAATTTTTCCCAACAGAGCCCATTCCAAAGATGTTGCTATGGATCCCAACCTTCCAGTTGGGACTCCAAGGCTCACCATCGAAAACAAAAAGGATTTTACCTTTCTTAGCATATGTCTCTTCACAAACGCTTTGATGAAGATCCTTTATTTCATCTACTACAGTCTTGAGGAGATCGTCTTTGCCACCAACTAGCAGAAAAGAACTCGATGATCCCTCATGAAAGGGCACATCAACATCTTTATGTTTGCTAAGGATAGTCTGAGTAGCTTTAAGTGGAGGATCTCGATCCTCATTAGCAGTAGTGGAATGAATAACATTAGATCCATTTCCTGCCAAATCCACAATGGTAGGAGCCTGATGTAATGATGTTGTTCTAATAGGCAAATCACGCAAACTTGGGCCACCTGAAGCCTGAGCTTCAACTGCACCGTCATCAAACTGTTGATAACCGGTAGGTGGCGGGATAGAGGTAAGATCATTTGTAGGAGGGGGAGAATTCTGAGGTTTGTCAAGAAGGATATCCTTCTTGGGAGTCTGATAAGAATGAGAATTATATGCTTTCAAGCCCTATATTCATACGATATATATTGGTTTATCCATGATTTTATGCCACATATGCGTGTAATTTGTGTGTTAAGTGAGTACAGGGTGGAAATCATTGCAATAGAGGAAAAATGGTGAAAGACGTATGAAGAAGAAGATTTCAGCTCCAAAATCAGCTACTATTTCCAACGCTAGAACTTGGGCTATTTAACGTTTAAACGTGATGGTCAAAAGTCAAAGTCAAACTTTAGTGAAGAAAGTCAACGCAACAAAGTGGTGAAATTGACGTTCGAACGTCTGGGTCGACTGAAGCAGTTTTGGAAATTTCCAAATTTGATTTAAATTGGAGTCTTCCATTCCTTTAAAATATATATCAGATCTGTTCTCAGAGTTTAGGGTTACAAATCTGTTCCAAAATTTAGACACTTTTACATACGTTTGAGAGGAAGAAGCAAGGAACAACAATTGAAGATCAAGAATTCAAGATTCAGCATCATAAGGAGTTTTAGTTTCTTAGTTTTATTTATGCATATGAACATGAATAGTTTGGTAGTTGTTTCCGTATAAATATGAGTAGCTAAATTTGTTAGACTAAGGCCATGCTTAGGCCGGAATATGATATTTGATTTATAAAGTAGTTTTTCATATTAATTCTATTGTTGTTTTATATCTTGATTTTATGCTTATTTCTTATGTGTGTTTGACCATCACATGTATCATAAATTTTCTAACTTAGCCATTCGAGAGAAGATAAGGTAGGGTTCAAAATGATCATCACATAACCCGTAAATAGGAGTTGCCCTAGAGATAGTTACAGACTCTCGGGTGCAGTTAGCCGGATTTTCAGAGGAATTTTTAGTTCTTTAATGCATTCATGTTAATTAGACTTACATATAGAGATATTTTGGAAGCCATTAATTAAGAATATGATTTTTTATCACGAGACATCTGTTAAAGATTAATTAAGGAATATTTCACCTTAGCAACAATAGTCTAATAATATGATCAACACCTTTATATTGATAATTGATTGATTTGTGTTGATGTATGTGCCTTAGTTGTTTTAATCGCCAGATTTTTATCAAGTTGTCAATCTCCGTTCTTAGTTTAATTCAATCCTTTATTTTTAGTTTAATATTGCTTGTTTTAATTACGAACAATCTAAAATTCAAGTCTCTGAGGTTCGACATTCTGAACTTAAAATCCACTTTATTACTTGCACGATCAGTCCTCTTGCTGTACAAACATGTTGGCTTTTCCCATGTTAGAATCGCAGCTTTACTTCCAAGTCCGCTCTTTTTAAGTTTCGCTTTATTTATCTTGATCTGAGCTTCCATGTTCTTCGCGACCTCAGCTTTTTGAGTTGCTATAGCTACAAAAATGAAAACCGGCAACAACGATCACGAAATTTCGGATTGATAGAAAAAGGATAATTTTTTACCTAAATCTGTTCCAACCACGTTAGCCAGGCTTAAGCCACATGTAACCAAAATAGGCTCGAGGATAAGTTTCTTGGTAAGATACCAAGTTTTGGTGAGTGTATTCTCTATAAACCCTTCCTCAAAACATGTCTCACCAAGCTTAAGTATATTCGGCACCTCGATCCCTCCAACGTCGAGCCATTTTCCATGGTTTATTGCGTGGAGGCTCAACGAAGAAGAACTTCTCTTTCCATGATCCTAATGAGAAGGGTATCTTATGTATAGTTTTACACCCTTTACGAGGAGAAAAGTTGAATAAACCTAGGCCACTCTTAGTAGATGAGGTAATATAGTATAAGTTCCAAACTGGCAAAGGAGGGTTCGATGTCGTGTTGGGTCATTAAAAATAGGGTTTATTGCAAATTATCCCGTGTTAGTTCGAAATCGCTAAAAACCCCCGTGTGTTAAATCAATATGCAAAAACACCCATCTGTTAATGTAAACCATGCGAAAATCACTTTTTCATTAGGAAATTGATCAAAATATAGCCCTTAAAGCATCCGTATACTTTTGTTTTGTAGTGAATTTCAAGTATTTTGCAATAAACCCTTAAAATAATAAAGCATATGATAAGCCTATATACGTTGGGAACGAGCTGGGTCGGACTTATCTCAAACCCTGAAACAATACCTATAATCGTTGGGTACAAGGGAAACCTTAAACCTGCATCTAAGTGAGCCCTACAAAAAGTTTAGTTTGTAGCAGGATGGAAGTGCATTCCAGCATTTGGTCCAGGCAAAATTAGTTTGAACTCATCTAGTATGTGATCTCTCTCTCTAAATTCCTCTAGCTAATGAGGCTGAATGGTCGATCGAGTTATGAGGTAAGCTGGAACCTCCTCATCTTCAGAACTACTAGCCTTGTTCTCATCGTTAATCTCCCTATCAGTTTCTCTCTTCATCTCGACCCTACGTTCACCTGCAAGGTGAACCTAATCTGTATTATTCTCTGAATCGTGATAATTTTGTACTGCTTTTAATAGCGACCTCGATGCAGAACTAGCATTGGAAACCTCGTTATTGTTTACAGAACAATAGCTCCAAGGATTCTTCATGGAAGAATTGAAGTGAGAGAATTCATTATTTAAGAGAAAGAACAAAGAATAACCCCAAAATGAGTGTTTACCTAAATCGGATAATCTGAGGAAGAACACAAGGGTCGACTTCGCTTCAATAAAACTCTTCTCTGAACAATTCTTCTGAGGCAGCAAAATGAGAATGAGTGCAGTCTCCAGATATTTATAGGAGCAAGAGCCCTTTTCAAATGATTTCAAAATCGAAGCTCATAATGGCTTCAAAAAGGACAGAAGGATGGCCAAGATTAAAAAGATTCTTCTACTTCATCAGTCATTATGACGCTTTGGGGGATTAATGATAGAGGTAAAAATGACCTATTGACTATTTTACCCTCCATACCTAAGCATATTCTCAAAACTCTTCATGGTCCGCGCTTTTTAATTCGTGTTGGGCAGACCCGATCCACCCAACCCGACTGACCCGCATATGGAGCCGTTGATGAACTACATCTGGCACATCGAGATTATGCCACGTGTTCGACCCTGATCCATACAGGGTGTTCTCCACTATAAATACCCCACTTCATTTATTACAAGAAGGTATATCATTTATTACTCCATGTTTACTATAGTGACCTCAATCCTTTTGTCTTTACTGACTAGCCGGGGTCAACCCCAGCTTGACCTTAACGAGAGTTCTTTGATTTCAGGTTATTTCATTCGAGGAGTTTCATGATCGTATTTGAGCTGAGCTTTACTGAGTAGGGTCAAGTTCATTTTGCACCCAAATCAAATACCTACACCTTAATCCCAATTCCCATCAAATAAGGTAAAGTGAGCCATAGAGTGGGATCAAATTCAAATCCACACATGGAAAATCTAAATCCACTTGTGATGTTTATAAAAATTCATTTGTCATTGAATTGGATCAGACTTATCTAGTCTGACATGTATCAAAGAAATTCTAGTCCAAATCTAATTTAATATAACTCAAATACAATTTACAAGACGAGTGATGATTTATAGAGAAATTTCATTTATGGTCCCGTAAGATTTTGCTTATTTCAGATTTAGTTTTATTAGAATTTCATTTGCACTTTTGGTCCTAGCCGTCAAAAAATAAATGAAAAACGTTATCTCAGAAAATACAAAAATTAGTTACAACTTTTTCAGTTCTATAAGGCCAAAAATGAAATTATCCTGGTGATTTACATAATAAATGTAATTCTCTCACCATATAAATTACATCTGGATCCCCCCAAACAAGGTGTGAATTAAAAATTTCCAAAGCAGCAGTATACAAAACTGTCACATTTATGATGTTCAATTCATGCCCGCAAGGTATATTAAATGTTACATTTGATGAATATAAACTAAATAAGTAAATCTACGACAAGTATCTCATAATTTTATTATCAATGGATATAAAACATATAAAACAAGACATAGATAATTGTTAATTATCAAAAAAAAAAAACCCATATATAATTGTTGTATATCTAATCGATTCATATATGTCCACCAAGTATATTAAAAAATACGTCGTATTCAATTAAATAGAATATGTCCACCAAAAATGCGGACTGTATATCTCCAATTCTTTATGTTTTTCTTAACTAAATCATCTAAATTTTTACTAATCATATATGCAAAAAGTATTTGATTTTCATCACAATAACCAATGGCAAAATGCAATAGTATGAATTTAATATTTTTCAATGCAAAAACAGTAGAAAATTGAGAAAATGGAATTAGCTTTAAATAAATTATATGAGAAGACTTTTAATTTTGTAACCTATTCTTTACCTGTTATTGTTTGATCAGCTAAAATATTCTCTTTTCTGGTAAGAATAAAAATGAAAATGTAATTTATTTCTCAAAAAGTGACGTTATCTATATATAATAAAACACAACTCTTGGGGCTATCCAAATAAGTGTACATGTGAATAATCTAATTAAATTCAATTGTGCAACATTAATTATTTATATCTCCTCTATTGAATATGTATAAAAGTAGTTATCAATATTTATGTAAAATAATCAAATTTAAGATTCAAATAAAAATAAAAATTGATTTTTTCTCTATTTATTTCTCTTATTAATAATAATTTTCAATAATTTATTTTTTATATATTTTATATCAAGTCCATGAATCATGCATCATATTTTTAAAGTTAAATTTATATGATTTAATACTAATATAAAATAGTTTTTGACGATAATCATCAAAATTGAATAAATCTTTTAATTTTATAAATTATAAATAAGTAAATTATATAATGATAGATACATTTTTTATTATTATTAATCTCTACGGAATTAGTATCCCGTGTCCTTGGCATGGAGTAACAACTAGTACTAATTTAAATCATACCATATACTAATTATAGAAAGTAATACCAACCAAACAAGGGTTTACCGTTTATCAAAATCGGATAACAAATTCATTCAATAGCCAATGACGAAGTACAAAACCAACCACATTCTTTACAAATGACTGGCCGGAAAAAAATATGTAGGAATTCGAAGTGGAAAACAACACAGATGAATCATTGCACCGGGACTAATTAACCCAACGAATGCAAGAATTTACGAAAGATGAAATACTCTAATTAACCCATTTTCACAGCTGCTCTTCTTCAAACTTTTTCCAACCATTCTTCTCCCAACCATTCTTTTTTTTTTTTTTGTATTTGTTTTCCTCTTTTTTAATTTGTGTTGTACTCTACTTTTGAAATGAGCATGGACTACAATGTCACATTCAAATGGTATGTTAGTATTATTTCCTTTAACCCATGTAGCTGCAACTTGACCTGCTGATGGGGTTATATACTCGTTGGTCTAATCTCACAATAGAACGTTACAATAAATACAAGACTCCTCTATTTGTACTACTCTATATTCTTATCACATGGTGGAGGTCAATTCAATCTAATCATAGAGGTTCATTCAAACCTACTACACCTAGATATTTCTAAGAAAATATCTGAAATATTTATAAATGAAGAGTTTACATATGTTTTACATACTCAAAAAAAGTCATTCACACTTTTACTATATTTTTACAATCTCTAAGTACATCGCTTGAATAGACCAATAAGTAGCATGCCATTACATTTTACAACTTAAATGAATTCAAAATTTTCATTTCAAATTTTCATTACTTCAAAGCAAATAATTGTTTAGGAACATACATAATCATATATTATATGTGACATTTAAGAGATGGTCATCACAAAAATTATTTTTCAGTTCTAGAAGTCTAACAAATATTGTACCAGTGAAATAGAAACACGCTATTTCAATAAATTTTTTGTGATAATAAAAAACATGAATACCTCGACTGTTATTTGTCACTTTTGTGGAATCTCATCTCCTGAAGTATTTGAAATATAATTACCGAAATCTTCAGAAGATTTTTGCATATTGATTTGCATCTAAAATTTTTATGAGCTTTTTCACACTAAAAAAACTCGAAGCTTGTAGTATCTTCATTCTATTCTCAACCTCATTGTAAGTATCAACAAAATACAATTGGAAAGAACATGGACCATCTTCTCTTGGAAGTAAACTCGATAGGTCATGATAACACATTAACTGTACTCGAATAATGTAAACTCGATCCTCGCCTTCCAGATTCATGCTCTTTATCTAATTTCACACCAAATGATGTAAAAGAAAATATGGAATTGAAAACACTAATAGTTTTCAAAAATTGACAACTTGTTCTGTTTGGGATGCAAGTAGCTCGTACAATGCATCAAAAACTTCAATAGGTGCATGCAACTATAATTCTTCCATTATCGCAACAAAAACCATGAGGCTTATATTAAAATTTTACAGCACCACAATGATTGCAATTCAAAACCCTTTTCAACTCTCAGGCGTCACATGCTCTACATTCTTGAACTTAAAAGATTGAAATGTATAAATACTGTAAATTTAGTAGAGTAAGAAGATTGGTTCCATATATCATAATCACTATAAAAGAACTTTAAATGACTAAGCTTCTGATTTATGTGAAATCATTTGAGCTCTAAGAATTCAAATCCAAGAAAATAGTGAATGTTGATAGTTTTGATTATTTAAGCCTGTTTTTGAGGAGGATGCACACATCTTTTGCTCCTTTCGCAACTCATTAACAAGTTGATTATATTTTTTTTCTCCCCCTCATTCAAGTTTTGGTAACTACTTCTCTGTACTACAAGTGTTGGTGTGTTTATATTACTTTATTTCTTGTGCTCCTTAACTTTTCTATATTCGTGTCATACAAAAATGTCAATGCTTTTATAAGGAAAAATTACTTTTTTGGTCCTATAACTATAGGGAGTTCACACTTTTCGTCCAGTAACTTACATAATTACACTTTTAGTCCTAAAATTGACACCCCTCAATTCAATTTTAGTTCTTTATTTCATCTTTTTGGTCATGTGTTACTCATTTAGTCCTATTTACCCCAAAAAAATTTCACACATTTAGTCTTACTACCGTTAAATTGAAAAAATTAAAAAGTTTCGGTCAAATTAATGGTCGAAACTTCGCACGTGCAGCCTTCACGTGATCAGAGGTTGTTTTTGCCCGCGAAAATGAAGTCAAATAAAATACTTAAAAAACTAACTTTTAAAAAATCCTCAAAAAGGACTAAATGTGCGAAGTTCCGACCAAACTTGGTCAGAACTTCTCAATTTTTAAATTTTAAGATCAAATACAAAAATGACTAATTATACCTTCATATAATTTTGCCTTATTTACTTATATTTCATATTATTTACCATTGCAAAATTTTCAATTGTAGATCGTTTTATTTTTTAATGAACTACCATCGAGATTTTAAAACGTCTGGTTTTAATATTTAATGTATGTTCAACATCAAAACTTTTAATCATACAAATTGCTTTTTACCACATTACAATAATTGGCTTGAACACTGAAATTTCCTTTGAAGATATTTTATAATTTATTCATATGAAACATTTCGATTTAGAAACTTTAGTAAGGATGCAACGTCTTTTATTCATATTCAATGAACATTTTAATTTTCATATTATTTAAATTTGCCTATTATTTAAATAAATTCTAATTAATCACATGCAACACCACATAGTTATAGGATCAAAAAACTATATTTTCCTTTTTGTAAACGTATTAACCACGTTTTTGAATAATTAAATAATTGAAGTGATCATCTTATTTTATTTACACCAAAACAAATCGACATTATGTGAGTTGGAAATGAATACAAAATATTTTTTATGCATATATAACAATTTTTATAAATCGTTGTTGCAATGTGAAAATCATCTAATTTGTAATTAAGTTGCAAAATACTAAAATGCAGTTTTGTTAAAGAAAGAATCATGAAATTCTATCAAAACATGAATACCTCTAAAGTAGAAAATTTAGTTATTTTACAAGCTTTTGTTCAAAAATTTGACAAAAGTGTAATGCAAGATTTGAAAAACCATTCATGACTAAGTTTTCGTCTTTTATTTCTATACAAGTTCCTTTTTAAAAAAATTTAAATGGACTTTATATTTTTATGCTCTTAAACATTTTTAGCATAATATTTGCTCCACCGTCTACTATTAAACTTTTATTTGAAGGTCATTAAAAGTTATTTTATATATATAAATTTTTTGAAGAAAACTAATTAGAAGTTAACTATAAAATACATATAGCCTTTAAGTGAGATGCTAAAATACAAATAATACATCTAATAATTCTTAACAAGACATGGGATGCCAATACAATTTATGTACAATTTAATAGTTGTAATATGTTTTTATTAATGTGAAACCTAAACAAATCTAAAATATTTTATTAGCGTAAATTCCCCTTACCCCTCTGTACTATAGGAAAGACATCAATTACCTCATGTACAACAAAAACATCCAAACACCCCCTCACTTGCTAAAAAAATCCTTCAAACACCCCTTTGATGTTTTGATGGACCTATATGCCGTTAATTTATGTAATATTATAATTGCACTTTTCACCCATCTATTATAATCTAAAGCACTTTGCCCCTCCACAATTGAACTTCTATATAGTTTGATCCCGAAATTGATTTAATGTTAAATTTATTACATAAATAAACCATCAATGAAATTAACAATAAAATACAATTTTGATATTATAAATAATGTAAACTATACTTAAAATAGTCCGACATAAATTTTAATGGTCATTATTAATAGATTATTTTCTTATATATATCAGATTTTTGCTGATACTTTAATTAACTTGAATAATTATTGAAAATTCATGTTATTCATTGTTAGAATAATATTTTTAATAAAATTAATCATTATATTTGAAGTATTATATTACATATTAAAATAAAATGATAAACCTATTTTTATCATTTTTTCATTATATAACGTGATATACTAATATATGAGCACAACTTTTTTTGATGTTAATTAATGTTTATTGCTTCTCTTCCTATTCTTTCTTTAAATATTATAAATAATAATTTTAAGACGTGCATACATAGTTTAATACACATTAAATAGATAAATAGCTAGTTATTTATTTTTATGGCAGTGCAAAAATGGGAAAGCACAAACTAACAATTTTTTGAATATTTATTAATACAACTAAGTTATCCAAGAAAAATAAAAGAGTTAATCAATGAATTTTTTTCTAAAACAATTATAATCGATAGTCATATAAATTCACATAAAGTAATTTAAAATTTATTACATATTTTTTCTATATTATTGCATCATGGTTTTTATTTGTTAACATAGAGTTAATTCAAATATTATTTAATAATATTCTGCAAAATAAAATTCAAGGGTAAAATAATTTAAAATTTAATTATAGAAAAGTACCATATAGATTGTGATAGATTTATCCAAATTGAACTTATATATCATTTTAAATCAAGGGCAATATGGTCTATCAATATTTATAGGGGATGCTTGAAGGTTTTCTTTTGCAAATGAGGGGTGTGTTTGAAGAATTTTGTTTTTTTTTGGGGGGGGGGGTGGAGGGAATGAATTTACACTTTTGATTATACGAAATTTTAGACGACACAATATCACTTTTTATTTTATATATTCTCTTTAAAATCTGAACTTGTGGATTCCAGTTTAATGATAATTATTGGACCTGAGAAGTAGTTCAAATGAATTAGAAGATTTAGTTTAACTTGGGATATGATTTTGACTTATCTAGAAGGGATATATAAGGATATCTACAAAAAAATGTTGGTTATTATTAACTTAAATATTTTGTGATAAAATATATTTAAAATTTATTGTAGTATAAGTGTGTAAGAAATATAAAATCAATTTTGGCAAATTTTCTGGATTTAGATAATAAGGTTAACTTAATTTCACAATATTAAAAATAATAAGAAATGTAAAGTTGTTTGTATCTTTATAATAGTAAAATAATGTAATGTACTTAAAACTTTGTATTAAAATCTTTTAATATATATTCAAAAGTATTGATCAAAAAATAATAGCCTCCTAATTGAATTAGTTAATTCCTCCTTATCTTTAAACATATTAGAACCTTTGACGCACGCTCTTCTCTTATGCAAAATAAAGACAAAATAAAGACAAAATAAAGACAAATTTTGGGTCGCTCCCCCTCAAAACTTAAACACCATCACCTGTCAACCCACTGCCAGCCCCTTACCACCATCACAATACTTTTGGCTTGTAAACTATATCTATCAACAATTCTCATATTTAGTGGTGTGCTTCCAAAAACTTCCATATTCTTTCACTATTTTAGGTTTCTGGTTTTTATGAATTTGTTGTAAATCAGATATGTTTATGTTACAATTCTATCACTAATACTTCTCAGATCTCTCTTTTTCTTCTCCTTCATCGCAACCTCTTCAACCGTGAAAGTTAACATTCTAATTTTTCATAAACCCACATTAAGAATTTATGTATTGATTCTATACGTTTTTTTTTTTTCAAGGAATGAAACTACACTTCAAATGCTAAAAATACATCTTTCACTACAAGAAAAGTTAGTATTGACCATGGCCAAAAAACCATGGTCTTTGATCTATTTCCATGGTCAATAATAAAAGACCATGGCCTAACCACGGCTTGTTGGCCATAGTATCCGCGAGCATGGCTTCACCATGGCTTTTTAGCCATGGTGGAAGTATTAGCCATGCTTATCCACCATGGCTAAGGATCCAAGGCGAAAAAATAGGATTAATACATTTATTCACCATGGTTGGTGAGAGCCAAGGTGAATAAGTGTATTCACCTTGGCTCTCACCAACCAAGGTGAATAGGTGGAGTGACTGACATATATTCACCTCGGCTCCTAGCCGAGGTGATTAGTCTTTTTTTTCCCCAATGCAGTTTAATCTCAAAAACCAAAATAAACAAGAATATGATATCAATTTCAACCATGCATTTAATTACCTGCTCAAATTCAATCAAAGTGATGCTGAATACCATTTCAAAATATAACATGGAAAGCACTAAACAACTACTTTATACGTAAAGTGTTAACAAAACAAGAAATCAAGTCAAAATATCTTAACATTCTCAAGCAACTACACAATCAAATATGAGACACAAGCAAATGATAATAGTGCTAAACAATCAACGATAAGACAGAATTCAAAAACTTTTAGAAGTCGAAGTTCTTCAAACCATCTTACAAACTTTGACATTCTAGAAGCCTTCTGATATGCCCACCCTTCTCTCAAAGTAGTTAGTTGTTCCTCTGTACAAAGTAAACAATAATTAATATTGGTCACATTTTCAGTACTTGAGCTAAAAAAGCTGACATGATTATGGTATTTGAGAACATATCTAGATTAAGCACTCTTAAGCTAAATAAAGTACTAATCAATAGACTTAATTATATAATTATGTGAGTCGGGCTTATAAATTACAACAACATTATTCTACAAAGCATCCAATGATAGAAAGACATACCTTGGACTCCACGGAAGAATTGGCTGCATATAAACATACTTTTTATCTTTTGAAACCTAAGCTTCATTGAAGAACAAAAATGATCAAAAATATCATAAATTTAGCTCAAAAATTCACATAAAAATAAAAATTTCCATAGGTCAATAGCAATAATGTATAATGCATTTATGCAGACCTTTTTTCTGTATTATCGAGGACCAACACAAACACACTTACATCGCAGAATTCTATATGCCAACAACAAATAGTAAAGAACCAAAACATAATGCTATTATAATTCTTTATTTCAACACACAATAATCCATCTGTACACAAATAACCTATACAAAAATTGTAAATACCAATATAATATTCAAATGAAGTGCTATGACACAAACAAAATTAAAATTAATTATGTGAACCGAAACATAGAATCATGTGATCATTCTACTTTCTCCATCTTAACGGATTTTGCAATTTTACTAAGCTGAAGTATATAACTCTCAGTACATTCCCAAAGCTAATAAAACAATATCATAAATCCACCAAAGCAATTCAAACTACAGCAAATCCAAATAAGGACTTGGTAAAAAGAGAGAGAATATTACCTTCTAATCAAAGCAGCCGAGGCGGAGCAAAATCGAGTGAGATTTTCCAAATATCACCTTGCAATAATAGATCAATATAGTTAGCTAAGCGAGAAAGATGAAATTTAGTAAAATGTAGAATATTCAACTATTTTTACAATTATTGGAATAAGAAACTTTTTTCAGTCTTCATGTGTTACCTATGTAACTGAAAAGTAGCTTTTCCAAATTGCTCTAAACATATTAGCTTCACAATTGATCTTATTGATGCACCCCAAAAGGAAGGAAACAGAGCTCACCTGAAAGAATCACAACATATATGTCAAGCTATTCGACTAACTAGTGCACAAGACAAGCACTACAAGAAAACAGAGCTTCAGAGACGGAAAAATCCGTCTCTGAAACCCCATTTTCGGTCTCTGAAATAATCAGAGACGGAAAAATTCTGTCTCTGACACCCGTCTTTAAACAGCTCGACGCTGATTGAGATGGAATTTTTCCGTCTCTAATTTCAGAGACGGAAAACTGTTCCGTCTCTAATTCTGTCGCTTTTTTCATGACTCTTTTACAAATAAACCGTCTCTATATTTTGTCTCTAATCCGTCTTTAAATCCGTCTTTAATTATATTCAAATTCGGTCAATAATCCGTCACAAAATCCGTCTCAAAATTTCATGGAATCCATCTCTAAATCCGTCTCTAATCCGAACTCAGAATCTGTCTCTAAATCCGTCACTGATTCCGACGATATATCCGTCTCTAAATCCATCTCTGATTCCAACTCAGTATCCGTCTCTGATTCCAACTCAGAATCCGTCTCTAAATCCATCTCTAATTCCAACTCCGTATCCGTCTCTGATTCCAACTCCGAATCAGTCTCTGATTCCGTCTCTGATCGCATTTCAATATAGGTCTCTAATTCCGTCTCTAATTCCGTCTCTTATCTGTCTTTGCTCTTTTCTAAAACTGTCTCTAAATCCATCTCTAAATGAAGCTAAAATTTTTATGAATATAGCGTTTTATTTGCTAAATCCATATAATATCAAACCTGGTAAATAACAAATATTTCAATAAAATCAATAAACATTAACTAAACAACATCGCACCTATCAACAAAATGCAAACAACTAATTAACATCACAATCGAAGTATCTAACACAATCATTTCAACACCACATCATTCTAACAATATATCATTCTAACAGACAACCTTGTTCAATCAATTAGTCCCAACATCTACCCAAAAGTATTAAAATGACAGATAATTAACACGAGTTACTACTAATCATCAAAGTATATAACCAAAAAAATACCAATTAACTACCTCCATCTGAACCTCTTTGTTCATTACAATTTCCAGATCCACTGGGGAACTTGTGGTTTGGATATCCCACATCTTGAACAAATTTTCGAAGCATCTCCTCCATGCTCACTTTCATCTCCTCTTTCATTCGTTTAATCTCGTCATTCTTCATTTCAATAATTGCATCTCTTTTTCTCACTTCCTCAAACACATTCTCTATCAATTTCTTGTTCTCTTCATTGGTTCTTCTTTGGTTTTCTCGTACATCTTCTATTTCTTGTGTTAATCCCACAATTACCTCACGAGACTCTCCCCGACCAGCAACTGATGGGCTGGAGCTCACACTACAACTCCCAGAAGTTTTGCATTGCCCAACTCCGTACAAACGACCCTTTGATGGGCCTCCAGTCACTTCGCACCATGATGAAAAATCAAATGACGGTAACGAGGAGAAATCACTGGGACCCTGCTTGGCCCTGTATTCTTCCTGTGCAAATATATGACAAAAATTGTTAATTCTTAATAATATATTAACAAGTAAATGAAACAAAACATCCCCTATGAAAATTTTATGACCAAACATGCTCATATATATTGGTCATCGATCATCTCTCTTCATTTTGATAGTCACACCTCTATTTCTTCGAATCCCCGTTTCACTTCTTCTACTGCTATTTTTCTCATCTTGAAAGCCTTATGTTTTATATATTCTTATTTTTCTTTATTTTTATTGGCTTTCATTTTTTTTTGTAACCTGTTTTTGTGATTCATCATCATTACGTTATGTTTTACTAATTCTTCTTTCGACATGAAGAAAAAGAAATGAGTCATCATCATTATGTTATATAGTGAAACATGAAAAAACAATAAAGAACTAGTTTTTTAATTCGCATGTACATCGAGTGTGCCCCATCACTACTTTGTATAAAGAACTAGATCATATATCAAACAGACACATAACAAATAATGATATCAACACCAAGTATTGAAAATAACATGAACATTCCGACGGTAAAACATTATTAAGGAATAAAAACTTTCGATCATAAAAACAATTTAATAGAAGATAGAAATAAATAGAAATAGGTCATTACCTTTGAAGATATCAAGATAACCACGAAAAGATGCAGTTATGTACTATCGTCACCAATCTACTATCTACAAAATATATAAACAAAAAGTTATATATAAGAAAGTTCATATCTAGTAAGTGAAATATAAATATCCATCTATTAAGATTGTATAACCTTATCTTTCACGTAATATAAATATTTTATACTTGTATCATCAAATTAAATGCACTCTTTTTGAGATATTATCAATACTATATATATACATTTATATATATATATATATATATATATTTCAAACTTGACATAGTTAATCAATTCAAGAAAAAATGTAACTGCTAGATCTCCATTGTTGACCCTTTTGCATAAAAAATCAGAAACATACCAAAAAAACAATTACAAGAGAGAGCATCTACAAGTGAGTACCCCCGGTGGATTTGTGGGTTTCAAGCGATGAGCGCTAAGGCGGCGGTGGTTTGCTAGCGTCGATTCGTCTGAGGTGAAGAGAATGGGTGGTGCATCGGCGGAGTTCAAGCCTTTTTTTTGCTTTGGCCACCTTCTTTTTCCTGGCATGGCTGCTGCCTGCTGCTATGAAAAGTGAGGGAGAGAGTGAGGGGGAGTGAAAAGTGAGGGGGAAAGTAGGGGGAAAGTGAAAAGTGAAAAAAAATGAAATTACTTTAACCCATCAAATTTGCTTTCAATAAGTTTGCTCTGCTTTTAATTGAAGAGGAAAAGACAAATGTTGTTGTGCGTTTTATACTTTGCCGTAAAAAATTGAGAAAATTGCACAACATACATGCTATTATTCAATTTTTAAATGAAAGGTTTTATTACTAAAAGTTTTGTGAGAATCCAAATAATCTTCAAGAAATTGAACCCAATTGCCCAGCAAAGAACGAGAGAAGATAGATAACTGAAGGCCAATTTTTTTTGGTTGAAAATTTTATTACTAAAAATTTGTGAGAATCAAAATAATCTTCAAGAAATTGAACCCAATTGCCAAGCAAAGAACGAGAGAAGATAAGTGAGGGTCAATTTTCCCGCCAAAAGAAAAAATCCCCAAATTCAAATCAATTTTCCCGCCAAATGGTATTTCCCGGCCAATTTTGAATTTTCCGGCGACATTTGTACTCAAATTGCCAAATTTCTCACCGGAGTGTACCAAAATTGCCAATTGGGCACTTATTTGTATGAAAAAAACGTACCGGACCCTTTAGTGTACCAAAATTGTAATTTTCCCGTACCTTGTGAGTTTCGGAGAAGTCTAGATTTCAAATCATGGTAAACATTCTTTTTATTTTATTCTTATTTTTTATTTAATATTTATGTTCATTATATAGTCTTTAGTTTTGTTTAGGGTCTAGGGTTAGTTTGGGGTTTAGGGTTAGTTTAGGGTTTAGAGTAGGGGTGGGCATAGAGTCAAACCAAATCGATAATTTTAGAGTTCGAGTCGAACCTAACAAGACTTGGTCGAACAAAAAAAAAAATTGTTTGTAGGTGGCTCGCGAGCCTCGATAATAATAACTTTTGTTCATTTATTTATAATATACTATAAAAAAAAATTCATCGATATCTCATATATTATAAATAATATTTCAGCACATTTGACAACAAAGTTGACTCAGTGTAATGGTAGGTACTTTGTGTGAGATTTGGATAAGTTTAGATTTCAAATCTTGCAAGCACATTATTGTTTTTATTTTATTTTTATTTTTAATTATTAAAAATTTAATTTAATTTATTTCCGTCTCTAATTCCGTCTCACAATTTAAGACAAAATTAAACCGTCTCTAATTCCGTCTCTAAAATAAGATGGAATCAGAATTAGACGGAACAATCCGTCTCTAATTCGGTCTCAAAATAAAAATAAAGATTTTATTTTCAAATCCGTCTCTATTCCGACTCTGATTGCCGATGAAAATGAGACTTTTTTTCCGTCTCTAAATCCGTCTCTGTCCGAAATTTAGAGATGGACGAAATCCGTCTCTAATTCGGTCTCAAAATAAAGATAAATATTTTATTTTTAAATCCGTCTCTAATTCCGACTCTGATTGCCGATGAAAATGACACTTTTTTTCCGTCTCTAAATCTGTCTCTGTTGGAAATTTAGAGATGGAAAAATATCCATCTCTAATTTGCGTAATTTAAAGTCTTCCTTTAGAGATGGATTCAGAGATGGAATGTTATCCGTCTCTATATCCGTCTCTATTTTATCCTAAATTTATTTTTTAGGAATTCATTGATGAAATTGAGACGGTTTCCTACGTCCGTCGATGATCCGTCTCAGATCAGAGACGGATATCAATTCCGTCTCAGATTCCGTCTCTGATTTGGGACGGATTCGTGTCCGTCTCTGATTTTTCGTCTCTGAAGCTCTGTTTTCTTGTAGTGAAGTTTGGCTAGTTTAATTACATTAAAGAACAAAGAATATTAAGAATCATTTCTATAGAATCAAATAAGACTTGAAGATTTTAAGTACCAACAGAGATAAAATCATTCTATATGCTCATCTTTATACTATTGTCTTTCCTAAAAGTTTTGATATCCTCCATGTTTCTGGTCTACTAGCATTATGTTAGGAAAATTAGACGAACAGAAATGAGTGAGAAAAAGAGTCATAGAGTTTGATATGTGATATTGAAAGAAACATAGATGTAGAGGTTTGTATTCTTATGACTACGTTAACAAAAATAAAAAATAAAAACAATCAACCTTTCAGCAACGTTATTCTAGACAACAATCATTGACACAAAGCAACCACTAATCAACATCAAGGAATGATGTCACCAATAGGTTAAATTGCACCTCCATATCCATGATGTTTTCGAGTATTCCTAACTGAGTCAATTCCTGACGTAGTTGCACCAAAACCCATTGTTCTCGAAGCTCCACTTGTACTAGATGCTCGATCTGTACTAGATGAATCAAGAACCTTCCTTTGGAATTGTTTAGAAATATACTAACCTACATTTGGAATCATTTTAGAAATATACTAGTGCAAAATTGATTAACAAGTTGAGGTTTTCGTACCTTTCTCATCTCAAAAGGCCGACATGGAACAGTGGTAGGACAAAAGGAAGAGGCAGATGGTCGAACTGACGTGCAAGGTGGTTGAAATGGAGTAGCAAGTGGTCCGACTGGAGTGATAGATGGTCCAAATGGTGTTATAGGGAAGTGACCAAGGCCAAAATATGACATTACATCTTCTACCACCTCTTGAGTCATCTCTGCTCGCATCTGAGTCAGCTTTTTTGTCAGTTGTTCAATTAGGCCTTTTGTTCGTTCTCTTTCTTCCCTCATGTTCTCCATTTCCTTTCTCATTTGCTCCCTTTCCTCCCTCATTTGCTCATCTTTCTCTCTCATTTTTTCATTTACTTCTTGCATAAGTTCTTCTTCGACTTTTTTAGTGATAGCATCATTTGAAGACATGCTCCGTCGATACTTAGATAGCCTAACCCCTTGGCCTGCATACCTAACACGACCACAACTATCCGCCCCCATAAATTCAGTCCATACGATCTCTTCTACCTCACTTGTTCGTTCTCCTTCCGGCACACGAGATATGCTATCTCTCATTTCTTTTTGTATTGAAAAATATAGTACACGTAAGTGTAGCAAGATAGATCATATGAGGTACATAAATTACATAAAATCAACATACTTACAATAAGGTTAAAAATATGGTGGTTGACAAGAGGCTTTCCATTTCGTGCGCGAGACATACCAATAAGTCTATTCGACATGGCACAATTCCTTCGTCTAAAAACAATACAATAAAGAAGTATTCAATGAGCCTTCTATAAGTAATATAGACAAAATTTTATAAAGGACAAAAAATAGCCTGTTTTTTTAACTCAAGCAGCGGCATGCGTCCTAGTTGGTGATGCCACTCGTATTGAGATATGTTTTTAGCATATCTTGCTGGTTCTAATTGTTATATACAAATCAGTTTATTCATTACTCTCGATAATCAAAATAAATAGTATGTATGATATATCACAATTCCAATTACCTTTGTCGCATCGAGTTTCTAATACTCTACCATACATTTCCATTGTTCAGGAGGAACAAGATTTTGTGATAGTTCTTTCAACATCTCTTCGTCATCCTCATAAGGCCTGAGATTTTTCTTTTTCACCTCATATTTTCATTGCCTCCACTTCACATTGAGATCCTTAATAACATCATGTTTTGCCCCATCAGCCAATGTAGTGTTCTTCTGTATTACAAGTTAATTTAAGTAACAATGAGAAAAATAGAAACAAAACCTCAATGTAGTAAACACTTGTACGCTTAATCATAATACCTTTATTTCATCCCACAAATCGTCAATGAGATGTTGAGGCATCTTATTAAATGATGTATAGATGAGCGGAAACTTGTATGAATCTCGAGCTAAAACTCCAAGTTGCGTTTTGAATTTCACTCTATCTGGCCCATCAATTTCGCCATCAGGAGTAAGCTCTAGCAGGAGCTTTGGTCCTTTATTCCAGTTCTTAATAGGTTTGCTCCGACCTCTACACTTTCTTGAACAAACAGATGTGCTTGTTTTGGCACCTGACAAAGAAAACATTAAGACGTTAAAATAAACATAAAATTGATCAATTAACATTAAAAATAATAATAATAATGTCTTGAAGCGCATAATATTCAAACAACACAGAACTAACTATAATATATTCAAAATATCATGTAAATAAG
This sequence comes from Buddleja alternifolia, assembly GCA_019426215.1. NCBI lineage: Eukaryota > Viridiplantae > Streptophyta > Magnoliopsida > Lamiales > Scrophulariaceae > Buddleja > Buddleja alternifolia. The sequence goes on along the minus strand of CM033408.1, from coordinate 2,684,932 downwards.
CAATTAACCTACAAAAGAGGGTCGGTCAGCCTTATTTTGATGCACTGGAAAGCATGAAGTAGAGTGATTATGATCTCAATCATCATTGTCATGGTTATCCTCTGAAAAATTCGGTTAAAATTTAGCAGATAGAACTGTGTATTACACATATGCATGAATCCTACATTGTTGATATCAACCATTCCATGAAAGAATAAAATTAACCTGAGTAAAAGGGTGGATCGACCATCTTGTGATGTGTCGAAACAAGTAGAATGTGATGACTATCAAGTCGAGATCGAAACTGAAACCTGTCCCTCGAGGGTAAGTCATGCATGGAAGATGCCTTCTCAATTTCATGTACGACATCCATCATTGTCCTCCCACTATCTTTCTTCTTTCTACCCATGAAGAACTCTGTATAACATTGATAGTCAAACACATTAATAAAATTAAAAATACATAGTTGTCATTCGATAACAACTATTGCTTGAATATCTCATTCTGATATGTCTTTGTAATGTTATTTAAGGAGGTTAAAGAAGGAGAAAACTCCACTGAAGGTATAAGTTGAAAGCTATTCATAGGCCATCTAACATATTTTTATGCATATGCTATGGATTGGTATAGATAAAGGTTGCCAGCAAGTAACATCTATCACAATAAATAATGTTAATAACATATTCAATTCACTACAAGTTTGATAACCTATTTAAAAATTCAACTTGACAAAGTTATGACGGATGGAAAAGGTATTACAAAACATTAAAATTCATATGAATAAATTTTGCTATTCTGATCTTCTTCATACACTATCTGTGTAATCTTATAGAGCTCATTGTGATAAATTATGAAATTATTAAAATCACATATCCAAATGTGAATATGTGTAATATCATATGACATTACAAAAATTGGAAAGAATAATTAGCAAGAAACTTACATATATACAAGTTATTTCACTATGTATCTTGAATGATAGATTCATTTTTCAGTTAATTAAATCCATATATATACATTTGTGGCCTCTCTGTTTCACTACAAAACTTTCTTTATTTTCACAACTACTACAATAGCCTTTGTTCTTGCAGCATCACAAGACAATGTGATTAAATCTAGCTGCAAAACCACTTCGGTTAAAGACATATGTGATGTCACATTATTAATTTCCTACTTCTTATTACAATAGCCTTAATCTTAAAATTAATTCAATATCACTCAATCTGGACAATTCTTTGAGAAAGCAACCAAAACAACCATGGTAGAACTTCCTAGAGCAAGCAACCAAAGCAGCCATGATCAGTAGAATTTTGCATCAATTTTGTCATTGTATTTCAACTTAGAACATGGGCAGCGATTTAGTGATAGAAATTGCTTCAATAACATGGATGAAAACATGAGCAATTACAAATATAACATAAACTGGTCCTTGGCAATTTTTGGCGAAACTCTAACATATAGAAATTTTCACGAAACCGGAAATCCAAAATAGAATTCAATAAAACTCAATCACAAATAAAATTCTAAACTACGGCATAGAAATTGCTTCAATAACATCTACAAAATAGCAAAGTTGAAAACATTAAACTATGAAAGAACAACTGACGGTAAATCGCATGAGAAATTCTTGAGCTGGACTTGAATTCCTATTGTAGCTAAATAAATACCTTTTAGCAGCTTAGAGCTCCACAAAACCTAGAGATTTCAATGGAGGACGAGCGACCGAGACGGAGGCGAAGCGGCAAAGGCACAATGACGGAGCGGCGGAGACACAATTAATGGCTTAGACTGAGCGACCAAGGCGTCGGCGAAGCGGCAAAGGCACAATGGCGGAGTTGCGGAGGCACAACTAATGGCGGAGACGGAGCGATCGAGGCGGCGACGAAGCGGCGGAGGTAGAGCGACCGAGGCGGAGGCATAGTAGCAGAGCGGCGGAGGCGAAGTGGAGCGGCTTAGGTGTGACCGTGTGATTGTGTAAGGTAGCAATCAAGGTGTTCTGATATGATTGTGTGATTTTATTAATTAAAATGTGTTTTTTGGTAAACTAATTATTTATCCTTCTAATTAAAAGGAAAAGACAGAATTATATTTTAGAAAATAATGGAAAATAAGGGGATATATTTAATTAGAATTTTCTGACACGTTTGTACGTAAACTTCAACAAAATATTTAACTGTAAAAAAAATTCCTAATACTTTTCACCATGGTCACTTAAGCAATGGTAGATATTGTTTATTATGAGTTGCTAATGAGAACCAAGGTAGATTATAAATACATTTACCTCGTCTAAGACAAGTCATGGTGGATTATCCACCATGGCTATTTTGACCAATGTGAATATTGCTATCCACCATGGCTAAAATCCACCATGGCTATTTTGATCAATGTAAATATTGCTATCCACCATGGCTTTTTAGCCGAGATGTCATACTCCATGGTCTATGTTCCATTTTCTAGTAGTTAGCGGCAATGACGAACAATAGAACGAATTCAGACAAATTTGACATAATTTCTTATCATTTCAAAGTACAAACAAAAATTTCTATATCAGCATTACAAACTACTTACATAAATGTCAACCAAAATATTAAAATCCCACCTACAATGACGAACAATAGAACGAATTCAGACGAGATTTGACATAATTTCTTATCATTTCAAAGTACAAACAAAAATTTCGATATCAGCATTACAAACTACTTACATAAATGTCAACCAAAATATTAAAATCCCACCTACCAAATATATATATATATATATATATATCTATATATATATACAGGGATAATTACATCCAGCATCCTAAGGTATTGCGAAATTACAAAAAACATCCCCTAGTTCAATAAATTACATCCAACATCCTGTAGTTTCACTTTTTGATATAAGATTGGATGAAATGTGTTAAAAGACCGAATTGCCCTTACGGAATATTTTAAAAAATAAAGAAAAAACCAAAAAAAATTGAATTACCATATTACCCCTTCACATTTTTAAATTTACTTCTAATACTTATTTTAAAATAAAAACTTAAACTTAAAAATAAAAAGTAATTATATATATATATATGTGTATATACATATATATACATATGTGTGTCTGTGTGTGTGCGACTGCGTGTGTGTGTTGCTGTGTGTGTGCGAGTGTGTGTGTGTGTAATTGTGTGCGAGTGTGTGTGTGTAATTGTGTGCGAGTGTGTGTGTGTGTAATTGTGTGTGTTGCTGTGTGTGTGCGAGTGTGTGTGTCATTGTGTGTGTGTATTGTAGTGTGTGTGTGCGTGAGGGTAGGGTAGGGTGGGGTGGGGTGGGGGTGGCGATTTGAGAGGGTTGGGGGGGGGGGGGGGGGGGGGGGGAAGACGACCACTGTTCCCCACCCCACCCCACCCCTTTCCTTTTTTTTTTCTTATTTATTTATTTTATAAAATAATATACTATTTAAATAATTTAGTTTAAAAACTAAATTTATTAAAATGCAATAATTAAATATATTTGTAAATTTTATAAATTTAATTAAAATATATAATTTAAATTTTCTTGATAATACTTTTTTTTATAAATAATTATTTTTATATTTTTTATACACAACATTACATTTAACACCCTATACTTATTAAAATATAACAATTTACACCAAAAGGGTATGCTTGTCCGAACAATATAGAGTTTTTATGTTTAAAAAAGGACAGGGGCATTTTCGAAAGTTTACCAAAAATTTTAACGGCGCCGTACAGTAACCCTAACGGAAGGTGCTACTTGTTGGACGGAGTAAAACCTTAGGATGTTAGATGTAATTTATTGAACTAGAGGATATTTTTTGTAATTTCGCAATACTTTAGGATGCTGGATGTGATTATCCCTATATATATATATATATATATATTACCTTTTAATATAAGTAGTCTAGTTTCTTTTTTAACAAAAAAGGGTTGATATTGCTTATATGTTGCTGATGTGGGGTGGTTGAATCGAGATAATCCAGATATCCTTTAGTTGGAAAAAAGTTCTATATCATATCATATGGATAATTAGGTTTTTTGGTTGTGGTCACCAATTTTACGTTTCGATGCTTAAATTAAATAAAGTATGTTATACTTAGGGTAGCACGCTAACCGCTTAACACTTTCTGGTGAAATCCATAAAGGTATTGTTTGAACTGAACAGATCGATTCGATTCTATTCTATTAAGTTTTGTTTTAATTATTCGGTTACCTTGATGCGAGTTTTAGTTAAATGAATTCTTTTCGAAAAAATAAATATATAAAAATATTTTAATATATATATACACACGTATATAAACCAAATTTCGTGTCTACTCTATTAATCGATGCCTAAAGTTGAATCGAATAAAAAAATAAAATTATTTTGAATTAAAAAGAACCAAGAGTCGGACTTAATTTTTTCATTCCCGATTGGGTTCCATGGTTAACCGAACCTTGAACAGTGCTGGCAAAATTTATGTAAGAAGAAGGGAAAATTGCAATTTTCATCCCATAAGTTGCTCACATTTCTATTTTGGTCTCATTGAATTGGGATGTGTCATATTTAATCCCATAAGTCAAATAAAATCTCAATGTTGATCTCATGGTCAAGTTGTCGTCTAAAATTAAACGAAACAAGGCGCGTGCATTGCACACTTTAGTTAGGAATAGTAACTAGAGGGAAGAATACACGTCTTGGACTGAAATGAGGTGAAAAACTGGCTTACAAAAGATAAAAAATCAGATTGCCCATGGGAACAATATTGAGATTTTATTTGACTTATGGGACTAAATGTGGCACATCCCTATCCAATGAGATCAAATTTGAGATTTTATTTGACTTATGAGACTAAATATGGCACATCCCTATCCAATGGGACAAAAATCGAAAAGTTGGCAACTTACAAGGGACAAACTGCAATTTTTCCGTCAGAAGAACTACAATTTACGAATGTACTTTTCAACAGTGACCCCAAGCTCGTACTCGAGCTTGAACCAAATCACTTAGGCTCTGTTTGGATGTGTTTTCAATTCATTTTTAACTATCATTTTCAAAAGTATATGGGTGAATGGGTTTTTTATATTTTTGTATGAGAAAAGAGGAAAAAGTAAGTGTGTTTATGTTGTGTTTTTTCAAATGGTTGAAATTGGTAATTGTGATGTGTGAAATGATTGAAAAGTAATAATTAGATTAATAGTGTTGAATTAAAGAAAAGAGAATAATGAGAAAAAAATAAGTGAGAGAAAAGTTATAATAAGGGAGTGACGTGAAATGTAATTTTGAAAAATTGATTGAAATTTATTGGGAACCTAAAAACGAAAATAAAATAAGAATATTTTTAGTTAAAAACAGTGTAAAGTATGTATTTTTATTTTTAGATAAAAATAAAAACACATGCAAACATGGCCTTAGGGTAAGATTCTTATGGAACACACACCAAATCTTTAGCCAAATTGATCATCACTTTTGTTTAATCATTTACTTTCTTTTTTTTTTTTTTGAAAGGAACGATTACAACATCATAATACATCGGTTGCAAGAGAATCTATTACAAATAAGCATCATAAGCAAATACAATCATAAACTACAAACTATTACAAACAAACTACTATTACAAGTAGAGAGAAAATCCACATGCATCCAGTGGGAGTCGAACCCATAACCTCTTGGTTATGGGGCCTCAACCTTAACCAACTAGGCTAGGCATCATTGGCAATCATTTACTTTCTAAAGATGATAGCTTTTCATCATCAAACAATAGCCTCATCCCTTAGTATTGTTCATTTCATCACTAAATCTTAACTCCCATGGATTTTCTTCTCACCCCAAAATCAATGGCCATAACCTTCTTATGCATCGTCTTCTCCATCCTCGCCGTTCGATCACTCACCATCAAACTGCACGAAAAGCAGGGAAAGAAAAGATACCATCCGGTTGGCGGCACCATATTTCACCAGCTGATGAACTTCAGCAGACTCCATGATTACATGACTGATATGGCGAGGAAGTATAAAACTTACCGATTAATCGCACCTTTTAGAAGTGAGATTTATACCTCGGATCCTGCTAACGTGGAGTACATTCTCAAAACCAATTTCGAAAATTATGGCAAGGTAATTTATTCTTTCTTGTTTCGTGTTAAAAAGCTCATTTGAGGTCAATTCGTTCCTTTAACAACCAAGTTTCGACATTTCTTTTCATTCGATAAGTTTTGAAGTTCGAATTCGATTCGATTAGTAGAAACTAATAAAATATCGAGAAAATTACACACAAATTAACTGTCTCTCACTTATTGTGTAATTACCAAAATCCTCTCACTTATTGACAATTATATAAAGTATTCTTTATGTTAAGATCTTTTTACAATTATACTAATGTGTAATTAAAAATCTTTTCATTTTACCCTTATAAACTTTACAAAATCCTTTTTAGGGGTGTGTTGATAATTTTCAATAAGTGATTGGAGTTTTCGATTATTACCCAATAAGTGGGGGTCAGTGTGTAATTTTTCCTGCAACTGAATTAAATAAGTTACTCAAGCTTGGTTGGGGGTCAGAGTGTGATTTTTCCTGCAACTGAATTAAATAAGTTACTCAAGCTCGGTTGAATTAACTAGTAAATCAAGCTCAAATATAAATTTTCAAGCTCGACAATTAATAAGGTAAACATATTTAATGAAAATTTTCAATTTAGGTCGACTCAATTTGTTTACAAGTTGCTGCGATTTTATGATTTTTTATCTAAATTTGGAAAATATTGTTAATGACAGCGGAGTGACTTTAAAGAGGTTCGGGGAAATTGTACCTATACCCTGATAGGGAAATTGCAATTTTGGTGCCATAAATTATTGTGTTTTGCAATTTTAGTCCTATTGAATAGAAAGTTGCAATTTTAATCTCACATGACTCAGAAAGTTGCATTTTTGGTCCCAACTGTCAATTTTTTGATCGAAAAAAGAGAGTGGTTTGCACACGTCCTTAATTTATTTAATTTTTTGTGTTTTTTGGAGATGACGGCATGAGCATTTCACTCTCTTTTTTTGGTCAATTTTTGAACGGTGGGGACCAAAAGTACAACTTTTTTAGTCCAATAGGACTAAAATTGGACAAAAAGTGCAATTTCCCCCCTAATAGAGTTATAAGTTAGAGAAATTAAAATCGGTGTATATATAACTTCGTCTGTATTTACGTTTTTGACAAAAAAAATGAACATAGTCAATAAATCTAGAGAGATTTTTTTATTTTTCTCTAGCATGCTCCATGATTTTATGTATAAAATTTGTATAGTTTTGATCTCACCATGCAGAAAGAAATTCCAGGAGCTTGTAGCTTAATGGTTAATATTTTTGTGCAGGGATGGCACAACCATAACCTTCTAAAGGATTTATTAGGCGACGGGATTTTCGCAGTCGATGGAGAGAAATGGCGGGAGCAGAGAAAAGTATCGAGCCATGAATTTTCCGCGAGGGCTCTAAGAGATATTAGTAGCGTAATCTTCAAAGAAAATGCCGTAAAGCTAGCTAACGTCGTTTCCGAAGCTGTGGTTCACAGAATACCAATGGATATTCAAGTTAAACATCCTGAATCCTAACAACAAATTAATCTCTTCAGAATGTTCTAGGACTGTGTCCTGTGACAATCATAATTGTTATCACGTACGTATTCACGTGATCCACGTCAATATATGATTGTCCTGGAACTTGTTGTCCCGGGACTAATCCTGATCACTCATCTTTTTATTTTTTAATAGAATACTATACTAATTTTTCATGATATTTCCAGGATCTTTTCATGAAATCAACTCTAGATTCGATTTCTAGAGTTGCATTTGGAGTCGAGCTAGACAGTATGTGTGGTTCGAACGAAGAAGGTTCTAAATTTAGTCGTGCTTTTGATGGCGCGAGTGAAATGACTTGTTGGAGATACGTCGATATCTTTTGGAAAATCAAGAAAGCTTTCAACGTTGGTTCCGAAGCAAAATTGAAGAAAAATATTCGAGTCGTTGATGAGTTTGTGTATAAGTTGATCCATAACAAGACCGAGCAAATGCTTAAGCCGCAAGACGATTGTGTAGGTGAATCAAATCCGTTGATTATTTTGCTAATTTCTTATCTAGGGCATGAGTCAGAATTCTTAGTCTTGAGAACGAGGATAGACGTTCTGGCTCACAAGGCAAATTTAGATACTTGGAAAGGAGGCAATTTAAATATATATAGCAATACATTTATGGAATAATAACATGCATCCCCTCACTTATTTGGTAATTACCACACTGGTCCTTAAATTTTGAAAATTATTAAGACACCTCTGTCAGATTCTGATAACTCAAAACATAGCTGGTGAAATCATAATCTATATTTACTCATATATAGGGTGAAATTGTATTATGTTATTACTCACGAGGATGAAATGTAATCTGCATTTTACGGAAGAAGAAGTTATGGTAATTTGTACAATCTCGGAATAATTTTCATAATTAAGACATGAGTGTCTATATAATTTACCCTATAATCAAAAACTGCTAAGACATTTCTCATTGTTTGACAGATTCATTTGAAGAAAGAAGACATTTTGTCAAGATTTTTGCAGTTGTCTAAAGCTGATCCAAAGTACTTGAGAGATATAATATTGAACTTCGTTATGGCCGGGAAAGACACGACAGCCACCACTCTCTCGTGGTTCTTTTACATGCTATGCAAGCATAGTAACGTACAGGAAAACGCGGTGCAAGAAATTAAAGAAGCAACGGCCTCGAACAGGACAACCAATTTTTCAGATTTCGCAGCAAGTTTGAGTGAAGAAGCTCTTGAAAAGATGCATTATCTTCATGCAGCATTGACCGAAACCCTTAGGCTTTATCCTCCGGTTCCTGTGGTAAAATCGACGTTCGTTTCATATACTATTGTTTTAGGTGTTAGCAGCAGTTTAGATCATCTATTTTGATTTGGATTCAAAAATTATCATAAATATACGCTTGGCGTGGATCATATAAGTTAACATTCACTTTGTAATGGATAAAAGGAAAGAAAAAGGGATAGTTACGTACACCTCCTCTCACTTAATGGTAATTCCCACGAACCCCTGAGGTTGTGCAAATTATCAAGAGACCCCCTACTTGACAACTTGAAAACAGGGTGAAACTGACCGTAATTGAAATTGTAATATGTTTTTACCGATAGGAGAAGTTTTGGTAATTTTTTTCAAACTTCTATGTGCTTTTTAGCCAAGATGCATGATATGTTCCTCACTGAGGGCTAGTTCAGTCAGTGTTAAATTTCCTTTTGTCATATATAGAACCCGAAGATGTGCTTGTCCGACGACACAATGCCAGACGGGTTCGTTGTGAAAAAAGGGGACACGGTGGCATACCAACCATACGCAATGGGAAGGATGAGATTCATATGGGGTGATGATGCGGAAGAGTTCAAACCAGGAAGATGGCTCGATGAGAATGGTTGCTTTCGGGCCGAGAGCCCCTTCAAATTTACAGCTTTTCAGGTCAGAAAAGTGACATTTAATACTTAATATCTCTACAGAAGTCGAAGAAAAAACTCAAAATTCATCGTATTCTTATCGTTTATAGGCTGGACCGCGTATTTGTTTGGGAAAGGAATTTGCTTACAGGCAAATGAAGATAGTCTCAGCTGTTTTGCTGAGATTCTTCATCTTCAAACTAAGCGATGAAAGGAAAACGGTGAACTATAGAACGATGATCAATCTTCATATCGACGGGGGCCTTAGCGTTCGAGCTTTTTACCGTTTGGGTTCATAAACTTATATGAACTGAAGTTGTTGTGGTTCATTGTAGATAAATGTATCATCCGTTGATAAATCGTTTTTATGGTCATGTTTATATATGTATGATACAAGAATAATATTTTAGACTTGAAATTCTTGCAAGCTTAAATTTTGTATGATACATTTGAAAAATATTGGCTGTGTTTGGTTTTATTTTGGAGTGATTTTGGTGAAATATTTTATTGGGAGTTGTGTATTTTGGTGAAAATATGTTTGGTTTTATTTTGAAAAATTAGTATTTTAATCATTTTTCGCGAGAATGTATTTGGATTAGCAATTTTGAAGTAACATTTGAGCGTTATTTTGATGAAAATGTGTTTAATTTTATTTTCAGAGGTAACAAAAAATAGTGTAACAATCAAATCATGTCAAGTTTTGTCTGGAAAAATTATTTTAATGATTAATTGATGATTGAAAAATATATTATAATATAATTTTCAAATTATTATAATATAAATAAATGATTATTTTATATAATTATATAATTTCTAAAATAATTATTTATTCATATAGTATTTTATAAATAAATAAAAAAAGAAAAAAGAGGGGTTGGGAACAGTGTCGTCTTCCCCAACCCCCAACGCACACAATTACACACACACGAAAACACACACACACACACAACAATACACACACGCACACACACGAAAACACACACACACACAGACACACACACACATGAAAACACACACACAGACAGACACACACACGCACACAAACACACACACACGAAAACACACACACACAGACACACACACACGAAAACACACACACAAAAACTAAAAGGGGAGAGAGAGAGAGAGAGGAAAAAGAGGGAGGAGAGAGAGAGAGAGACCGGAGAGAGAGAGAGACCGGAGGGAGGGGACAATAATATTTTGAGATTTTTTGGCCAAAATATTTGGCCAAACATGGGCTCCATATTTGGTCAAAAAAGTTCAAACCAAACAAGTTTTGGGCTGGGTTTTGGTGAAAAATCCAGCCCAAAATAAATCCAAACACAGCCATTAGTTTTGTGTTCATTAAAACTGTGAGTATAGTCTATTTGCTAAGTTGGACTTTGTTACAGCAGACACGAAAATAATCTTAATCTTATCCTAGTCTTAATCTTGTCTTATTTTAATTTTAATTTTACTTTAGCTATTCTAAAAATATGAATGATATGAAATGATTTATGTTTCTTAACTATTTTTTGTGAAGATTAATATAACCTAGTAATAATAAACTAATATAATTCTCAAACTTAAAAAAATAAATTATGAGAAATATTATTATTGTTATAAAGTGCATGAACTTGAAATTAATATTAAACAAGCTTGTTCAATGTATATTAATATGAATGGGTCACACGAATATGAATAAGTCAAAATCCATTCAATTGACTTCAAGAGATAAATGAATTGCTGCAAGTCACATAATATTTCCTTTTGTCTTCTTCAAATTCATTCAATTGTCTTGACCAAAAAAAAAAAAAAAAAAAAAATTTGCTGCTAATTATTGTCAAATGGCTGCGTATGATTTGCTACTACCAATGGGCTGCGTATGATTTTATATTAACTTGTAATTCTCGATCTTCATCTGCCTTTCTATTTTTGCATTTGGCACTCTCATGTAATGATCATTGCTTTTAATTAAAAATTTCATTATTTATTGTTGTTCCTTTTTGATGGTAATACATTCATTAGTTCTTAAGTTTTTCATTTCTTTTTTTAGTGTGTTTCGACTTTGCTTGAGGCTAAAAAATAAAGAAAAATTATTGTTTAAGGAATAGGAAGACTTTAAATTTATAAAGACACATTAATTATTAACTAATTAGGGAGAAAAGATTCCTAAACTTTACAAATTATTAAGATGGTAAATTCAATGCAAAATCATATTTGTGTCACTTATTTCATCTTTTTTTTTTAATTATCCATATTCTTCACTTATTAATATTTCGTACATCACAAATGAAGTTTAATTTTTTTTTCCTTACAAAGCTGCCCAATAGATTTATCAAAAATCCAAGTAGTATTCTATTGTATGTTTGAAATAAATTATTAAAATGACAAATAATGAAAATCATGTTATCTTACCTATTTCATATATTTCCTAGAAAAATACAAATTATCCATTCACCCAATTTTCTTTCATAACTAACTAAAGTTTATTTATCTTTATTTGTACAAATTGACCCATCACATTGAATAAGAAATGGAATATAAGTTGAGAAAAATTGTACAACACATCTAAAAATTTAAAATAATTTATAATAATATTATATAAGTTTTTCTTTATAAGTAATAATTTTGTATTCGTGCAACACCATATTTTTTTTATGAAAACTTCATCGTCTATAGCCTTGTAATTAAATGTCTTTAACTATATCCCTTGAACGGTTTTAATTAAAAATACTCAACCTAGAATTAATAATATTTTTTTATTAATAACTTTGATCTGAATATTTTTTTCACGCAACAAAGCAGACAATTACAACTATGATCATACAAATGATCATCAAGGAAAATTAGATAGAAAACTATGCAATTTTCGACATTATTCATAAAGAATTAATTAGAAAATATTCATATAGGTGGTTCTTTCAATTAAAATATTATCCATGAAAAGATAATTACTTATGATAATTTGATGTATCATAGGGCTAATGTTTAATTATTATTTTATCATAATATAAAGTATCATATGGTTTATCAAGCATCATTTTTTGAAATCATTTAGAATATCATAACTGCATTATTTGGTATATTATCTAATATTTTCTTAATCTCTTATTTCTTGTTACATGACTGCAACTTTTGAAGTTGTTACTTGTAAATAAAATTAAAAAAATTATTTAATGTAATTTTCGACTATATTAAAGTATTTTAAGTCTTGTAAATTTGTTTCAAACGTACAATAGAATATTATTTGCATTTTTTCATAAATTTATTGGGTAGCTTTGTAAGGAAACAAAAGTTAAAACTTCATTTGTGATGTACGAAAAATTAATAAATGAAGAATAGTGATAATTAAAAAAAAGATGGAATAAGTGATACAAATATGATTTTACATTGAATTTATCATTTTAGTAATTTGTAAAGTTTAGGAATCCCTTCTCCCTAATTACTTAACAATTGTTGTGTCTTTATAAATTTGAAATCTTTTTATTCCCTAAACAATAATTTTCCCAAAAATAACTAACTTCAAGGATATTGTAAAGCAAACATTAGTTGATTTTCCATTTGGAAAGTACATTAATACTATTATCCATAAAATATATAAAACACGAGATGGGCTTTATTATGCATGTTTATGTTGGCTATGGAGCATAATATAGTTCTATACAAATCAAATGGGTGTGATTCATAGTGACCGGGAATTCTCGGTCTCCATCTGCCTTTCTGGTTTGGGATTTGACACACTCATATAATAGTTATTACTTTTAGTTGAAACATCATCATTTTGTGTTGTTCCATCATATGTATAAATATAAAGTATGGATGTGAAATTAGTAGAAAATAAATTTTAATTGAACTATATATAATTGACATACTATTTGGTTTTAGGGGTAATAGCATTTTCTCATTTAAACTATTCGGGTTTTTGCACTTTTGTAAACAATTTTTTTTTTTCGCATTTTTTATCCGAATTACATTTATTTTTACAAAACTTTATATTTTAGCATCTTCCAGCCAAATAGCGGGAGTATTCCGTCGGGGTTCCATCATATATATCAAATGTGATTTTTTTAAGGATAAATATGAAATTTTGTCAATTGAAACAATAATTTGTTGTGGTTTCGGTATTTTGAATTCTACTATTCAAAATATCATTTCAACTTAAAAGAATAAAAATATTGAGCCATAAGTTCCATTAAATGTCATTTTTACCCTTAAAAGGGTCATATACGATGTATGTAATGAAATTTCGGCGAATTTTCCACCGAAATATGCTAAAAGTATAAAATTTTGTAAAATTTCGTGTAGTTCATATAAGAAAGTGTAAAAAATAAACAAGTTTAGATAAAATAGTGCAAAACCCGTTTAGTTCGGATAAAAAAGTGCAAAAAATAAAAATTTATTTACAAAAGTGCAAAAATACAAATAATTTGGGTAGGAAAATGTCATTACCCCTTGGTTTTAAATTGCTTTTAGATGAAATATCATTAATTATGTTGGTCCTTTTTCATGTACTCCCGGTACTAGAATATTCTGTAACCTAATTTGCCTAAAATTATATTTCAGAAACTATAATTAAATCTTGAAGACGATTAAAGAACACTCACACGAACAACAAAATTTGATCCTCTCCATTATTCTATTATGCACTGAAAAAGAGGAAGAAGAATATTAAGTCATCATAATTATTTCGCCATAAAACAAATCAGAATGAGATGGATCCAAATAATCGTTCCAACCCCGTGATAATCTATAATTTGAAATTATCTTTCAACTCTTGTGTTCGACACGCTGGATGGTGGTTCAAGTTTTTAATTAACTCTTGGTTATTGATTTCGAATGTAAAAACAATAAATCGAACAACTCAAGTCAAGATAAAATTAATCTATTAAATAGTTAAATCTGAAAAAAAAAAAAAAAAGGGTAATTTATACCTCCATGAGAGCCTTCGATCGTGAGGATTACAAGCAACTATAAATACAGTAAATCCCAGCGAATCTTGATAAGTAACTACCAAATTACACTGCCGCTACTCCTAAATTATGCTAAGAACTACTCCTAAGACTAGAGTTAATTCTAAGAAAATGAAAACGTAGAGTTTTTTTTTTTATTCTCCTCTTTTTCTTCTCCTCCTTCCTAGCTGCATATATCTTGGCCCTGGGGAACCCACGTTCCTCTTCCTTGTGAACTGCCTTCAACTGCTTCTTTCAAATCTCTTAATGTTAGCGCGTCTTTCTTGAATGCAGATTATTGGTTTTTTGGCTCTTCCCATTTCTTCAGATTTGATTATTGGGCTTTTATCAATTCAGCCCATGTTTTTGTCATTTTCTGAGTTTATTGGACCTTGTTTTATCTACATGTGGACCCAATTCTTTCTTTTCGAATTTCTACAGTTTGAGCTATTTAAGTTTTGTAATTCAAAAGTCCAAATTATTTTATAGTGTAAATAATAATACTAACATCATATCTTTTGCTATACATGAAGTTTTTTTGCAAAATTGTCAAGGCGATCCCCTCCCCTCGTCATTGTAATTGTGAGAACACCAAAATATTTATCAAAAGGGCCAGAAGGTGGTATAGGCATTCTTTTTTATTTTTTTGGCAAAAATCCGAAGAAAGAGACCGAGGGATAATGAGTTTGTGGTTTAACCTTGACAAATTCTAAGATGTTTATAATATAAATTTTTCAGTACATATTTGACCTTGAATCAAGTGTAAAAACTTTTAACGCATGCCTGTAATATGTAATTTACACATAATAATTTAGAAGTTTTTCCAATATTTCTTCTTCTTTTTTCCAGAAAGCTTGAGGAGGGATGATAATATTGGCAAGACCATCGAATTCTTTATTGATTATTAGACAACTATAAAATTACACATTTTAAATTGATTGTAAATTTGAGTAAAGTTATCCTTTTACAAAAATTAGTTAATATTAATTATAAAGTAAATATAAATAAATGTTAGAATATATTTAAAAACACAAGTGTATCAAAATATCACACGGAAATTTACACAAAACCACAAATTTCTTATATATTAAATTAATATCAGTTGAGAAATATTGTAAACTTATTCTTATATTCTAATAGAGTTATCTTTATTGTCCCCAAATAAGATGATATAAAATTTATACTTACTTATAAAATTTAGTGAATCTAAAATTTTCATAATTAAACTAAAAATAGTTTAGAAATTTAACCTTAAATGTTAATATACAAAAATATTTTAGTATTAAATTTTTTTAAAAAAATAATAATTTGAGCAAAAATAAAGGAGACCAAAATGATTAAATTATAACATTTTTTACAAATTAATTTCAGCGACATCGAATTATTACTGTCCCAATTTTCCCACTCTAGCAAATTAAAGGACAATTTCACCAAACTCTAACTTTTCGAATATTCTTTTCTTAAATTTAATATATGAACAAACGAAAACCAACTGGAAAAGAAACTATAAAATCTAGAGATAAATTTTTAACGTGGGTTTATGGAAAATTTGGGATGTTAATTTTTACGGTTGAAGAGGGTGAGATGGGAGAGAAGAAAAAGACAGATATTAAAAGCATTAGTGATGGAACTATGACATGACACGATTTTGATTTACCATAAATTCGGGATAATTACAATTTTGATCCCTAATGTTGACATCTAAATTAATTTTGATCTCTCATTTGTTGGACTCGACAAAATTGGTCCCTAATCTTTCATTTTTTAACAAATTTTGTCCCTACCATTAAGGGTCCGTACAAAACAGACAAAAAAGTGGCACTTGAGCTGTTTCTAGCGGGGAAATGGGTATTTTGGTACCTGAATTCACCATTTCACCACCTACCTTCAACTTTTGACATTTATATCTTTAAAATTGCTCCCAAACACAAAAAATATAACTATTCCCATGCAAGTGACTATGATTTTAATGTACCTCCTATTAAGAACTGGTCTCCCTTTGATCTCGTGTCATTGCGTGCACGTGGAAAAAAGCAAAAATGATTACTGAACAACAAAGTGACCAAATAGAGATTTGTTGGAAATCGGATGTAAATAAAATACGTGTGACGTACTTTCGGTAACAAATTCGATCAACACGTGTGCATTTCGAATTTCTCTAATCCGAGTTCGGACGAATAAGAAATTAAATGCTGAAGTTGTGGTTTGAAATCTGTGGGTTTACTGTGAATTTTTTCTGATCCAACGGTGTAAAACGATAAGGTTTTAAAGATACTACTCATTACTATCTATGGTCACGATCGTATGAGCTGTATTTTTTAAACACATGTGATTGGTCGTTGTAGACATAGGAATTTTACACCCAATTAAATAATGACAAGTGAAAAATATGATATTAATTATCAATTTAAGTCTTTTAATTTATATGTTGGGATTTATCAAATTTAATTCCAAATTAAATAATTGATTTAATTGATATTTTAATATTTATTTTATTGGCAAATCAAATCGCGCCACGTGTCAAATTGAGGTGATCCAGCCAATCAAATTATGTCTTGCAGTTGAAAAGTCAATGACCAATCACACTGCGCCAAGTGGATATGTTAGCCAATCAAAAGGCTCCAAATTAATTGGTATTTATCTCTTTAAATTAAATAAAGATATTAAAGAGATAATATCTATTAAATTTATTCTCATCAAATATTAGCCAATCAAATGACTTAAAAGTAATTGATATTTATCTCTTAATAAATACAAAATTAAGAGATAATTATCAAAGGTGTTTAAAGAATTTGTGGCTTCTTCATCCTACATCTATAAATAGGGTACTTGGGAGCTCATAATGGAGACACAAATTAATTGAAGCCAGAGAAGACAAGAGAAGTTCCCAAATTCTCTCTACAAGTTCTTCAAATTCAAGGAGACCTTCAAAGCAAACTTCAAGGTGTTCTTGGTGAAATTCATCAAATTATAACATTTGATTCGAGATTAAGGTGCTAAACCCTCGAATAAACGTTATAGAAGTCCAAATCAAGTTGAAGGAAGATCAAAACGACAAGTCGGCCTTGAAGCTTTCAACTTTCCCAAATCATTTGCATCGTTTGATCCGAGATTAAGCTGTCGAGCCGTCGCATCAACGTTATAAACATTCAAATCCACATTGGAGAAGATCAAAAAAACGATTTCTGCTCCAATATTCAAATCAATCATTTTTTAAGGAAGAATCAGAGGATTAGATTAGGGATTGTACTCCAATTCTTTATTTTAATCAATAAAATTCACTTGTCACCATTTTTGTGTTTTTGTTTACAGACATAAAAATTTATTGTGTACAAATTTTGTCGATGAACTACTCAGTAAGACACGTCTCACTTGATTAATTAATTAAATATTATAGGATAACTGGAAAGTAATCTTATACGTAGCATCTTCCTCAACTGTTCGCTTCAACAATTGAATTGCCTTTGAAGATAATTTGGAACTTATACATATGAAACTTTTTGATGTAGATTTTTTATTATAGATGCAACGTCTTTTCTTCATATTTATTGTACATATTAATATTTATTTTTATTTGAATTATGCTATTACTTAAAGAAATTTGAATGAACCACGTGCAATGCACGTGTCATTTACTAGTTGCATAAAAGAACTAAATGACACAACAATTTAAGTGGTTTGGTAATAGTCTATGTCCACGAGGGAAGATGAGAAAATTTCACTATTAACGAAAGAGGTACAAAATATAATAAATGTCAAAAGTATGAACATGTCCTTTAATCATGAGCCTTCTGCTAATTTTGGATTTAGAATTTTAAAACATATCACAAAAAAAGTTTATCGGGAAGATAATATTTTGTTATTGTTTTTTTACAACACAAATTGGCTTTTAGGTTTAGTATCGAGTTTAAATAAGTATCGTTAAAATTTCTTCTATATTTCAGAAATCTTAACATACGTCTCAAATTCATTCTGTTATATATGTTTTAGTAAGTTCCATTAACACAAAATATTTTGCAAAAAAGTGATTTTTCAAATTTACTTTTACTTAAATTAATTTAAAAATATACACAAAAATCTTTTAATTAATGAATCTCTTTCTTTACTATTTTATTATTAAGTTAGTAATTATATGTATTGTTCTAGTAGTAAACTTGTTACGATGTATTTTATATATTATGTAAATCATAAAAATTCTAATAATATTCAAATTCACAATAAATTTCATTAAATTTTGAGTCTTGATGGAAATTGGAGGATAATCTGAATTATGGTTGAAACTCTACAAAATTGATTCAAAAATGGATTTTCTTTTCGAAATACTTGGGAGTTACATGACATTGTTTCCAATACGGGGAATGATATTGGGACTTCGCAAATTACTAAAGTAGCTCCATCTTTAATTTTTAATCTAATTAGATATATCTTAAGTACATTAATTATAATTTTCAAAAGTTAAATCAAAGCAAAACATTATCATGTTGGAAATGATCTTTTTGCTATATTATATCAAAGTTAGTCCATTTAAAATAAAAGCAACATCCACAAAACACAATCTATAGTATGTCAAATTTGAAAAAGAAAATTACAATAAAAACCAAATTTTTTTTTTGAATTCAACTTAAATTCTTTTCACTTCGATTGCATAATAGCAACGAGTAATTAACTTCAAATTCTTGTTCCTTTAGTAAAATACATCAGCAAAAAAAAAAAAAAAAAAAATCAGCCTTGTTTCTATTAAATGAAAAGATAACAATGATAGAAGTGGTTAATATTTTTGAAACATGCATATAAACAAATAAAGTATATGAGTATTTCATATTTGAATATACAAAGATTTAATGAAATATTTTCTTTTATGGTGATTTAATGATCATGTTGCATAATCTTATGCTTGAAAAAAATATATATTTTATACTATTGTACAATTCATGAACTTATTCTCTAGAAAAATTGAAGAGAAAAAGTCCATTCACTACTACAGAAATGACCTATAGCAGCGGTTTTTTTGGGCCTATTACAGCGGTTTTGAACCGCTGCCATAGGTACCGCTACCATAGGTCAAAACCCTATGGCAGCGGTTCCGGAACCGCTGCCATAGGTCACCCTATGACAGCGGTTCTATAGAAACCGCTGCAATAGGGTGACCCTATGGCAGCGGTTTCGGCAGAACCGCTGTCATAGGGTCATTTATTTAAAAAAAAAAAAAAAATTGGACCCTATGGCAGCGGTTCCGGCTGAACCGCTGCCATAAGGTGGTATATTTATTTTGTTTTAATTTTATTTTATCGTTTATAATGTTACCATGTCGGAATAACACGAAATTCACACGGTCATAGCGAAACGGCATTCTGAACAAAACGCAAGCTGCCTTGCGCTCTCGTGATTTTAGCCATCCGAGATCGTTTAAGGCCTCAAATACGCGTTTTATTACATAAATACGTATTTTTGTAATAAAACACGTATTTGAGGCCTTAAACGATCTTGGATAGCTAAAATCACGAGAGCGCAAGACAAAGTTTTGCGTTTTGTTCAGAATGCCGTTTCTCTATGACCTTGTGAATTTCGTGTCATTCCAACACCGCAAAATTTCAACCGAGAAATATTTTCATAAATACACAAATATACGTACACCCACACATACACAAATATACATACACCCATCAACATATACACAAATATACATACACCCATCCACATATATACATACACAAATATACACACACCCACACATACACAAATACACCCATTAACATATACACATATATGCATACACCCATGAACATATATATACACAAATATACATACACCCATCCACATATATACATACACAAATATACACACACCCACACATACACAAATACACCCATTAACATATACACATATATGCATACACCCATGAACATATATATACACAAATATACATACACCCATCCACATATATACATACACAAATATTCATACACAAATATACATACACATACACCCACATATACACAAATATACATACACCCATCCACATATATACATACACAAATATTCATACACAAATATACATACACATACACCCACATATACACAAATATAAATACACAAATATACATACACCCATCCACATATATACATACACAAATATTCATACACAAATATACATACACATACACCCACATATACACAAATATAAATATACCCACACATACACAAATATACATACACCCACATATATATGCATACACCCACATATACATACATCTATATATACTCTATGTGTGTGTGTGTGTGTGTGTATATATTTATCTAAAAAAAAATACCAAAACTAAATAGAAGGCGGCGGCGGCGGCGGAGGGCGGCGGCGGCGGCGGCGGCGGCGGAGGTGGGCGGCGTCGGCGTCGGCGGCAGAGGCAGAGGTGGGCGTCGGCGGTGGTGGTGGTGGTGAGAGAGTTGAGAGAGAGAGAGAGAGAGAGAGAGAGAGAGAGTGAGAGAGTGAGAGTGAGAGTGAGAGTGAGAGAGAGGGGGGGCCGGTTTGAAATAAACCCGCCCAAATTTTGAACTTTTGGCAGCGGTTCGGGCAGAACCGCTGCCACAAAGTTCAAAAAAATTTTTTTTTTTTTTTTTGACAACTTTTGGCAGCGGTTCTGCCCGAACCGCTGCCAAAAGTGCACTTGTGGCAGCGGTTCCGCCCGAACCGCTGCCAAAAGTGAACTTTGTGGCAGCGGTTCGGCCCGAACCGCTGCCAAAAGTCCAATTTTTTTTTTTTTTTTTTTTTTTGGCACCCCTATGACAGCGGTTCGGCTCGAACCGCTGTCATAGGTCCGAACCGAGTACCCCCTATTACAGCAGTTTTCAAAACCGCTGCCATAGGTGCGCTGTAATAGGACTTTTTTGTGGTAGTGATTGTTATTCGAATGAAAAAAAAATCATGGTGGGAAATAAAAACATATGAGGGACAAAGATTTAGTTGATTAATGAATCTTATAGAGAAGATGTCATTTTTGGTACCATAGGACACGTCAAATCTAATTTTGGTACCACGTTTTTGAAAAGTAACACTTTTGGTACCAAATCAAGTTTTTTGTCTCAAGTTTAGTGCTGCCATTAGTTGACTAACGGTCAATATTAACAAACCCGTTAGTTTTCTAATTTGGGGGGAAAAACAGAATTTGGGGCGAAAATAGAGGGGGGAAAACCGATTTAATTGGAGGAAAATCGATTTTGGGGGTGTTTTTAAAACAATGTTTGTGGGTTTTTGCTCATTAACTCTTCTTTTTCTTCTTCTTCTTCAACTTTCACTTTCTCTAATTTCTTCTTGCAAATGGCTACTTCTTCTTGTTCTTCCTCGAGTAGAGCTGGTACTCATTATTTTTTAGTCATGGTTGTTTTTCCCTGTACCTCCCATACCACATATAATCCCTGCCACATGACATTCCCATCTCTCAAAGCATCATGATATGTTCCTCAATTTGTTAGCTACATAGTAGTAGACGAAATGGTCAAAAGAAATGCGATTGTGGGAAGAATTCTTATTTGTGGACGTCAAAAATCAAGGACAACCTACTCCGAAGATTCTATGTTGTGTTTACGGTGCTAGAGGTTGTAACTACTTCGTTTGGTTTGACCCACCATATTCTCCAAGAATTTTTGATGTGATATCCGAACTTCGCAACAATATAAGAGAATTGGAGAATCAAAATATTTCAAATTGGGCTAACGAAACCTATAGTATCTTTAGATTCTGTTTTTTTCCTCCATTTTCACCCCAGATTCTGTTTTTTCCCTCCAAGTTAGAAAACTAACGGATTTGTTAGTGTTGACCGTTAGTCAACTAATGACAATACCAAAATTGAGATAAAAAACTTGATTTGGTTCCAAAAATGTTATTTTTCAAAAGCATGACACCAAAATTGAATTCGGCGTGTCCTATGGTATCAAAAATAATATTTTTTTGAATCTTATATTTGTTCTATTAAACATTAGGCTTCTATTTGCTAATGGGTATTGTTGTTAGTTTTTAGAGATAAAAATAAAATGAAACTCCTGTAATAAATTGTGCAGTTTCAATATCAATTCCCATTCAATATTAATTTTAATTTTCAACAATTTGAAAAGCCGAAAGTGTGTTGTGTCATTTTCGTTGGAAATGAGATTAATTCCCGTTCAATATCAATTTTAGTTTTCAACAATTTGAAAAGTCGAAAGTGTACTGTGTCATTTTCGTTGGAAATGAGTTTACATTTCAGTCACATTTCAGTATTTCACCACGCAACCTATTTAAAAGTACCTATCAAAGTATCAATCACAATGTGCGTCTTATTCAATATTATCTTCAATTAATGACTAGGCATAGAACTAACAATTAAGGATCTCACTCACTTTATACGATTTGGCACGAAATTAATAAGGTTCTCATCAAAACTGTTAATTTATAAAAACAATACCATTAATAAAAAAAACATCCTTTACTGGAACATGTTTCATTTTTGTATTTCGTTCTATGTCTATAACTCCTAAGAAAATCATTATCGTTCTCCCGAGGGTATACGCGATGCTAGTTGGGTGAATTTTTTCTATCTTTTCGGTCTTATCCGATGTTTTGTGATTTTGAATTTGTTAACCCAAGATCGACAAGACAAACATTAAAACCGCATTTCACGGGCCATTTGCGTTGGGGCGGGTTTTGCAATTTGATATTTTTTCTTTACTTAAGTTATTTATCAAATGTCAAATTAGATCTGCATGCATTAATTAAAATTTCATATTATATTTATCATACTTCAATTGATGATTACATTTGATATATTTTGCACAGTAACACATAATTGAAGGATGTAAAATATGACTTACAAAAGTATTATCACAAAATAACTCCAACTTATACAATAATAATAAAAATAAAAATAAAACATGATTCAAAATGTATCAACAACATATACAAGTCTAAACACATATGATTGTTGTTTCTAAAGTCACAAAATGTTCAAATATCAAATTAATTCTTGACTCTAAAACTACAAGCCTTACAATCAAAATTTACTTTATTATAGATTGGTAGCAGTAAAATAATAACTATAGGACATTAAAATAATAATATAATAATATACATATTAAGTCTTTATGTTAACTTATAAATTTATTCTATCATTGCCACTAAAATATTGTTTTTTTCAATAACTAAGAAAACTTAATTTGGTGTCAATTTTTTTTTCAAAATCACCAACTTTTTTAGAAAAGACCAAACATCTTTTATTAGTGGCACAATCAATTTCATAATAAGCTGAATATTTATGAAATTTTTTATTGGATAATTAGAAGGATGACATAAGCAATGTTATGAAATTTAACATATTCTTAGAAAGCTAAATTCATTTATTAATTTTTATCCACCGGCAGAGTTTCTTTTATTTTCAGTTCCATAGTGATTTCTCAAATAATTTACTTTTTATTTTTAAATTTTAAAGCAAATGATAGTTTATCACATAGTCAATAAATGCATACTTACAATAATAAAGTACAAGAATATTTGAGCAAATAAGAAATCATATAGTATGATTTGTGAAATAAGGGATATTACGTAAGGGTGATGAATTATAAATATATATATATATATATATATATATTGCGGTTTTAGTGGTCCATAAAAAGTTAAAACGAAACCCGATTGCAAAAATGCAATTTTTTAAAAACTTAACCCGAGACTAGCTTATCAAATTGCCAACCTGCCATTTGCGGTGTGGTTTGGGTTGGAGCGGTCCGTTTGGGTGTTTTAACGGTTTGATTAAACATCCCTGGTTGTATCTACCTATAGATCCAATTATTCATCTAAAGCATCTAGCCATATATTCGTTTTCACACCAAGGCTATGGTTGTACAAGAGGGATTAATCTTGGGTTTTGAGATCAAATACACCCTAAAAAATCAAAACATATATTCGATTTCACAAAAATTGAAAAGAACGAAAAATTAAAACAATATTATACTAGGTCTCAAGAACCCAACATTTCTACTAGTAGTACAAATTTCAACCGGAAGGGTCCCCAACATATCACGTGCTTTCATGTAGGTTAAAATCTAATCAATGCCATTTCCCTTTATATCGTTATCACAATAATTCAATAAATATCCAATTATATAATATGAAGGGTTGTTGTAATAGTTTGTTCATCATTATATTTTTGAATGGGGAGTGAGTTCGACTCCTCTCAGTGATAAATCCTATCAAACCAACGGCAAGCTTAGTATCACAAAATGAGATTAATCTTATATTCAATGTGGTGTGAGGACCCGTTAAAACCAAAAAATATAAATAAATAAATATCCAACTATTTATGATAGAATCCTGGTACCCTCTTTTTTGTTTTGTCGCAGTTGTCAAAAGACGTCAATTATTATAGTATGAGATTATCTCTACGGCGGCGTATTTTCTCCCTCCGCAGCTCAACTTCAACAATGGTGATAATCTCTCTGCTTTATCCTCTCCATAGCCCTTGGATGCAGGCAGTATGTCGAATAATGTTAAAAAAATTTGTGTTCAATTTTTAGGTTCTTTGCTTTTATTGTTTATTTTCTTCATATTCCGATGATATCATTCCCTAACGACGACATCAATACACAATAAAATAAAATTCAAATTTTGGGATACAAAACATTGTGTATATGCATGTATAATATTTAAAAATCAATTTAATTCAGTACATTAATTGACAATAAAATTTGGTCTAGTTGTTCAAATTTATTTGCACTACAAAAGCAATAAAATATTAGTGATAAAATGTCAAAATTGTCACTAATTGTACATTACAATTGTTATCACCATTGACAATTAGTTACCGCTTTTAATAACAACTCAGTTCTCATTTTATTTGGGTTGTCACTATACATGTATCACTAATTGTCAATAGTGACAACTTTAAAGAAACTATTGTCACAGAAAATTTTTATTGTGATAAAACAAAAATTATTACCACTCATTATATATATCTTGCGATAATTTTAATATTGTTACTTCAGATTTAATCATTAATAATATTTTTTGTTCTAGTGTTGTTATTTATTAAACTTTTAAGTTTTGATATATAACAAAAGACCGATTTTTTTTTTTTCTGTTTTAGCCCAAAAATATTGTATAATATTTAAAACAATTTGTTTGTTATTCAAGGTGTGTCATATACTTCAAATTTTGTATCGGAAACGGCATCAAGAATTTTCTCTTTTTTATTTTTATTTTCGAACAGTTCAAAAATACTCTGAACACGGTATTTAAATATATTTGATACGTCCGTAAAATTCCACTCCTCTTATTGGGCTTAGCATGGAATGGGTCGCGTTAATGAACGATGGAGTGAGCTAAAATGATGAAGTAAAGCCCGACATATACGCTCCCCAGAAGGCACGTAGCAAGAGTAAAATATAAGCTCGACGAACAAGCTCATCAAAGACCTCGAGATCCACCTAGTCGGGTAGTTGATAAAAGAGAAAGCAGGATAGCTAATGAATGAGATAGCAGGATAGCTGATGAAAGAGGCAGCAGGATAGCTGATAACAAAGACAACAAGATAGCTGACGAGAAGCCAAATCGGAAGCGTACAAGAATAGTTGATGCATGGTCAAAGTGGACTGAGTCAACAATTACCTATTACCTCCTAAAAGGGAGGAAATGATTTCCATTTACCCCATGACACAAGAAGACGCCCCATGAACAAGAGAGAAAAGGGAGAGGTGGCCAAATGACCTTTATATAGACTTAAATCGAGATTTGTAATTCTTTTAACTCACTTTTATTTGCAAAAATTAAAATCTTTGTACTCCTCCAAAAAACAATAAAAACCTCTCTTTGGCATTCTTATGTTCACAAGTCATCTATAAATATATTTTAAAAAGTAGAATTTCTTGGAATAAAAATCAAACCGCCTCAATATTCATAATGAATACATATATAATACGAATATGTTACTGAAGACTTTTACTACAACATATCCCAAAAAGTGTTTCCAAATTCCAACATATCACCACCTTTCATGTAGGTAGGTCCAAATCGAATCAAAGCCATACATCTCTCATCCCGAAAAGTATCCCACTAATTATTACATATATTTTTTTTTGATAAATCTAATTATTACATATTTTGATAGTTATAAAGTTCTTGCTTTCACCTTAAAAAGGACAAAAAACTCTCACTATCTCCATTTCCGAGATTATCTCAATATACTCTCTCTCTCTCTCTTCTTTCTCTCTCCGAAGCTCCCTCGCTCAACTTCAATGGCGATTATCTATCTCTTTCTCTGGATTATCCTCTCCGTCTTTTCAATTTACTTTTTAATATCTCGAAAACTGTACGAAAAGCAGGGGAAGAAAAAGTACCATCCGATTGCCGGCACCGTATTTAACCAGCTGAAGAACTTCAGTAGGCTGCACGATTACATGACTGAACTTGCCGAAAAGTATAAGACTTACCGATTGATTAATCTGTTTCGGAGCGAGGTTTACACCTCCGACCCCGCCAATGTTGAGTATATGCTGAAAACGAATTTTGAAAATTATGGAAAGGTATGCATGTGTGTGTATATATATATATATATGGAAAATTTTAGTTCAGATCCGATTTGGTCGCACTCAATTGTATTTTATGAACGTAATATAATTTATAAAATATACCTGGCGTGGCCTAGACTGGGCATGCTAGAATTTTCCATACATAAATATATATATATATATATATATATATATTGTTGGTAAGCCTTTTGTTTTGTTAGTTTCTGCATTTTTCTTCTTCTTTTTTTTTTTTTTGATCATCTGTTAGTTTCTGCTAAATATACTTCAAAGCTGAAAGTTTGATTATTTCTTTCTTTTAGGGGTATGGAAAGATTTCTATTTGGAGAAATAGGCATAGATTGGAATTTATTGTTGGTTCCCATATTTGTCGGTTAAAATTATTATTCTACTAGTGTACACGTACTTATAATTAAAAAATATTTCCATGTCGGTATGGATTTTGATGAATAATACTCACATTTTGAAGTTGAATCATTAACCACATCTACCTTCCATATTTTGTATGTTTTTTAAAAAAATTCTAGACGGAAAGAGGATATCTTGATCTGATAAATCGGAGTTGATAATTTTCTAATCATGGACCCTATAAGACTTAGAGAAAAGTCACATGTGACCGCCTGGAAATGAACCCAGATCTCTTATATAAAAGTGAAAGCTGATACCCCTGTCTTAACAAGTCTTGTGAAATATCCTATTATAATTGACGAATAATATTCTATTTTCAATTGTTTCCTCTTTTGGAAATAGGCATAAATGGAATTTATTGTTGGTTCCTAATTAATGCAGTGTGAGTTTGTGAAGATAAATTTAGAGTAATTGGCATTTGCACCCTTATTTTAGCATCATTTGACACAATGCACCCCTATATTACGAATTTCGCAGATTGCACCCTGAAAGAATTTAGACCATGATATTCAGTTAAGAAGCCTGACTTGAATCAGTTTTTAAGTGGATGTAAAATCGGCATTAATGATTTTTCTGCAGGGATGGTTGAATTATAGCATTCTAAATGACTTATTAGGAGACGGGATATTCTCAGTCGATGGCGATAAGTGGCGAGAGCAGAGAAAAGTTTCGAGCTATGAATTCTCTACAAGGGTATTAAGGGATTTTAGTAGTGTCATCTTCAGAAAGAATGTCGTAAAGCTCGCTGATATATTGTCTAAAGCTGCAAACTCCAATGAGCCTATTGATATGCAAGTGAGTTTCTCCAAACTTCCTTTCAAACTAAAAATCTTCGAACGAACGAATAACTGATACCATGATTTATGCAGGATCTTTTCATGAAGTCAACTTTAGATTCGATATTCAGAGTTGGTTTTGGAGTTGAGTTAGACACTTTGTATGGTTCGAATGAAGAAGGTGCTAAATTTAGCAGTTCTTTTGATGATGCAAGTGAGTTGACACTTCATAGATACGTTGATATTTTCTGGAAAATAAAGAGATACCTCAATATCGGTTCAGAAGCGAAATTGAAAGAAAATCTCAGAGTGGTTGATGAATTTGTGTATAAGTTGATCTCTAGCAACACCGAGGAAATGCAAAAGTCACAAGATGATCCATCTGTGAGTGAATTCATATATATTTTCAGGAAAAGTGCAGCATTAGTCCCACATGATAGGTTTCCTTGCAATTTTGTCCCAATGTTTTGCAAATTTGCAAGATAAGTCCCCATTGGATGCATCTTTTTGCATTTTCAACCATTAAAAATCGTTAGTTTTGTCACGTGTCATGCACGTGATCAGTACTAAATTTAACGGCGCGCGAAAAATTCCTATCTGTTTCTTAACGGATGAGACCAGATTAAATTGCAAAAAGAAAAAATCCATCTTATGGAACTAATTTTGTAATCTGGTTAACAATGGGATTAAAAGTGCAATAAGACATATCATAAGGGACCAATGTTGCAATTTTCTCCATATTTAATTTTTGCAATTAAAAGTTGATGAACCCCTGCTCTTTATTATATGTTTGCCAGATTCAGTGGAAAAAGAAGACATGTTATCGAGGTTTATGCAGTTAACCGACGCGAATCCCAAGTACTTACGAGACATAATATTGAACTTCATAATTGCTGGGAAGGACACAACAGCAACAACCCTTTCATGGTTTGTTTACATGCTTTGCGAGCATCCTCGTGTACAGGAAAAAGTGGCGAAAGAGATAAAAGACGCAACGGGATCAAAAGAGGGGGTAAATATTGCAGAATTTGCAGCTAGTTTGAGTGAAGAAGCTTTGGACAAGATGCATTATCTTCATGCAGCATTGAGTGAAACTCTGAGGCTCTATCCTGCAGTTCCAGTGGTAAGGAAGAGTTTCTGTTCTTATGCTAGTATTTGACAACTTTGATAGATATCATTGTTGAAAATGGCTCTTTCAAAAGAAGAGTAAAAGTCCCACATAGGAAAACATTTGAAGTGGAAGGCTATTTTGTTGTATAAAAGTGGGTCTTCTCTTCACCTTAGAAGATATCCCAAATTGCCTAAGTCTTTTAGCAATTTCTTCTTTCTTCCTCTATAATTTGTAATAGTTTCACTTTAGTCCTTTAGTGAAATATTTTGGTGGGGTCCGAGGACGTAGGCTAAATTAGCCGAACCTCGTTAAATTTGGTGTCCTTTATTTTGTGCTATTCTTCAAGTAGCCATTGTTAGTTATAGTTGTAGTGTTATATTGTGCTATTAAATTCGTCTAGTTAATTCTGTCTAGGAGGTTGGGTTTTAAGCGCGACCGTTGTGACGCCTTCAATCTTTCCTGGGAATTAAATCTAGTGTGGTTTTCTAGTACAATATTTCTCTCGCTATTTCTATATTTGGTGGAATATGACTCTGAGTTCCACAACAAGTGGTATCAGAGCTCGAGTATTCTGAGTATGCTCTGTGGTCGCAGTTTAATCTGATCTTCCACATCAGAAAAGTTTTCTCGGGCTATTTGGCTTTCGCATTTGGAGGGCTCTTGAAGAATAATTTGTAACCAAAAATGGAAGACACCTCAAAAGTATCGTCGTCGTCCATTTGGGCGAGAACCACTGTGGCGAATACGCGATTGACAGTGGAGTCTTCTGATGGCACAGGCCATTTTGGTATGTGGCAAAGCGAAGTTGTAGACGTACTCTTTCAACAAGGTCTATACTTAGCTATTGAAGAGAAGAAACTAAATGATATAGAGGAAAAAGATTGGAGTATAATGAATCGGTTGGCATGTGGAACAATTCGTTCGTGTCTATCCAGAGAGCAGAGATATGCGTTTTCGAAAGAAAACTCGGCATATAAATTGTGGATGGCACTGGAGGAGAAGTTTCTGAAGAAAAATTGTCAGAATAAGCTCCATTTGAAGAAGCGGCTCTTTCGCTTCACATTTGTTTCGGGTTCCACTATGAATAGTCACATTACCAGTTTTAATCAACTGGTTACCGATTTGATCAATTTGGATGAGACTTTTAAAGATGAGGATTTGGCTCTGATGTTGTTGGGATCCCTTCCTGAGGAGTTTGAGTTTCTTGAAACCACTCTACTTCACGGGAAGGCTGCTGTATCTCTTAGCGAAGTTTGTGCTGCCCTGTACAGTTATGAACTGAGAAAGAAGGACAAGCAAGTTAGTTCAGGCGGAGATGCAGAGGTTTTGTTCGTTAGAGGTCGTTCACAAAACAAAAACAAAGGAAAGAAAGGGAGATCCAAGTCCAGGCATAAACTAAGCAAAGACGAGTGTGCCTACTGTCGAGAAACAGGACACTGGAAGAGAGATTGCACAAAAGCTAACAACTAAGGGCAATTGATGAAGGCCGTGGGGAATCAATGTAACCGCGTGTGATGATGCCGAATCGGACTTCTCATTGGCGACATCATCCAGCGGTGCTTCTGAAGTATGGATGCTGGATTCAGCATGTAGTCATCATATGACACCACATTTGGATTGGTTCTTTGATTTCAAAGAACAAATGACGTTGTCTTCACAGCAAATGAAGCTCCTCTTACTACACTTGGGATTGGTTCAGTTCGCTTGAAGAATCACGATGGATCAATCATAACCCTAAAGGGTGTTCGGTATGCACCAGAAGTGAGGAAAAACCTTATTTCCGTTGGAACTTTAGAATCGAAAGGTTTTGAAGTAAGAGCTAAGGATGGGTGATGAAGATCATCTCTGGTGCACTCGTGGTAATGAAGGGAATTCGGAAGAAAGAAGAACAGCAATACGTATCACTACATGGGTGGTACAGTTGTGGGTGCAGTAGCAGCAGTTACTGTTGATGATCGGAATTCAGAAGCAGTTAGGCTATGGCATATGCGCTTGGGACATGCAGGTGGTGGAAAGTCCTTGAATCTCCTCATAAATCAAGGATTGTTGAAAGGAGTGAAATACTCCAAATTGGAGTTTTGTGAACATTGTGTTCGTGGGAAACAAACAAGGGTTAAATTTGGAACAGCAATCCATAATACTGAGGGTATCTTGGATTATGTTCATTCGGATGTATGGGGTCCCTCAAAAACGAGTTCTTTGGGAGGGAAACACTATTTTGTAACCTTTGTTGATGATTTTTCCCGGAGAGTTGGGTGTATACGATGAAGACGAAGGATGAAGTGTTTGAGGTATTCCTCAAATGAAAAAGATGGTGGAAACTCAGACTGATAAAAAGGTCAACGTCTCCGTACAGACAATGGTGGAGAATTTAGGAGTGGTCCATTTCAAAAATTTTGTGAGGATGAAGGCATTGTCAGACACTTCATGTTAGACATACACCACAACAGAACGGAGTGGCAGAACGCATGAACCGGACTTTGCTGGAGAAAGTTCGGTGTGTTTGTTATCCAATGCTGGGTTGGGTAAAGAATTTTGGGCTGAGGCTGTGACATATGCGTGTCATCTCGTTAATCGTCTACCATCTACTGCTATGATGAAAAACACCATTGAGAAATGGTTTGGAAAGCCTGCTGCTGATTATGATTCCTACATGTGTTTGGTTCCACTGCATATTATCATGTTAAGGAATCAAAGTTGGATCCTAGAGCAAAGAAAGCAGTGTTCATGGGGATCACCTCTGGTATAAAAGGCTATCGCCTTTGGTGTCCAGAGACAAAGAAATAATCTTTAGCAGGGATGTCACCTTTGATGAATCTACCGTGTTGGAAAAGGTGAATGCAGAACAGCAGGATGGTACTCCCAAACAGGTGGAGTTTGAAAAGTTTGTTGTCCCAGCAGATCAAGAAACTCTTGATCATTCTCCTACGGTAGAAGGAGATTTTGAAGAAGAGGAAGTTCAACCCCAAGAACTTCCACAGCAATTTGAATCAATTGCAACTAGCAAGCCAAAGAGGATAATCAGAAAGCCTGCTCGCTTTGATGATATGGTGGCTTGTGCATCTGCAATTGCCGCTGATGATGTTCCTACCACTTATATTGAAGCAGTCAAAGGACCAGAGAAAGATAAGTGGAGGATTGCCATGAGTGAAGAAATGCAGTCCCTTCATAAGAATCAAACATGGGAACTGGCCAGTCTCCCGAAGGGAAAGAAGGCAATTGGATGCAAATGGGTATTTGCAAAGAAAGATGGATTTCCTAGCCAAGGTGATGTTCGCTACAAAGCCAGATTGGTGGCCAAATGTTACGCTCAGAAGGAGGGCATTGATTATAATGAGGTGTTTTCTCAGTTGTAAAACACTCCTCCATTAGAATTTGTTGGCTTTGGTAGCACAGTTGGATTTTGAACTAGTTCAGTTGGATGTAAAAACTGCATTTTTACATGGAGACTTGGAAGAGGAAATCTATATGACTCAGCCAGAGGGATTCAAAGTTGCTGAAAATGAAAATTTGGTTTGTAAACTTCAAAAATCGTTGTACGGATTGAAGCAATCTCCGAGGCAGTGGTACAAGCGATTTGACAAGTTTATGATGGGAATTGGGTACACAAGAAGCAAATACGATCATTGTGTGTATTTGCACAAGCTACAAGATGGATTCTTCATATATCTTCTTCTGTATGTTGATGATATGTTGATTGCCTCCCCGAGTCTAATAGAAATTGAGAAGTTGAAGACTCATTTGAAAAGGGAGTTCGAGATGAAGGATCTAGGTGAGGCGAAGAAGATTCTCGGCATGGAGATTTTCAGAGATAGAAAATTGAGGAGGCTTTGCTTGACTCAAAAACAATATCTGAGTAGGATGTTGAGGCGTTTTGGCATTGATGAAAAGTCAAAACCAGTTAGTACTCCGCTTGCTCCTCATTTTAAGCTTAGCGCCGCTTTGTCACCGAAATCTGATGCAGAACGGGAATACATGTCAAAAGTACCGTATGCAAATGCTGTTGGTAGCTTGATGTATGCTATGGTGTGTACGAGGCCTGATATTTCCCAAGCAGTGGGGGTTGTGAGCAGGTATATGCATGATCCTGGAAAGGAACATTGGCAAGCTGTGAAATGGATTTTGCGATACATCCATGACACAGCTGATGTTGGTTTGATATTTGAGCGGAAACATAGTCAGTATGTAGTCGGATATTGCGATTCAGACTATGCTGGTGATTTAGATAAGCGTAGATCAACTACAGGCTACGTATTTACTCTTGCTAAAGCACCAGTCAGTTGGAAGTCTACCTTACAGTCAACGGTTACTCTGTCTACTACGGAAGCAGAGTATATGGCAATTTCAGAGACTGTAAAGGAAGCAATTTGGTTTCAAGGGTTGCTTGGTGAATTGGGGATTGGACAGAAGTTTGTCAAAATACATTGTGATAGTCAAAGTGCTATCCATTTAGCAAAGAACCAAGTTTATCATGCAAGGACGAAGCACATTGATGTTCGATATCACTTCATAAGAGAGATACTTGAAGAAGGTGGAGTCAGAATCGAGAAGATCCATACTACCGAGAATCCTGCTGATATGTTGACAAAAGTTGTGACTGCAATCAAGTTCAAATTTTGTTTGGACTTGATCAACATTGTCAAAATTTGAAGATTGGTTTTGGTGACCCCGTTTGACGAGGAGATTGAAGATTTTGAAATTCGCCAAGGTGGAGATTTGTTGAAAATGGCTCTTTCAAAAGAAGAGTAAAAGTCCCACATAGGAAAACATTTGAAGTGGAAGGCTCTTTTGTTGTATAAAAGTGAGTCTTCTCTTCACCTTAGAAGATATCCCAAATTGCCTAAGTCTTTTAGCAATTTCTTCTTTCTTCCTCTATAGTTTGTAATAGTTTCACTTTAGTCCTTTAGTGAAATATTTTGGTGGGGTCCGAGGACGTAGGCTAAATTAGCCGAACCTCGTTAAATTTGGTGTCCTTTATTTTGTGCTATTCTTCAAGTAGCCATTGTTAGTTATAGTTGTAGTGTTATATTGTGCTATTAAATTCGTCTAGTTAATTCTGTCTAGGAGGTTGGGTTTTAAGCGCGACCGTTGTGACGCCTCCAATCTTTCCTGGGAATTAAATCTAGTGTGGTTTTCTAGTACAATATTTCTCTCGCTATTTCTATATTTGGTGGAATATGACTCTGAGTTCCACAACAATCATTGCTAACTTTGATACGGTTCCTGTCATCTCGTGCCCGGCTTTCCTTCGCCAATCAAACGCGAGATGCTACCCAGTTGGGTCGTATTTAAGTCGGGTTTTAAACCATTAGATTGCCAGCTTTATAGTATTCTTGGCCTGTCTACGGGCAGGAACGCTGCTACATAGCATACTAGAGTCCGCCTTCGACAGAGTCAAAGGCTGACTGCGATTTGACATCTCCTAATTATGTAGTCAGCTCAACGGTACTCGGATATATATATGATTCAATTAGAAATCAAATTAAAAAAAAGGAAAATGTGAAGGCGCCAGGTAAGTTTGATAAATGGTGGAGATTCCAATCATTTTAATAATAATAATAAATAAAGGGCCTACATTTTGGTTAAATTCATAAAAGACCCTCTGAAATGCTCCTGAAAGTGTGTATGAGAAAATATCGGGTTTTGAGGTACAACACGATTGACTAGATCAATCTAGCTATTGATGATTAGTGAATTGCGCACCCCATCACTCATTAACCAGCTAATTACATAATGTGGATAATGGAATCACCTTCATTATGAGAAGTCCATAATTATTAATTCATATGTATTATTGATTTAGGTGTAAATAAATCTCCCTTGGTCATAATCATGTCACATCATGTATATATATATATATATATGTTTTCTTCATCTACTCATTACCCTTCTCCATAACAAAACGTTAGACCCATTTCATTGAGTATGAACAGTTGATTCCATTGTAAAGTTGGCTCGATAGACTAGTTTGATTTGATCGAGTAGTTTCTTGAAAAGTCTGTTTACTTGTGTAGCCCTGAAATAGTTATCTCATCAGAATATGAACGTTTTACTATTATTTTTTCAACATATTTAAAATCTCATATTTTTTGAAGCATCTGTAGTAGATTCATGGTGTATTAGCTGAAGATGAATGAGACGTGCCATCAAAGACTAATCCATAAGTATGAATATTTTGTTATGCCATCAATAGGATGCAAAAGAATGCCTTTCGGACGACACATTGCCCGACGGGTTCAGTGTGAAGAAAGGCAATATGGTAGCTTATCAACCATATGCAATGGGGAGGATGAGATTCATATGGGGTGACGATGCAGAAGCCTTTAAACCAGAAAGATGGCTCGATGAGAACGGTTGTTACAAGCCCGAGAGTTCTTTCAAATTCATAGCGTTCCAGGTATATAGAAATATAGTTTTACTATAACGATTAAAACTTCTTTTACTATTATTTGTTGAGCGACTCTTAGGGAGTCCCTAGACAATCACAACCGTTGGTAGATAGTGGACGTCATATGGGTCCAAGCATATGAAAGGTGGTGATTTTCTCGAGACTAGAGTCTCAGAAGCTTCCAAGAATACTACTTTTAAGCAAGTGAATTTTACAGTAAATTACATAGTCAACCCCTGCATGTGACCTTAATTACAAAAAGCACACCGGCTTGAGAAATTACCAAATTTCTCCCGTCAGTAAAAACATATTACAATTTCATCGTTAGTCAATAAACTTATAGATTACAATTTCACCCTTTTTTTTCGAATTATTAAGATTTGACAGGTGTGTCTTGGTATTTTGCAAGACCTTATTACTCAGTAAAGTAAGGGGTGTGCATGTAGTTAACTTTGAATTTA
Organism: Buddleja alternifolia; assembly: GCA_019426215.1. Lineage (NCBI taxonomy): Eukaryota > Viridiplantae > Streptophyta > Magnoliopsida > Lamiales > Scrophulariaceae > Buddleja > Buddleja alternifolia. The sequence continues at coordinate 2,648,888 of CM033408.1, read as the reverse complement.
ATTTCTATGCGATTCATTTCATTTATATAATATTTGAGCAATTACTGGAAATGAATATGCTAGCTAAAATTATGAAGTTTTCAAGTTTTTCAAAAATCTTCTTACACTAGGAAATATAGGTGCGGCTAGATCTGCTTAAATAAACCGTACGTGTTTCTTCTAATGAACAGGCTGGGCCGCGAATTTGTTTGGGGAAGGAGTTTGCTTATAGGCAGATGAAGATATTCTCATCTGTTCTACTGAGATTCTTTATCTTCAAATTAAGTGATGAGAAGAAAAAAGTTAACTACAGAACGATGCTCAATCTTCGCATCGACGGGGAGCTCAATGTTCGTGTCTTCCACAGATTAGACTAGAAGCCCGCATTAGCTTGAGGAAAACTAATGTCATTCGCGACTATTTGGTTGTTCGATTATGTATAATATCATGGTTATGTTCATATATGTAATCTGGATGGTAATGAAGTGTGTTATCATATCATGGTTACTTTCATATATGTAATCTGGATGGTAATAAAGTGTGTATCATATTATGGTTACGTTCATATATGTAATCTGGATGATAATGAAGTGTATTTCATCTCGATGTTGTATATGTAATTGAAGAGAAAAAGTACCAAGCCTATTTCAATGGAGTGATTCTTAGGCGGTCCCAGACTTCAAGTCATACAATTATATGCCCGGGGTGGTTCTATTATGGATGGGGCCAATGTTCCAAATCCATCATACACTGTTGGACTAGGGGGCTTGGGTGATTAATGTTCTTTTGGATCCAACGGTGTATAGTATATCATAGGATTAATATACCATAGGATTAGGGTGATTGATATTTTTCTTACCATCATCCACCAATCCAACAGTGTACAACAGACCAATTGTCCTCCATAGAATCACTGGTATGTATGTCTCCATTTTATTTTAAAAATATAATCATTCTTGAACCTTAAAGATGAAATTTGTAATCTATAATCTATAACTATTATAAAAATATGAATATTAGGGGTTGATTTACATTTCATAAGTTTTTAATGAAATCCTTAGCCAGAGTGAATTCAGTATAGTCGTTTGAGGCCTAATTGGCCCAAAAAATAACAAAAATACACAAAAACAACCTCATGAGAACACCCCAAAAAATTGATGTTCTCTTACAGTCCTTTTCTCAAAACCATATCGATGTTAAGGTGTCTATAGGATCAAATTCAGAGAGTTGGCGTTTCACTAATACCACCTCTAGGAAGCTTTTGTGGGATCTTCTTGAACATCTTAGTAATCAGTGGTCCTCTCCGTGGCTTGTTGCGGGGGATTTTCGTGACAAGTCGATCCGACCTCCATGACCTTGGGTTTAGGGGAGATAAGTTTACTTGGTCTAATGGTATAGTTCGGCTCAGGCTCGATAGAGCTTGTGGGAATTTCGACTGGTTTCATCGTTTTCCTAATACTAGTGTGTCTCATCTCTTCTCGGATTCTTCTGATCATCGCCCTCTTCTCATCCACCCAGACCCACCCCGCACAGTGCAACGGAGAAAAAAGAAAATTTTCAGATTTGAAACAGCAGGGCTTCGTTCGGGTGAATGTGAGGAAATTGTCAGACAAACTACTACTGATATCAACAGATTAGTGGGTGATAATATCAAGCAGTGTCAGTTGGGACTTCTATCGTGGAGCATATTGAATATGGGAAAGAATAAAACCATCAATGAATTTTTCCCTATAATGAAGATTAAAAAATCTTTCATGTGAAATATTATTATGTAAAAGAACAATTTGATTGAATTGTGCAATATTGTAATCAAGTTGGAACGTATAATATATTACTCTTTCATAAATGTTATAGTTTGATTTCAAGTTGGCTATCAAGTTAAATGTCCTTTATTTTTCTAAAAATGCAAACATGAAACAAAAGTTAAGTATGGTTGAAGATTACCATCAAATAAAATATTCCATTAACATTGATAAATTTTAATAAATATCACTTGTAGTCCCTCAAGTATTATGTTTATCTCACTTATGTCCCAAAAGTAAAGTTTGTTACGCTACCGTCCTAAAGTAATAATTTCGTCTCACTTTAGTCCTTTCTGGTGGAGATTGAACGGTAATTGAGCGAGTGTACTACACACAACGGTCAACTAAGGTTTTCCTGTTTCACTTTGGTCCCTTTTCTAGAACTTTTGTCTCATTTTGATTCTTTTTTTGATTTTTTACATTTTCACCCCCTTAAAAAGCTGGAACAACTTCATTTTGGCGTCAAAAAATGCTTGGAATTGCCTCAATTTTTTCTATCAAAAACCAAAAAATTAACTTGACAAACAAAAATTCCTCACAGAAATGGTTGCAGCTATATGCCATTGTGGAAACTTGGCCAAGCTAAGGTATTCATAGACTGACTCCAACCCTAGTTAGTTAAATACGGGATGAGAATTTTTTTTATTACTTACGAGTATATTACAAAATTTTCTTGAAAGTTATGGTGAAAACTCGGCTAAAAAATATGTGAACATGAAATAAATAAATTCATAAATGTACGAGTATCATATGGATACTAATGAATTATTTGGGAGTAAAAATACAACTTATTTGTATATGAATTTGATTGATATATTGCTTTTACTTGCTTATAGTTTAAAAAATAATAGTTTATCAAAAATTGAGTATTACACAATTAAAAACCTATGAATTTTGATAATCTATCCAAATATTAATTATTGTCACCTAGATACTCTTATAAACGATTATTTTTATAAAATAAAAGCAAGTACAAGCAATATATCATTCAAATTCATATAAACATAAGCCGTATTTTTACCCTCAAATAATTTATTTGTATCCATATTATACTCGTACATCTACAAATCTATCTATTTCACAGTCGCGTATTTTTCAGCCTATTTTTTTCACCGTAACTTTTTTAGAAAATTTCGTAATATACTCGTACGTAATAAATAGACCTGTCATTGTCAATGAAGCGAGCGAGCTGAGCCCAGTCAGGCTCACGCTCGGCTTGATATTTTACAAGCTTTAATCGTCGAGGCTTGAATTTGTACGAGCTTTTTTCCCCAAAGCTCGGGCTCGGCTTAAAAACTAGTACGAGCTTCGAGCCATGCCCGAACTGAGCCGAATTTATTTTCTTGTTAAAAACTATAACTAATAAAGTTAATCTAATATATAAATTAAAAAATAATCTCAAAAACACCAATAATTTAACATCATCCATGCTCAAATGACAAATCATAACGAAAATATATCTTGAAGAATCTCATTTAATTTACCACTCTTGACACAAATAAATTGAAATATATGTTCCACATATTATTAAAGATTGAAAAATATTATAACTAAATACATGATATACTTACTTACAGAAAATTGCTTGTGTCGTGAATTGCGAGGAGAAATAAATGAACCACAATAAAGACAAAAGCTACCTCTCCAATATCAATTTATGTGAATTGTCATATGTTTGTATCAAATTCGTCCTGTTAGGATCAAAGTGAATTTTTTTATATTCTTTTAGTTTGTTTAGTATAGTGTTTTATATTATGAAAATTTACAATTAAATGATTATTGATTTTAAGAATTCATTTCTCTAATTTAAAATTTTAATATTTTCGACACAATTTGAAATTATTTACATAACAATATTATTTATTTTTGTATATGATATAATACATATATTTTTACTAGCCAGAGTCGAATTCAAGCCGGCTACTCTTGCTCACGCTCGGCTTGAATTCATATTCAAGCCTTAACTGTGGGCTCAGGCTTGGCTCATATAAAGCTCGACTTGAAAACTATCAAACCGAATTTAAAAGTTTCGAGCCGGCTTGAGCTCATTGACAGTCCTAGTAATAAATGACGATTTTTGCCCGTCCCGTATTTAACTAACTAGAGTTGAAATCAGTCCATGAACACCTTAGCTTGGCCAAGTTTCCCCAATAGCATGTAGCTACAACCATTTTTGTGAAGATTTTTTATTTTTCAAGTTAATTCTTGGTTTTTAGTAGAGAAAAAAATAAGTTATTCTAAGCATTTTTGGGAGCCAAAATGAAGTTGTTCCCGCTTTTTTAGGGGGTAAAAATGTAAAAAAAAAAAAGGACCAAAGTGAGATAAAATTCCAGAAAAGGGACCAAAGTGAAACAGAAAAACTTTAGTTGACTGGCGTGTAGTACACTCACTCAATTTCCATTCAATCTTCACCGAAAATGACTAAAATGAGACAAAATTATTACTTTAGAGACGCTAGCGTAACAAACTTTACTTTAGGGACGTAAGTGAGACAAACGTAATACATTATGGACATAAGTGAGACAAACGTAATACATTATGGACATAAGTGAGACAAATGTAATACTTTAGGGATTATAAGTTACATTTGTCCTAAATTTTATGAAGGGATAATTACACTCACACCCCCTCAATGATGGAGTAATTACACAAACCCCCCTCACTAATTGATAATTACAAACACACCCCTTCAAGGGGTCTATTTGTAAAGTTTACAGGGAGTGCAATTATAAGAATTATTATACACACAGAGAGTGCAATTGTAATAAATCTTTAACATGAGGGGTGTGTTTGTAATTATCAATTAGCGAGGAGAGATTTGTGTAATTACCTTATCATTGAGGGGGTGTGAGTGTAATTAACCCTTTTATAAATTACAATTTTTATCATACAACTATCAACTTTGTTTATTTATATATGTCTAGGTTATTGCTATGTTATACGAAATCCTATACTAAAAATTAAAACAAACACAGTATAACACGCGGAACGCGCTTGCATTTTACTAGTAATGAATAAAAATTGCAAAAGCTATAAAAATGTCAAAAGATCCCTGTAATAACACATACTACTCCCTCCGCCTGAAATTCTATTAACCAAACTAATGTTTAGTTAAGTTACACGGTTATTAATACACGGCCATCAATAAAGATTACTGGACCTAATTCCTCACTCACATGACACAAACGTACCAGATCAATAGCTCACGAGTAAAATGACGAAAAATCCTTTCTGATATTCCATTTCCAACTTTGATATAGCCTTTAGTAATATGCCCATATAGAGAATAACGTACAACTGTGTCCATGAGCCTGACCCGTTAGAGGAATTGTGATGTAGTAGTCACAGGTGGAGGAAGCTGCACTCCCGGCCTCGATGCCCATCCTTTCCGTTTCCTGTAGGCATCGACTGCCTGTAAACGAAGCCTTTCTTGTGAAGCATCCTGGATTTTCTTGAATGCCTTCGGTATAACAAGAGAACATATTAATTATTCTATTTAAAAACTGTGGTATAATCTCATTCATGCATCAATTTTTATCAAAGAAATTAAAGATGAAAACCTTGGGAACATTAATTAACTTAGGCGGAGCTTCGACAACGTCTCCAAATTTTATTTCTTCACGGCCCGGAAAGTCCATATCCACTTCTGTCTTGAGCTTTTTGTTTTTCTTCTTCCTTGCTTCCAAGCGCCTGCATATATTTCAAAATAGATAGTCTCTATGGTCTAAAATCCCATCCATTGCTTGAAATGAATGGTCCGTGAATATTCACTAGATTAAGGGGATAAAAAGAACAATTGCCCTTCTCAAATATTGGCTACCAAAATAACAAGTGAAGGGAACATCAATTTTACAGTTGTAAAAACATTTTAAGTAGGGTACATATTTCAAGTGAAAAATAAAAAAAACTTACTGCTTTTTGCGCTCTTTTCTTTGAGAACCAGCAGCTCCTGATTGATCCAATGCCTCAAACCGGAGGTCATCTACCTTTTTACCTTTTCTTTTCTTTTTCTTCTTCTTCTCATTGGATTCATCACCGTGTTCCTTATGTTGTGCCATTAAACTCTGATCATCTCTTTTTCTTTTTGTCCCTGTTGTCATAGAATCGGATCCTTCCCCTGAGTGCATTCCCTATAAACAAATCATATATAAGTTTGCAAAGAACAATACAGTAAACCTATGAATGAAGAACAATAACAGGGAAAATGGAATCGAAATGCAACTCAATGTCCCCAATCAAATTTCCCGACTCCAATTTTGATATCTTGATTCACACATTTCACACACTTGAAATAGGGCTTGCGATTAGAAATTCCAGAAAATGCAACCAATCCTATTGTTTAGAAAATGTTCCTTGGTTGAAAATGGAGATCACACTTACAAGTTACGATATTAACCGTAATAAAAGAAGAATTCCCACAAAGGAAAAAGGGAAATGAAGCAATTAAAACCATGGGAAAGATCCCTTTTTCATAAAACTTCAATAAATCCAGCAAATATTACACCCATAGCGCTACAACAATCTCAATTCTCTGTCGAGGCCTCCAATGACGTCCAACAACACAAAAATATAATCCACTCCATTGCACCCCAGTTAAACATTGAATTTCACAAGATATACCGATCTATGCCTCCAAATTCACATTCACAGCACAAACACACTATTATTTCCCCCATAGAAGAAGCAAGAAACATAAACAAAGCCTCACCTTATCAACACCATTATCAGAAATTCTCCTCGCACGATTATGTTCCTTCTCAGGTCCTGAGAACAACAATTAGTTAGGTTTAACCACACACACAATTCACCAAAATGAACATCTTAAGAGCATTTATCAACAAATCTTTAACCTAAAAAAATTGAAATCGAATATCTTGCAAGCAAACAACACACCCGCACTTACACAGATTTGCAATTACAATCAAAATAAATGTAATATACTCAAAACCTAATCAATTTAGCGAAAGACGAGAGGAAAAGACAACCTCTTAAGAGCATTATCAACAAATCTTCTAACCTAAAAACTGAAATCAAATATCTTGCAAGCAAACAACACACCCCGCACTTACATAGAATTGAAATTACAATCACAATAAATGCAATATACTCAAAAACCAAATCAATTTAGCGAAAGACGAGCGGAAAACACAGCCTCTTAAGAGCATTAACCACAAATATGCTAACCTAAAAAATTGAAATCAAATAATTTGCGAACAACACACTCGCGCTTATATATATATATACACATACATACATATATATATATATATATATATATTTATGCAATTACAATAAAGGAATAAAGGAGAACCTGAGAGAGACATGATTTGGCGGAGTTTAGAGGGGACGGAATCAAGGGAGGAGTAATCAGGTGGGGGCGGGAGTCTGGTGTTCCCTCCTCCATGAGCAGCTTTGTAGTTCTTCTCCCTCCTTCTCTGCCCCTTCCCCCCCATTTTTGAGACAATGAAACCTCAACCTTCCTTCAAACCCTACTGATGATGCAAAACTGTAAAGTAACTAACTTAATTATCTATTTTTTCTAGTCGAGCTCGAACCAAGCTTAATTAATGAAACTTTCACGCTCGACCCCGGTTTTATGTTTTATGGGCATGAGGTCGAGTTGCGCTTGAACTCAGAAAGAAAAAATATTTTTTTTTCCTTTTTCAAAGTAAATAAATTAATTTTAAGTACCAAAATAAAATTTGAGCATCATTAGCGAATGTTGTATATAAAATTTTAAGTACTAATTTTATCGAATTTAAGTATTTATAGTTATATTAAAAAAACTAATAATGAAAGCTCGCGAGTTAACAATAATAAAGCTCGCAAGCTAACTCCCGAGCGTATAAGCAACTATAAAAGCTCGGGCTTGAGCCAACTTCATTCGAATTAGCTCATCATGCTAACAAGTTGGCTCGATTTTTCTTACGGGCTTAAGCCAATACATTAAGCGGGTTGGGTCGGGTCGTGTTAGATCCACTTAGGACTGTCTGTGGGGTGGGCTAACCAGTCAAGCACCTTTGTTGAGGTGGCCTGGTAAAGGTTTGGGCTTGTGTTAATATATGGGCCCAGTTTGGCCATTAACTCACCTTTTGTGGGTTGGTCTCAGGCCCGGTCCGAGCTAAACGGGCTGGCCGAGATGGAGCCAGTTTTCTTTCATTTTCTTCTTTTTCTTTTCCTTCTAGTTTATTTTTTAAAATTTAAGTGGTACTTTTATTTAGGGGTTTTCAACGATTCGATTTGGTTTTGGATCGAACCGAAATTTTGGTTAATTGAAAAATCAAACTAAAAAAGTTTGGTTCGATTCGATTAGATTCGGTTAAAAACTGAACTTTTTTCAGTTGAATCAAATTTCAAAAGAAAAAAAAATAGCCAAATTTAAAATTTGACTCTCGCCTTTTTTTATAAGGTAGAAAAAATTAATATAAATTATGAAGTAGCCGAGACAATTAATTAGTTATAGGAGCATGCATTTCAAATGAGTTTCTTAAAATTCCACCAAAAATTGAAAACTAGATGTAAATAATTGGATTTTAATTAGGGCTAATTTTAATTCCTTTTATTTCTTTTTCTATAAGTTGTCACTACAAAACACATTTTAGTTTTTGATCTATATTATATTATACAAAATTAAAAAAATTATGATTTTCGGTTAACCGAGCCGAACCGAAACCAAACCGATGACCGAATTTTTCTTTAAAAAAAATGAAAACTGAACTGAAATTTCCGGTTCTGTTCTATTCGGTTCAGGCGGATAACCAAACTGTGAACACCCTTACTTTTATTTGAATATCATTTAATTTATTGTTTTAAATTTAGTATTGATTTCCTAAATTTATTATCTTAAATTTTGACTTTATATTTGTTTTGAGTTTATTATTCTAATTTTTCGTATAACTTTGATAATTCGTATTTATTTGTTAGGCGGCGGATTTAAAATATTTCTTCTGAAATAAAACCAAAACAAAAAAATAAAACCAAAATAAAAAAAGGAAACGCCACGAGATCATAAGCCCCGTTCTGTTAGTCCAATTGAGAACCAAGTGAATAACCGTAGAAATCGGCCAAGTTTAGCTCCAGCAAGGTGGCTAAAGGCTCCACACACGTCTCAGCCCATGAGCCACCTTTAAGCATGGAGGGTGTCTCGTTTCCGAGCCCACATCTCTGCGGATTGTAGCCCGGGGACTTTCCTGGGTTTGACCCCGCTGAACTGCAAGTGTCGCAACCCATTCACTTCGTCTCGTGGGTAATTGTCCTCTTTGTAACTCAGTTACTATATTAAAGGATGAATAGAATTAGTTGACGTTTCGATATGGGATAAACATACCCCCAATACAACGTTTCCTTCAACTTCCTTCTTTACAATGTTTAGTGCTTGTTTCAATTGCATCCTTAAAATTTACCAACAACAAAAAAAAAACGTTGACAACTGCATCCTTAAAAGAGATTAAGTTTGGACCATGCCAACAAACAAATGGTTGGTATTTGAGCAATTCTATATACTACAGTGTTCATATCATCATTATTTCGTCTCCCCTTGATTTGGCAAGAAATTATTGCAATTAATTAATTTCGATGAATTTAATACACCAATACTTTCTACTTTCTGAAGGTAAGAAAATGGTGGTACAAAAACAATGGTCTATAGTTAGTATTTTATAAAAACATAAAACGTGTCATTTTTGGTTAATTGTAACGTCACATATTCAATTAGTAATTGGAAAAAATGTCTTTGTCCAGTAATTTTGGTCTGTTTTGATCTAACTTAGTTCATGTTTCCGAATTTTTATGTTTAATTTACTCGGGTTTTTAATCAAACGGTTACATCTTCATTATATTTATATACTGATTATGCGGAAGCACCCGAGGGCAAAGTAGGAAGTTTCCATGAATTTTCGAGGCGACAAGTGACATTTAGGGTCACCTGCAAACATAACCCTATGTAGCTGCAGTCATAAAGGAAAGAGAGGTTTATGTGTAATTAAGCCTCACCTCAAGGGTGCCAAGTATAATTTACCCAAATTGGTATAATACCTGAGTCTTGTTTGCAATATAAACTTGTATCACTACATCTATACATTTTACCAGATTGCACATCATGAGATTAGACATTCATTCCCTTTTTTCCTTTTGTTACTTTATCATAAACCAAAAAATAAATGTACACATCACAATTATATCAGGAAAATGGACAAAAATATACAGCTTGAGGAAGAAGCCATAATACAAGGCATTAATGTGATAAAAATAGCTCGAGTCGGGTTACGTTGAGGTCCTAATCGTGTGAAACACGTTTATGCTTCATCGACAAAGTCCTTCACCTTATGAAAGTGAAAGGGAGAGCTCTGTTGGTGAATGCATAGCCATTATCAAAACTTTGTGACATCTCAAATGTTGATTGTGTAATTGTCTCAAAACTTTTTACTTTATGAAGGCACTGAGCTCAATCGCCTTCTGTACCCGGTTTACGATCAACTGCATCCAACAGAGACAAATTATAAATCCTCAAAAATGGGATAACGAATACGATTAAAGCATCGGATAGCATCAATAACTTAGAATGCAATGAAATTTATTAAATTGGTAAACAAGTTCCTTTTCATCTGATATAAGATTAGTTATGAAGGACATAAATCATAGAAAGGGTAAATTGTGTTGATACCATCTGAGTGTGAGACTCTAATTAAACAAAGTACCCCGAGATTTGAGACTAATCTATAACTTTCCGTGACAGTAAAAACATATCACAATTTTACCGCATGTGAGTAAAATCAGATTATGGTTTTACCACATGTTCTCCAAGTTGTCAGTACGTAACAGGGAGTGTCTTGGTAAGTTGCAAAACCATAGGGAGCTCGTGGTAATTACCCAATAAGTAAAGTGTGTGCATGTAATTATCTCGTATCAGAAATCAAATTTTTCCTACCGTAAAATGACAGAAGATAATACAGGAGATAGTGATACTCGATAAGAGAACATATATGTATTCTGGACATCTGAAAGCATGCAGAAAACAAGTAAAAGATTTTTAAGAAATGCAACTTACAGAAGGATTTGCAAACACTATCAACTGTTTATCAGCTGTTGACACTAAAAGATTCGTGTTATCCTCGGTCAAAGCCATAGCAGTAATATCTTGCCCTTTAGCGAGTTTTATAGTATGAAAGACCTGCAAGCAAAAGATCCATTTTTGTCGGATAAGATATAAACGAATATCGAGAAAGGAAGGAAAATCTTGTCAATTGTCAAAAGTTATGGTCTAAATTACATAGGCATCCACGAAGAACACCTTAAAATTTGATAAATTACTTCGTAATAACGTATTACAATTTCACCACTTATTTTTCGAGTTGTGAGATCTGACAAGGGGTGTCTTGATAGTTTGCAAAATTTCAGGGGGCCTCGTAGTAATTACTCAAAAATTGAGGGGTGTGCATGTAATTATGTCATAGATGTGAGGTACCTTGAGACTGTGGAGATCAAATAAGCAAATAGAAGGTAATGGTAAATCCAATCTATCTCGTTCATTTAATTCGTTATCTTCACCCGTCGAGCCTCCATCGTGTTCCATAGACGGATTTAATCCGACCAAAGCGCTATTTCCATCTACAGAAACCTCCATACAACAAATGCTTGATGAGATTGGAAGCTGTTTCTTAGCAATCAGAGTACCGTTAAGAGTAAACGTGCTAAGCGTACAAAATTCTTTGTTCCAAGCTATTATAATTCCATCAGATGATAGGCGAAGAGAATGAGCTACCACACCAATGAGCCTTTTGACCAACCGGCCCCGTCTGATCGAATGAAGCAAGATATCTGATGAGTTGGAGCAGCAGGAAGCAACAATCCCGATGTCTGAGCTGACGTGGCAGCATGTAATTTCGCCAAAATGGCCCCGGAGAACATGTGTGGGGCCCATGATTCGACGTCCCTTACTCTTTTCTGCTGAGTGGGTCCTGGTGGACAGGGGTGTACTCGGGTTAGTGGAATGCTCTTGTGAGCCACTGGGGCGAGAAGCGAGTGATCGATGTAATGTCCAGAGTATAAGTGTGGAATCACGAGATCCAGTCACGAGATAGTTGTTATCAGGAGATAGAGATAGGCATGTTACTGGAGCACAATGTCCTATGGCTATTTCCAGTGTTTTTGCTCCATCAGCCGATATAAGCCTTACGCTGTTATCTGCATGGCCCCCTGGATATAGAAGATAAACACTAGTAATTCATACGAATTTTATGTCAAATTCGATCATATCCAAGAGAACAAGTGGATCAAAGAAAAGTCGAATAGTTAGCAGAGAGAACTTTTATCGCTCCCAGATCAAAGAGGATTTCTTCAAGTACTCTACGAATTATACTCGTTAAAGAATGAGTATTTTTACCTAAATATTCGCACTTAAGCGAAATTTATTATGTAAGTAAGATTTTATCCATTTTTTTGAACTGTTCCGAATAATGTCTGACTTACGAATTACAAATTTTAATCCTTAACGAATTAAACCCCAAATCCCAAATTTGTTGCTATGTCTTGAACTTGAAAGAAGAGTTATATTTGGTTCTTGGATTTTGGCGAAGAAAAAGAAAATATTATGTGTGCTTCAGTTTATAGTACGTTGTTGATCGGTTACATTTTCTTTTCCTTTTCCTCACCAAAATCCAAGAACCAAAATGCGAAAATAATAGGTGAAAACTTTTCCTCACCAGTTATAATTTCTTTGTCAAATGTGATTGAAATTATTTCAGAGCTTCGTATCCCCGGAGCTGGAAACGCCAGTGCCTGGGGGAAATCCCACTCATCTGGTCCCGGGCCAGTTGGCGCTTTGAACATTCGCATAAAAGTTCCACCAACAGCATCTACATCAGGCTTTGCGTGTTCAAAAAGGAAAGGTGTCCCTTGGCCATCAGGCGTGTTTGGCTGCCACTTATGTTGCGCCACACGTGCAGCCGGAGCGTTCATATCAACAATTATGAGAGAGCCTGAAGAGGCATGAATGACAGAAACTGGGAGATTGGAGCGTTCGGGATAGGGAATTGTGTAGGACTTGACTCCTTTGGGATTCCGGAAAATGGTCTATCATACAAGAACAAAATATTAGCAAGTTATGACCAAAATTGCCTCTTCTAGCTTACTTAAAACAAATGTAAAATTACATAGACACCCCGTGTGTGAGCCCTGATTACATAAATGCTCCGAGGTTTGATAAATTACCATACCTTCCCCTAGGCATATTACAATTTCATCCTCTGTCAGTAAAAATATATTACAATTTCACCCCTATTTTTTGAGTTGTCAGTATTTGACAGGGGGTGTTTGGTAATCTGCAAAACTTCAGGGTGGTGGTGGCAATTACCCAATAATATTGGGACGTGCATGTAATTATCCCATAAAAATATAGAGAAGTGCAGGCATTTTAAAGTACCTGCATGTGTAGGACATCTTTCAGTGGCATCCTTTTCATGTGAGGTACAGTTAGAAGTTGTGACGGGGTTTGGCCAACGTAAGCAACCTGATCTTGTGTGGCGCGCTGTTGTGCCTTTTTAATTTTTTTTAAAATGTTTAGTAATTGCTATCCAAGTGCAGGAATATCAAAAAATCGGAGAATGAAGTAGAAAATGAGCTCACTGGATCTGATATTTTATCGATAACTACAGTTCCTTCGTATGAGAGGCAAAAGAAAACATTATTTGCCTGTATAGCTTCTTTTCCACGTTGCTTGTACCTGAATATTAGGAAAATGAGGGAATCGGCTTGAGAAAATGTGTAACATGGACATTCATGTTAAGGTACCTAAATTTGAGCTCCAAAAGTAAAAGAAAAATACCCAAATATGAGATCGATCCATTCATGCAAATGGGCTGAGACATGCTCACTCTCGAGCGCCATCCGATGCTTATGGATAAAATCGACCGGGTTTTCAGCCCAAGGAGGAAGCCTAACTGAATCTGTAATATGATAGGACAAAGGTATCAGAAAGCTGTGTAGTAACGCATATTTTCTTGCTTAGAATCCAATGTAAATCTACTGTTCTATTATAAGCAACAACAAAATACATGCATACCGAGCTTTTCTCCCAGGAAGTTTCTGTTGGTTAAAGCCTCTGGAAGATAAAACAGCTCGGGGACCTGATATACAAAAACAAAGAATAGCTTTCATATAATAACGCAAAAATTAGCATATGTCCAATAATAATTGAAAGATATCCAAGAAAAATGTCGATATTTCACTAAAGACACAATGAAAAGAATGACAAATAATGAAGAAAATGAAACTCAGTGAAACAAATACAGATAACATACCAATTCCTTTACGTCACTCATGTCCTCGAGAACTCCATTCCAAGTTGCAGCAATGTCAGAGAACATTCTGCCAGCATGATTGAATTTGCCACCTTGAAGAACAGAAAGAGTAGTAAAAGGTTCTACTCTTGTGAGGTAATACAGCACCTGTTATATGAAATAGATTGTAAATCAAAGCATTCTATACCGGTAGTTTGCTTTAAATCACCAAGGGGTATTTATTTGACTGAAAAACTAATAGCAGGTTTGGGATTGAAGAAAAGTAATTTTAAAAGGCAAAATTTGATATGCTTGTTTTTCAAAAGAAGCATGTAATCAATTGTACATTGCTCATGGAAAGAGAATATGAAGAGAGACCTACTGTTCCAGTTGTTGAGTAATGCGAGTCATAGTGAAATTTGGGGATGACAGGATCGTGAAAACTGGAGTATTTGTCTTGGAATTTCTGTAGTCTCTCTGCATTAAGGGCACCGATGGGCTGCAAATATCACATGCGCACAAACGTTAGATGAAAAAGTGAGACAGTAATTTCAAGAGCAAAATTCAAATATACACCACCTTTGAGAGATCTCGATAAGAAGAAGGATTTGAGAGATCCAACCTCTTTGAGCTATAATCTGAAAGGATCCATGGGAATACTGGATACTGCAGATGTCGGTGGAATTACGCGTTACAGAGAAATATATTAGAATTCTTTGGGATCGGGGTACATAAGCGAATACAGCAGTGTAAAAACCTGTGTAATGTCATTATAACTACGTCCAGCCAATGTATTGAGGTGCATCAGATATTCGAAGTTGCTGATCTGCCAGCAATTTACTATTTAGCATCTTTAATTATAAATCAAGGCATTTAAGTTGAAGAAAATCGATAAAAATGAAGTGTGCTCAAGGTTGACTCTGCAAACGTACCTCCCACCTAGCCCATCTTTCCATGAGCTGAAATCTTTGTAAAAGTTGTTCAGGTCTCTTTAAATAGGAGAAAGAATATTAGCTTTAATATGTCAAAGATCAAAACAACCGGATCCAAGTGTAAGTAGCGTCACAAGATCAGTACCTGTGTTTCAAGAAAGATATTGTTCAAATTAGGAGGACGGGCTTGAACAATAGCTCTATATGCATTTCTTCGTCCCTCATTGCTCTGCAGTAAAAACAGGAAAAACAACATATTAATTGGCTGAAGAAAGTCCAAAATGGTAAATATCAGCAATTACAGATATTTTGTAGGGAGATTACCACAAAATCAAAAAAGTAGTTCGACCGGTCAATCAAGAACAACTCAAGTGCACTTCTTCTCAAAAGATATCTGGAAAAAGGTTTGATTAGTTCTGACGAAAAATAAGAAAGCAGATAGAGGCCTTATGGTCGAAGTGAATGAAAATATTACTGATGTCACCTTCTGCTGTATACTTCACGAAGTGATGATATCATCCAGCTTCGATCCTTTTCCGGAAGAACATTCCCACTTTTGCTACCGCTATCCATGTGATCAACAATAAAATTGATTCTTCTAGTTGTTATCTGTCAGAAAATAGTATTTATACATTCAGGACATTGCTAGAAAAGCGTATCACAGATATTTTGAACTTCAGCTCAAGCATCAACCAGAACAGGACATGTATATAGTACATACAGACAAAGAAGGAAAATCTGACTCAACATAATATCGTAACCTAAAAATCAATTCTTTAATCTTTTAGGAATAAAAACAAGAAATATGACTCGTACCCCAAGGATGGATGGCCAAAGTGAAAAATAGTAATAACTTGTTTTTTCTGCAAAGTTCTATCTGCTTTGAAAATCCCTTAACAGTTTTTTCCAATAATCTTAGATCTGGAATGTTTCAACAACAGAACTCGCAGTAATGCTGAGATATCCCTCCAGAATCTTTTGACAGCAAAGATTTAATAAATCATTATTGCATTAGGTATGACGAACTTACTTGAAAAGTTCCACTCAGAACCTTTAGTGGACGGACCATTGATGACGGAAGCTCAAGAACAATTCTTTCATCATGGTCATTAGGAACATAGCCAGGGGCAACTGCTGATGGGATCGGTGCTGAGTTTAGGTCATTAGTAACTGGTGGATCCCTAGACTCCGACAATGTCATTTTCTGCTCACCAGTTCCAGAAGGCATTGTCTGAATTTCACCACTTAGGCTTCTATCCAAATAGGCAGCATCATTCTCATCTTCCTCATTTACTACCTCAGTTGAGATGGCTTCTGCAACTAAGATAGAGGCTTTAGGGAGGCTTGCAACATTATGTTTATCATGCTTCTGCTCCATATGATCTAAATCTTGGTAATTCCTCCGCAAAATCCTCCTCATCCTTGAAGAACTTTCCATGAAATCTAGCTTCCAGAAAACCTAACACCTCAAAGGGTTCCAAAATAAGAGAAACTTGACTTGTAAATCATTAGGTAAAAGAAGAAAGTCGAAGCAACCTAAAACGTACATGTGGAGGATTGCACAAATCATCACCAAAAGGCCCAAAAAAACATTTCGTCTCTATCAAGTAGTGGATCAGCTTGCGCCATTCACGTATTCCAATGTATAACCTATTCTGAGCTATTAAATCAACTTGTGTCCTCCTGTCAACCTAAAACCATATTTAGAAAAATGATAAGGAACTTTATCGAAGTATTATAAGTTTTTAGTGAGAAAACACTTTCCTCAGCCTGACTAAAATCCAAGAACAAAATGGAGGGTAATGAAAGAAGTACCTCAGATCGTTGCATGTTTCTAGCCAAAGCTAAACTTCCTACAAGAACAGCAATATACTTGTAGGAAAGCGCATTGAAGTCCTTCCCGTATACAGATTTTGAATCCACTGACCGTAAGCATTCCATCCATGCAGTTCCCATTGCTTCAGAAACATTCCATCTTTTTGCGCGTTCCATATCACTTTTATTCCGTCGTTGTGAAGATGTAGCCATAGCCACGGCACTAAGACCTCTTCCTGAACCAATTTTTGCATGACGCTCAAGATCTCGTGCAGCAGCCAATGCAGCTGCTTTTGCTGCAGCCTTGTCCTTTGGAAAAGCCGGAGATTTGCTAGGTGACTCCAGAGGTTTCTGAAAGCTTGAAAATGTATGAAGTCTAGGTGGCTTTCGCTGAAGCAATGATGAGTCACGCCGCAGGTGTGAGGTAGTAGGAGGAGGAGGAGGAACACTGGTTTCTCCACCACCAGCACCAGCAGCAAGCATCGCTAATCCCATAGCAGCAGGAGGTGAGGCAAAAGAAGCAGCCCAGCCAGGAGATGTCATAGCAAGAGCAGCCTATTAGGTATCAAACAATTTCTCAGCACCTTATGAGGAATGCATTGGTAATCAGAACAAGAATGGATAATACAATGAAAGGAAAGTTCCCATGCAACATATTCAAAGTAAAAGTTCAATTATTCTATTACAATAAACCCGCATGCCGTCGATGTCTTATGGGCATACATCTGTGATTTCATATAATGGTGTTGATAAAAAGGATTTCAATTTCAAGGATGGTCTTAATAGAGCAAAACGGAAGAGAGAATTAACTTAGCTTCTAGTATTGCCATTAATCATTGCAGAGTATAAAAGTCCCATATAGTTCCAAACATTTTCAACAAAATGAGTGAAACATATTCTTCGTTCACGTAACCTAAGGTGAGATGGGCTAGACTTTAGGTGTGAAAGGTAATATGCACCGTAATATGGTGGTTCATTTTGGATAATGATACTCTAGATGCCTAAAGTTCAGCCTGTCTTACACTGTTAGTATTCTGAGAGAATTTAATAACTTCAGAACGACAGTTATGTAATAATATAGAATCACATAACAAAATTGTAAAATCAGATAATTTGGGTTGGTGACCTCAATTGGTAAAGCATCTCCAGTCAAGGCTTGGTCATCGTAAGCAAGGGGATTTTTACCATCTGCAGTAGCAAGTTCATGAATCCCTGCCAAAAGAGGCCGCCACCTTCTTAGAACAGCAACAAAAGGTGGTACAATGGCCTCCAGATATTCTTTGCGGAGAGGAGTTCGGTCCTTGCCGATGGCATGCCACACCTACAGCATGGACAAAGAGCTATGATAAGAGCATGAGTGGTTAAAACTGTAGTGGGCCTGAATATAAACATATGTAATGCAGAAGCACCAAAGAAAAACAACTTCCCAAAATGGATGCACGAATATACAAAACATTGTAATGGCAACACAAGAAGCCTAAAAATAGTATCGAACTGACCTCAGAATATAGGACACATGATGCAACCAAAACTCGCTGCCTCCTCGAGACAGAAATTGGCATGTTCAAGATGGGCGACAATACACTGTGCATTATTAAATGTTAGTCTAATTGTTGAAATATAAAATGAAAAGCATGACAGATTTCCCAAGAGAATGGAACGTTAGTATATTTGCAACTCGTGCGACAGAAACACAAGAAGTATGATCACTCCACCATAAACCTTCCTCTCTCTATGCATTAATACAGGAAACACAAAGGACTTTAGAAGTATAAGATAACTAAAGACTTAGAACAGGACGAAGAGAATTCTTGACATAGGAACGGTATGCAGGATATGTATAAATCAGGAAAATTTATCAGTTACCAAGTTGATATTTTTGAGGCACAATGCAAAAAGAACGCATACTTTGACTATCAGCTGATCAAAATTATGAAAGAAAACATAATCGTTAGAGAAGATTCATGCATCTTGCAGAAATATAACATATTCATGTTGATTAGAATGGTGGATGTAGATGGCAACCTCCAAAGCAATGACAATCGTGATTTTCTAGTTGGCATTCTGCTGTTTGTGTTAAAAGATGCAGTTCTACTAGTTTGTCGAAGGAAATCCTTCTTTGACCCATCTTCCATAACTCCATGCCTCGTGACATTACGTTCTTCACCATCATCATCCTCTCGCAATGAAACAAGCGCCATTCGGAGCATACATAGGAACGGTTGGTCACTATCCAACAGCTGGTAAAGTGCTGACATGCCTCCCCTTCCAGTACTAGATTCTCCACCAATACCAAGACCCCCGCTAAGTCCAGAATCATCTAACAACAAAGCTTCAAGCATTGCAACTGACTTCTTTACTAATGGAAGTTCAATCCAGTCCCCGTTAGAATCCTTCTCTAATACAGATTTCCATGATTCTCGACCACTGCCACCTCCGCCAAAAACCGATGTCTTTGGAGAATGACCAACACCATACCACAAAAGGCTTCTGTACTTCCATCCTTGTGCTAAATCTAATACACAGCTTCCATACGAGACGAAAGCACATGAAACTGATTGATAAGGTTCTGCTGCAGCAGCAGCAGTCAGTCGTTCCATTACTGCAGTAGAAATTTGCCCATTAGCATCTGCCATCGAAGCAAGAACCTAATAAAATCAACATAGGTTCAGTTTTAACGAGGAGACGATGATATAGGGCGGAAAATTAAGACATGGAAATTTTGGATATGCAATATATTATGATTTTCTAGGACCAACTCTATGATACTGTCAGAAATATAGGAATATCAAAGTGACATGCAGGGTAAGATCACACAAGCAAACAGTGTGCCTACATCCACTAGACTTGGAAGCATTTTCAATTCAAGTTTACAGCAAAAGGAAAAAGAAGATATGATAATCATGCTCAATGAATAAAACTGGATACAAGGAACAAGAAGCAAGATACAGAATATGCAAGCGTATGAGTTATACAGGTGCAGGTTTACACCATCATTAAATCCATCAGGGTACATACATTAAGAGAAAGTCCTCCAGTATCACTAGATGATGACAGATCAGCCACGGGATCTAGAGTATCCCCTTGCACTGTTTTTGAAGAGCGATTGCTCACAGACAAAACATTGGAAAGTGGGGACACAGATGTAGTTGGCAAACATGAAGTACTATAAAGTTTGCTTTGTAACCGTAAATGATCTTCAACCAGCATCAAGATCACAATTGCATTCTCAACCAAAACCACAGAAAGTTGAGCAGCATTCTCCGCTTCTCTCTTTGCATCTTTGGGTGCCAATCCCTCAGCTGCGACACCAGCTGCTGCTGCAGCAATAAGTTGAGTCTGCAACAAAAGAAGAGCTATTATATTTATGTAGCATAGGAAGCATAGTGAATATCGTTACAAAACACATAAGAACACTCCAATGTCACTAAAGAATGACAGAAAGAAAAAGAAATTGAGGTAACAAGAAACGGGAGGTATTTGGTGAAAGTTGAATGAATGAGTTTATCAAGACCAAAAATGGGTTATAATAGAGTTAAAGGTGTTTTAGTTTTCAATTTCTCAAGCTGTTTATATTACAATATACACTAGGCTCTAGATACCATGTTGGAAGTGATAAATGCATCATTCAATAATCAACCCTTAATAAGTAAATCAACATCATCATTACTAAAACAACTTAAAATCTAACATTAAAGAAGCCCTATGTATTACCTCGAATCCTGAAGTTGATGAAAATTTTGTGAGAGAAAAACTGTTGCAGAAGTTTATTTGCATTTCAAATATAAAATGTGATCAAGTAGTTGATTGTTAACCAAGGCATTACTCGAGAGTTCGTTACATTTCTAACAAGCAGGAACATAGGATGGCCGTGCTCCAAGTTGAGGGGGAGTGTTACAATTAAGTGGTGTCCTAGTTATTTGTTTTATACTAGTAAGGTGCTTGCGCGTGGAAGACTAATTATTGTTTAAAATCATATAGTGGTTAACATAGATATCCATAGATAAATACATTAAAAACATTGATCATGTTATGAATTACATGACTATGAAAAATATTAACAATAAGAGGTTAAAAATATTTCATTTGTAAGACACAATATTCATTGCTGAAAAATGTAAGAGAAGTGAGAGTAGTATAAACTAAACAGACCATAAGTATATAACATTAATTTTACTAATAGTTGAGGGTTAGAAATGATATTATTTGTACTAATATAACTTTTTGTAGAATTAAAAAGTCAATAATTTAGATACACATATTCCACCATAAAAGTGTATTAATAACTAATGAAATACCAACTTTGAACTTCAAAGTTTCAAGAAAACTAACACATGAAAATATAATCTAGATTATAATACAATATTAACACTGATACAGAATACAAATACACCATAATAGAAATGGCATATTTGAATTAAAGATTTTGAAAGAGATAGTAGATGTCGAGATTAAAACAAATATACATTAATTAAGTCAATTACTGACAAACATAGATGAATAAGATCAAAGTAAATGAACTTTGAATTATTAAAAAAAAATATATATAAATTTGGTCTAGACACACTTTTCAAAAACTTATCGCTATGTATGTATGTATGTTTATTGTATAGTGTTTATGATTAATAAATTGCGGAATAGTACATTTTTAGTATATATTGCTAACTATTCTATAGACAATTTATGGTGATACTGAATCTTCTAATCATTCAATAGTATATTCATACTTAATGAGTTGAAAAGTTTTAAAAAATAATTATCTTAAATAAACTAAACTACTATTTTATCTTAGTCAAAAGCGATACGATGATATCCGCAATTACTATTTTTTAATTAATAAATTTATAAAAATTAAAATTATATCTTTACGTACGTATTCTTCTTAATTCTTATTATTCCTAACTCCATCACTCTTAAAAAACTATCAACATAAGAAATATATATATGTATATATATACACACACATATATATATAATACATACATACATATATATATTATAAAAATCAATTTCTTCATAAACTTTTTTTATCAATAATTATTTAGCAATGTTATTTGATACAATATTATATTTATCATATCACTTATAACTACATTGAATTGTAGACAAAGTAACTTTTAGTATGTCTTAGCTGTTTTGACTACGTCATCATTTATTGAAGTCAAACTCAAACTTAAAATATGAAATTTATTTAAGAAAGTATTTTTAATCATTTTAAATCACTACCCTCAATCCCTCAGTTGGAAAATAAAGTTATTTTCAAAATTCATTTATTGTGTGAAATTATTGAGCTCACAAACAAATGAGGAGATTCATGCCAAGGTCTTGCTCATTTTTAAGTATTGCCGTCTCCATAGACTTCTAACATTATTTTATATTATGTTAAATAATATTAGTTTTTATGATATATTTTATAAAGCTAGTTGTATTTTATTAGTTATAATGACCATATGAGACATTTATTTGTATAAACATACTTTTTTGTGATATGATGAATGTGCAAATCACATAAAGTCATAGTATGTTAAATAGAATAAAATAACATAAATCGCAATTATGTTACATGACTTCCCTCAATGGTTGTGTTCCTTATATAGCATCAAAGTACCTAAGATTATCATTTTCCAACTAAAATGAGATAAAATATCAAAAGCCGAACGTTGTGTAAAAGGTCAATCTTAAACATTTGTAATTCTTTCATATGAAGTCGCATTAGCTTTATATTATTTATAAATTACTTAAGAATTTACAATAATGTAAAATATTCAGTAATTTTCCATTAATTTTTTTGAAAAGATTACTATACATAAATTGATAAAGCATCAAATTAGATTAATCAATATCAATGAAACTATATTCGATCATCAATTCAGCATATTTTTCATATAGATCAAATTGAAAATGTAAAAAAGATTACAAGAAATTAGAAGTTCATTATTCTTTGACTTATGCAACTGGGATTAAATGAAATTGGAAATTTATTTTCTATATATGTAATATATAACTTTTTAAATAGTGAACTATCCATATTATTTTTGGCATAATCAAACCAATATTTTAATAAGTGACTAAATTAGTATAAAAAGTGACATGCACTTATAGACACTATAAAAGAATTTATTCCATTGAAAATGGATTATTAGAAATAAAATTATTTACTAAGATAATAATTAAATACATGTATTCCAAATTGAAAATATACTAACAGTTAAACCAATATCAACTTTGTAGTACAATTTCTCAAAGAATCCCATAACATGATAATATATGTATTACATATACAAGCGTACTAACAATTGACAAAATATCAACTTTGAAATTCAGATTTTCAGACAATCTATATCATGATAATATATTATAAATGATATAATATAAATATATATACACATATTCCAATGACAAATATTAAACAATAAAAAATTAAGAAAAATTTAATGGATGTCTAATCAAAGAAATATGGATATTAAGTTAATCTCTAAAAGGATAAATGATTAAAAGATCAAATAAAATGTTGTATGTATATGTTGTTAGAAATATTATTACAAATCTAGTTCAAAAACTATTTCAAAAATATATTATTTATATATATATTCAAAAATATATTATTTATATATATATATATATACATGCATTTCCACTATATTATATGTTGAACAAACTTAAGTAATTTCACATGTTACCGAACTCTCTTGGAGAAACGGAGGCCCCAACATATTATAAGTCTTTAATTCTACTTTCACCAACAACTTCTTGGTCTTTCTCAACTTTCTTGGCAGTTTTGTTGATTTATAGTAGTTGTTTGTTGATTGTCAAATATCGAATGATGAATGATATTCATGATATATTAATACATGTAACCGATTTACCAATAAGGATTACTGGTTACTGGTTAGTTATCCATTATATGTTCTGATGATACTTAATTTTCTCAATCAATGTAATATTGCAATGAATTGGAAAATAAAATATAAACACTGACGTAGATCGTGTGGCATATGAATATTTGTTTTGTAAATTTGTCCATTTCAAGTTTTATCTTCTTCTTTTCTTTTGATGAATAAATTATAATATATTATTATGTAACTCTACATCTGATCATTTTTTATACGTAATTCCGTTCTAGAATCATAATATAACTATAGATCTTATTGTTGTAAATACCTGATTTTTTTTATTGTTTATTTTTGAGTCTCTTGCCATTAAAATATAGAATTACATAGATATATTGTAGATATATTAAAAACATTAGAGTTTTTTTTTTAGCAACTTGTACTTCTACAACATTTGCACTTGAATGAAGCATAGTTTTGAAGTAAGGGGTAAAGATCATTACCTACCCAAACTTTGCGGATTTTTACATTTATTGGAACAAACTTTTATTTTTTTACACTTACCTACCCGAACTTTGCAGGTTTTATACTTTTCTGAATATTGGCATATTCCGGCAAAATATTCCGCCGGAGTTTCAACACTTCCGGCAGGTGAGATAAAAAAGTGTACAAATAACAAAGTTTAGATCAAAAAGTGTAAAAAAATCAAAGTTTAGATAAAAAAGTGTAAAAAATAAAAGTTTGTTTATCAGTCGCTATATGCCAATATTATTCAAAAAGTGTAAAACCCCCAAAGTTCGAGTAGGTAAGTGTAAAAAAAAAAAAAGAAGGTTTGTTCGAAAAAGTGTAGAAATTCGCAAGGTAGGTAATAGTCTTTAACCCTTGAAGTAAATATAAATTGAGAATATAATAAGTCTTGAATTTCTAAACTATAATGCTAACGTATAAGTTAGATTGTTAATCATGCATAAAATATAAACATAAAAAAATGTGATTCTTCTACCACATGATTTATTTTAATACACAGTGTGTCATAGTCATCCATATTTTCCTTGCAGCAGTGCAATTGCACGAAGACATCCAGTGCATTAATACCAATTGTGACCACTTTTGCGAATGAAACTAAGATGTCAGTTCTCTTGGACTTCAATTGAGAAATTAATTAAACAAGCATTGAACCTATATGAGTTAATTTTAATTCCATCAAATATGTTTGTTACTATCAAATATTTTCCTACACATGCCAAAAAGTTTTGATTTTACCTAATATTAGATTGGATTATTTTATGTGATTCAATTGTATAGTTCCAACATAATTATACATCTTATTGTTGAAGGTATCTATAATAAAAATTTAAATTTTCTTGTAGAGTCCTAATGTAAGTATACGTCTTATTGTTATAGATATTTAAATTTTATTCTTATTATTTGTATTTGACTTTCTGGCCATTAAAAAATTGAATTACATAGGGATATAACTAGTACTTTTATAATAGATTAGATTTACTTGTATAAATTCAAGGTAAGGTTATGAAATGCATTCTCCAAAATACATCATTTTCAATACTCACTGGTTTGTTTTAAGAGATAGGATTATGGAATTCATCTTGAAGAAATCCGAAAATTTTGAGACTTCTTGCAGGTAATGGGCTGTTCTGTTATGGATGGAAGTGGAGCCTAATTATGTAGAGATGTCATACATGGGCAGAAAACAAACCAGTTAGGCAAAGACCTGCAATGAGGCTGCAGGGACCAAACAGCACATGCAAATGGAAGAAATATTACCGGTGCCAATCCTAAAAATTCTGTTACTTAGAAGATTTTCATCTTAGAAACTCCCTTGTACTAATTATGTAGTGATGTTGCTAAGAGTCGGGTAGAGATGCCGAGGTACTGGGATGCGCTGGAGTCAGATTAAGTTTACAAGGTCAAATTTTAGGATGAAAGACTCAAAATGAAATTGACTTGAGTTTGAATACAAGTAGACTAGAAATAAATCATGCTTGCTATAGTATTCAGTCTAAATTAAGCATGTTCTAAATAAGATTTACAGAAAAAGGCATGAATTTTAGAAATATGGACAAATCAGGATAATTTGTTTTTAAAATATAGTTGTAGCTCATGTATTGTAGTTGTATAACATTAAAAAGAAGCCATGGTGCTGGAGAATTATTCATGTCATCACAAGGAGAGTATAGTCATCAAAATGTCAAGAATGACAGAGAAACTGGCCCTTAGAAATAAAGAAGAAATGAAATCAATATGAACCTTATTTGAAGAAATGGACACAGAAACGCCCGTAACAAAGATGAAAAGATCACCTGAGACTGCAATTCCCTTGCAGCAAAGTCCAGCAAATCAATCAAAAGCCTTCTTTTGAAAATGGGCAATGACTCCTCCCGTCTACGAAACAGAACGTGTTACTATAGGACTGCAATACAAGTAGACAAGCCAAAAGAGAGAAGAGAAGCATGGCCAAAAGGCAAGCAAAAGTTATCAGGAGAACACAGTAGTTAAACAAGCTTCACACGAACACATCTCTGCATGGTTTTTCTAATATAATATTACCAAGATAAACACCTATTTTGGGTCCAGTTTCATCTCAGATTATTGGGGCTAACACATATTTTGGGTGAACCAATTCCATCTCAGCTAATTGGGACATGGACTGTACCCAAAGCCAACTCTCTTTTTCTTACACAACACTCAAGTCAGTGTTACCCTTAATGATTCCATACCCACAATGCCGAACCAACCAGCTAATATCACGTCCAATTAGAATTCGGTTATCAGGCATTACTGGAAATTTCGGCCCCTACTTTGATTCAACCCTGAAAGTGTTTCTATTTGGAAAAAATGTATTATTGAAGTGAATCTTTCAGGTCCATTGTGGTAAATTGAGACCTGTATTATTTGTCAATAACTCTCTTGAATAGAACTTCTACAGCTCACTCAATAAATAAGAGATCATAACAATTATCCTTATATCAGCCTCTTGAAACTCTGTAAAATATTCACGATCACTGTAAATCTCCTTGGAACATATCTTTTGGTCTTAAAATCTATCAATATTAGCCAAATTTATCATATCAGCTTGTTACCATCCCTTCAAACCATAAAATGCACAATAATAACTGGTAAATTCAAATATAATTTAGTTATCCTGCAGAAAAGATCCTAAACCAAAAAAAATCTTTGTCAAAGGGTACTGAAATCATGGATCACCAAGATTTAGCTAATAGGCACTAGCTGAAGTACCTGATCCTTAGCTCTCCAGTGCTAGAACCACCAACCATAGACAGCCATTCTGCACAATGAATTGTAGCTTCAATATCCTGTTGCAGTAATGACCATACATTAATGAAACTTAGAACTTATAGGCGGAAAGAGTAAAGAAACAACAAGATTAGCCAAAACAAGAACAAAATGGACAAATTGTTACAGACTGCTGACAGCAGAGTGTCTTTTTCACCTGTTAATCACCTGATATATCTCAAATGCTCAATCAATCCCATAGTATGAAAGGAACTTAACAACGGCTAACAAACAGAAAGAATGAAGGGTGTAGGCGCTATAGATGCCAAATTCTAAGTGATCAAAAAGTTCATAAATAGCATAGGTTGAGAGCAGTATAGCATTCCAGAACAAATCGGATATGTTAGATTATCTTCAAGGCACTGATCACACTCTCACAGGCTACATGTGAGGATGATAGAAGATTTGTTCCTTAGTATCATTCTAATCTTCATTCTCAGTTTCAATCTTGGCTCTCAAGGTTTTTGAGAATTACATTGGTGTTCAAAAGATCAACCAAGTTCAACACTGAGCCGTCTACCAAACCTTGCAATATCTGCCCAATACCCACCTCTAAGGGAATATATTCAGAACAACAAAAATAATGATAAAAACTTTTTCTTTACAAGCCACATCACCCACAATGCAACCAACCAAATTTGAAATTATGATGGGAGAGAAATGGGTTATATCATCAATCATAACTTCTTCAGTTCAGAAAATATATGAAGACCTAGAGTTCAACATGGACCATTTTATTGTGTTTTGATAGCTATTATAGTCCAATATATGATTTCTTAGTTTATGCTATCAGAATATAGAGAAAAATTCAAGCTAAAGATTGTTTAAGAAAAAAATTGCTCAACAATCTCAATCTCAAACTCAAGCAAGACTCTGTCAAAAACTTTCCTGAGTTTTACTATGCACAGACTTTATCTCAGACAGGCTTCCAATATCTCATTGTATATAAGCTAAGAAAACGAAGTGTATTATCTTTCTGTGTACAAAATGGAGCAAGCAAGAGGCTAAGTACGCTGCAATCATCAATTAAACACAGAGATAAGATACCTTGCTGCAGTTTTCTTCTTGAGCCAGAGCCATGTATCTTTATTTTTCTTAGAATGGCTATTTGACTTACATTACCGTAAATATACCAGAAGACATTGTCAATATACTTATTAACCAAGTTAGAGCCTTCCCTTGTATACTTTAAATTCAATTATTTGCTCTTGATCATGTCCCATCTGTGTTAATTCTTAAGCCTTTAAATTTTTTGCTTTTGATGAATGTTTATAGCAAACATAATGGTGCAGAAAACAAAGTAAAGAGGTCAAAGAACATCAACCTTCCATCCATCCTTCTGGCGCATTGAATGCTCTAACATAATAATCAAGAAATTGTGTATAAAATCATCTACATCTCTCAAGCTGGATGAATCTGTATTTTTAATTCCACTTGTCTGCACAAATAGAGTGGAAATGCACAAGAAAACGACATCATACAATAAGAGACCACATAAAAATATTCATGGAAACCATTATTATGGTGAATGAAACCACCTCGTAGTTAGATATGAGAATCTCCAAAATCCATTCAGGCCATTCATTCATTTTTGTCAATCTGCTTCTATTTTCTGGATTACTGCAGGTCAAAATCAGAAGATCCTGAAATCAAATAGAAGGTGTAAGAACTCAAAGAAAATAAAAATATCAACTGGACTATGGTGAGGAAAGATAATCCAGAAAAGAACTGATATATTTCTTCTGCATGAGCATAAGAAAATGTCTATTTTGAACCTTTAGTTGTAAATTTTCTCCAAGTATACATTGTGGAATCAAATGAAAGAGAAAAATACTCTGGGAGAGAGGATACGTGGAGAGCACTAGATGACTTGCAGGCTTAATCCTTTCTTAAACTGATTAAAATCAGTGAGCAATGCCAGAAAGGAATCTCACAAATATTTGGCATGCCACGTGTTACGATAACCAACTCATAATCCCAACATAATGAACAGACAAAACAACCAACAGCTCACACGAAAACAAGAAATTAACAAATGTCAAGCATAATTCATGGATATCCATCACAAGCATTCTTCATTTGGAAAAATCTTGGAATTCTATACATGCTGTGCAACAAAGCTGTATACTTTTAATGAAAACGTGAACCCAGGAGTCGCATCATGTTTTTGCCTAGATAAAGAAATATATCTTCTTCTCCCCAACCAATCAATCCTCCCCCCCAAAAAAAAAAATGCCTGTTGTAACAAAATAAGAAAAGAAAGGAAAGAGAAAACATAAAAGAAAACAGTGAAAGAGAGACTGTGTATATATGTGTATGAGAGAGAGAGTTTAAACAAAATACAAGTAACAACTGCTTTAATCTGAAAACATAATTGCATATCATAGTATAGTTTGCATGCCACAGCTTAGTACCTGCAGTGCTTGACTTTGTAAGGCGGTCGAAGCATATGGAAGAGAACGGAGAAGAACCAACAAAAGCTGGAAGTTCTCAAAGCGATGACCTGAATCATAGAAGCTTAGTCCATCATCCATCGCAGACACGTTTATCTGAAAGTTAAAGAAAACCATCTTAGATGCTCAAATTCGGCCACAATTTGGATGTATAAGCTCCTTTCAGAAGTAGGTAATTGGTCACTTCCATGAATACAATATACTCACTATAACTCGTTTTGCATCTAAGGGAGCATGACTCTCATTAGACATTGTGCTACAAAATAACCTAATTAAAGCAATAGCTAGAAAATATGGAATTGGTTGCATGTTATCACACATACAGATGGAGAACAAAAACAGAGGAAAATGTCACACAAAAAGAAACACTACCTTTCCCTTGAAACAAAAAAAATTCGAAAACAATTATACTGCAACATCAAGCAGGATAAAGAAAAAAAAAAAAGAAGTAGAACCACATACAGTGGCAGTCAATAATGCCGTGTAAGCACTGGTAGTCATAAGCCGGTTGGGTGCTGCTTGGAAAGCCTTCTGTAGACCAAAAAGAAGGAGAGAAACCTTATCATCAAACATGGTACCTCCTCCCTCAAGCAAACTAAGAGAGTTACTTGTCACATCTGGAGGAACAGGCGTATCAAATTTCAAATGTCCAGATATCACTAAAGCACCTAAGAGGTTAATTATCCCTACAATAATACCATCACTTCTGTCAACATTATACACATTATTTCGTGCATTTTCAGCACTTATTGAAGAACTTATACCACCCAAATTCTTAAGGTAAGGATTTGCAGGGAAAGACAACATCCTTTCAATGTTGGATACTCTATGACGGCCGACATTCTTGGCTTCGGAAGCATTTTCATGTAAAATCAACTTCTTTTCTGCCATAGGTTCCATATTATCATGAAGAGTACTTGTGGGAGCCCTTTCTATAGAATCTGTATCAGTTATATCCGAAGGTGGAGCTTCTTGAAACTGGGTTGAAAATTCTGGGACATCATAGTCTCCAGCTTTTGCTTCACGCTGCAACAGAACAAGAAGTGTTTCTATGCCACCAGATGATATAAAAGCCTCAGCAAAGGTTTGCGCCCGGGGCTTATTTGGCTGAACCACCAGCCTGTGAATCAGGTGCAGCACCCTGGAAACCTGGATGGTGAAAATTTTCAATCATGCTTTCAGAACATTGGGATGGTGAACATCAAAACATCATATCAATATCAGATATATTCTAGTAAGATACCCATATTGAGGATAAAAACTAATAAAGTTATCTGACAAAATAATTGTAAGAGACACCAATACACTGATTCATTTAAGAGAAGAAACATTCGTAATTGAGATGTGGATTTACCTGATTTGGTTGGGGACAGTCAATCATGAATCCCAGTAAACAACGAATATCTTCTACGGACAAATATGGAGGAGCTGCTACAACTAAAAGTTCAATAACCACTAGAAGTTCATCAACTAAAGCATTTACTTCACCAACAAGACGAGCATCAGCATTCATAGGAAATGTACTGACAGAGTCACTTTCCCGGACAGTCCAATAGCACCTCCTGCAACCATCAAGGAGCATCTGAATAGCATTAGCATCTCGCATTACTGATGACTCGGTAAAAACCATATCTGCAAGTGATGAAAAGAGCTTCTTTTGCACTCCATAACTGCAGAAACTCCAAATTTTTAGATCAAGTAGTAGTGTACTGAAAAGCTGCACTTTAAGTGTATGGTTGAACTTCTGAGACTGGCATAAAGACACAATAGCAGCAACGAGTTCCTCATTTCCTACTCCATCATGCTTTGTACTGTCAAGTGAAGACAAAGTTTGGAAGAGATAATTTAATATTCTTGATAATACTTCAGGGCCTCTTCGGCGACACAACTCTTCATTGTTTCCAGGATGCCTAATGGCCAAAGATATAATTCTGAATATTGGAACAGCTAGAGTGGTTGTTGCCAAAGACAAAGAAAGGTCATTTTGTTGTGGCTCCAAGGTGTTCTCATGCACATTGCTAACCACCAAAGGAAGCAAGGATATGGAACCTCCATGAGACAAGGCCCACAGGGCTTCTGTAGGCCGCATTCTTGTAGCAACATGTACTTGACCAAGAACCTCGGCAGGCCTTTGGAGCATGCCTAAAATGCACAATAACACTATTTATTGAGGAGAAGATCCTGTCAAGTTGTTCAGTCAATGCAGAAAAGAGAAGCGAGACTATATTGTTGAGAGACTAGATTATATGCAATTAATCTTGGGGGGAAAATATGGCCAACAACTATACTGAAGTCCGGAAGCAGTTAACATGACTGGAACAGCAGGAATATCAGTATTCAGAAAGTTTATTTTACTTGAGAGCAGAGCAAATAGTGGGTTAAAGGAAAGAAAGCTAAAAGAGGAGGGAAGTGAGTCTTTCAGCATTTTACTACAGTTGGTTTCTAGCATCCCAAAACTCGGAAATAAAATCAAATTACACCACCACAAATTTGCTCCATCACATGATTGTTTGAATAAGAAGTAAGAATAGGATGGGCAATGTAAAAATCTTAGGGATAATTGCATGACATCCCTGAATTATGGGCAATTGGCATCCATACCCTCCACCTTTGAAATATTGGCGGGGACCTCATCTCCTTCACTATTTTCATTATATTTACTAGTTAAATATTAAAATACTCTTCACTTTTGAATTTAACAAGAGTTAACTTTCCCCTTTCATTATATGTATATCAAATGACATAATAATATAAATAATAATAATAAAAAAAAATAGTAATAAGCATCCACAATTAAAAAGTCTATAAATGTAACTCTAAACTCCTAAAACAATACCCTTTTGATTAACCGTGAATTCCCGTTGTGATCTAAAAGATTTATTGCTTACATATGTTAATATAATTCAAACGTCTTCCATAAATCTCAATAATTACAATTTTCTTATTTAACAAAAGCCATAAGTATAGAACTAAGAACCTAATAAATCTATATATACCTAAATTTATTTATTTTCAAATATGCTTTTTTATAATGAAATCTGAACATAATCTTCCCAAATATTAAAAAAATAATATTACCAAAAAAAAAAAAAAAATTCGCCCTTTTTATACCACCATTTTTTTGTTTTTAAATAGATATAGTAGTATTTGTAAAAGAAAAACAATAACTTATAACTATTTCATAAAAAAAAGTTGTATATTTTAATTAAAGTTCAAAGCTAAAAAAATAGCACAACGTGTTATTTGTTCTTTCTTTTTTTAAGCTGTCTTAAACGAAAAATAAGGAACACCTTTCTGAATGTAAACTTATGGTAAATACAATATGAAAAAACAAAAAGGAGTACTAATTTTTTTTTTAATATTGAAGATTGACAGAAAAATAAGAAAATAATGTAACAAATTAAATTAGCATAATCAAAATAATAACATGTTTTTCATGAAAATTAGCATTATTTTAATTAGGAGAGAGTTAAAATTAATATTTGTAAGTAATAATTTTTGGGATCATAAAAGGATTCACAATTGTTTTTTATTAATTTGAAGTTTAGGGATGTTAGAGCGATATTTCGATAAACTTTTAAATTTAAGATGCTTTATTACATTGTCATTTAATGGTACTTTTCCATTCTCCAACTAATATTTAATTTAACCTTCTTTTAGCCCAAATTTGAAGGGTTTTTTTAGTCTTTACTAGTAAATTTAGTGAAAAAGTTGAAAAATGTGAGGTTCATGCCAATATACTAAACATGACGGGGTGTGGGTGCCAAATGTCCATAATTCGAGGGAGGTTGATGCAATTTTCCCAAAAATCTTACATGGAAAAAAATCAAAAACTACATTCTGAGCAGAGTTAAATACTAATATTATGGGCTATCTTAGCATTATAATCAATTGGAAAGACTTTAAGTACTATATTTTCTCAAAAAAGTAAAACTGAATACCTGCAGCACCAGAAGGAGATGCATCAGGACAGTAACGCCCACTTAGCAAATTAGGATGATACAGAAGATGAAGTGATTCAGCAATTTCAGCATCCAGAAGTGCACTATCCTGCACCATATTTTGAACATGGTCATTTGTTGTTAACCATGGATATCCAGCACCAATTCCAAAAGAAGGAATCACATCTCCTCCTCTATAAGCTAATTGTGCCATCCTTACTGGACCAATGGGTTCCCTGAAAATGTATATAGGCCCCATCTCAGCAAACAAAGGGCACTGGCGACGACGACGTTGTGAACCAGCCATAGCTGGCGGAGGATTAGTCCCAATGCAGCAAAATGCAAGTGGCTTAGAAATTCTTGGGAAATCAAAAGGACGACTTTCATACAAGGAACCATCAACATACAGCCTCACCTCACTTTCTGACT
This sequence comes from Buddleja alternifolia, assembly GCA_019426215.1. Classification (NCBI taxonomy): domain Eukaryota; kingdom Viridiplantae; phylum Streptophyta; class Magnoliopsida; order Lamiales; family Scrophulariaceae; genus Buddleja; species Buddleja alternifolia. The sequence goes on along the minus strand of CM033408.1, from coordinate 2,615,117 downwards.
TTCCAAGGACACCCTGCTTGCAAGTATGTTCAATGCCAACAAAATACCAACACTGTGGCTTGAATGCATGTGTAAAATGCAGAGAAGCTTTCTTTGCCTTCCCAATTCCACATTCGACAACCAAAAACTGCGCATGAAAATACGCCTCTATCCCTTGATTATCGGCAGATAAAAAACTGAACAACCGAGGCATCTGTTCTGTGCCTTCACCAGCTAATGCACTAGCAGCTGCAGCAGCTGACATGGGAGATGATTTCCCTGATGTAGCAGCAGCAGCCATTGCAATTGCAGCAGCAGTAGTTGCTGTACTTATATTGTCAACAAATGACTCGATATATATCCAAGTTGCAAATGTATATCCATTAGTAAAAGGCCATCTGCTGTCTTCGGGACCTAGAAGACCAGAACTTTCACCATCAAACTCAAAACTACTCGCTGGACCCCTTGTCTCTTTTCCAACCATGGCTTTCTCCAAAGAATTCAATAAACTAGCTGCCCACTCGGTGGTGAGAGTTCTGTTAACGAGTTGAAGCCACTGATGCAGATCTCTTGGACTAAGAGAATGCCCAGCTAAGTACTGAATGCAGAAGCAGAGAGGAGTTCCATCCCATTTCACTGTATCTGCTGGATCGACATCGAGAACAAAAACCCTCTCAGCAGAGCGAAGTAGTACTTCCAATAGACCAGCCGCAGTGCACATCGCTCTGTTCCTAGTGCAAGCACGCAAAATAGCAAGCAATCCTCTTACCATCCGAGTCCTAGGAGACATGAGACCTCCAAAATCCCCAACATCCGGAAGCCAAGGAATGAGTTCACCTGCCACTATTGCAGCCCTAGAGTTCAGCATCACACTAGGCGGATTATCATCGTCCTCTTCAAAAGACTCAACACCTCCCATTGTGGCAAGAAGTGAATCAACGACCAAGTAAGCAACAGCTACAGCATCATCATCGTCTCCCAAACTCTCAACACCACTCACAATATTCTTTAGCTTTTCCAAGCTATCTGGCTTCCCCATTATAGCGGAATCTACTAAATGCAAAAGCTCTGGAGACACATTAGGCTGAGGGTTTTGAGGTGAGTCAACAGGAGAGTATTGATCATAATTGGAATCTCTCTCAGGCACAGGGATTGAGTAATCGAGATCATGATGCACCTCTGTATCTGGGGGAGAATCAAACTCAGATGAACGAGTATTTGTAAAGGAAAACTCAAATGTGTCCTCACTTCCAACCGCCGAATGTCTCAACTTACTTGGACTCAAAGACTGATTTAGTTCCTCACCATTTCTGTCCTGATTGCTCGATGAAACATGCCCAGAAAGATTATCGTTTACGACAGGAGCAGTTGCATCAACTTCGTCTAAAATTACATCATTACCTACATTATCTGTGGTATCACTAGGTGTTTCAACTTTTGCAGTTTGAGTTGTTCCTACATTATCATATACACCATTGCCTTCTTTCTGCATTTTGGAGTCCTGACTGAAGATTTCATGATCTTTTGTTTCCTTCTTCCATTTCCGAACTACAAAAGGTTTTTATACATGCAGACTATTCATCTGAATTGATTGTAAATTGACCTGAAAGTACAACCGAAAACATACTATCAGTCACATGGAAATGAGAAAGTAGACAAGACGAAATACCACCTCAACTAAAACCAAAAGAAAACAAAAAGAGCAGATGCACAAAACAGAAAAGGTTACTTCCTAAACCTTCCAATATTTACATATATTATTAATCAAAAAGACCATAATTACGCATGTATCAATCAATAAACAAGTGAGATCAATGATCACCAATAAATGGAAACAAACGATCTTCAAGGTTACACATTTCACTAAACCCAAGAAACTAATATGCCACTTTATTAACCCGTCCGTTCACCTTCTTGCTCGTTACACTACAGTTTAATCGGAGCGTTGTTCGGGTAAGCTAGAACAGGTCCAGTAATTTCAAAAGGTTGGGTCCTCATGAAGAAGTTACTGGTAATGCAAGCTCAAAATTCAAACAACAATAAACCTAAACCGAAAACAGCAACAATTACTCACTATAACGCAAAAGATTCTCCTCTTATTCGTAAAACACCATACTGAAGCGCGGCATTGAACAAATAACAAAAAATAAATCACATTTATCGATAGATTCTTTACTTCAACAACGCATTTCATCAATTCCGAAACTTGCAAAAAACAAAATAAATGTAAATCATGTTATTCCGCATCTAATAATCATAAAATTTCAAATTTATGCGGGAAAAAGAAAGTATGTGAATAACCGCATAATGACAATGGATGAACAGAGCGTTATTAATCGTTTCTTACCTTGTAAAAAGATGATCGATCGATCGATCGGTAATTAAGAATGGTGAAATTTAATTAAATTCAATCTGGAATAGAGTAATAAATGAGAAGAAATGATGATGATCGGAGAGAGGAAAATGAAATTTGCATGAGAAGCGCGGGGATAGATAGAAATAGAAGGCGAGTAGAGCGCGAGAGAAAAGGCCGAGCCAGCCATGTAATATTTCTAAATTACTCACTAATTTAAAGCTTTCTTTATACTTTTACTAACAAAATTGAAATTCGGGTAGAATTTGGTAAAATGGATGGACTAAAGTAATTTTAGTTTCGATGTTTACAAACTCTACACATTAAATATTATAATTTTAGAAATTGTTCGTGCGCAAATTCCCGGACTGACGTGTGGTCACGTGAAGAAAACGGGGATACACCCTTTTTGGGATTTCCCGTGGGCAAACCACGTACGGAAACAAATTGTGGATCGACGACATTATCAGACGTTTTTCACTCTCGAGCCAAAAGGAGTGGCTCAATTGGAACCTCACGACGGCTGCTAACAAGTATGATTCGGGGAGTCATTGGAGTACAACTTTACTGAAGTATTGAATTTGTTTTGACAGGGTCGGAATGAGGCGATCCATGGGACATGTGGGCATCACCCTCAGTTGGAATGCGCAAACAATACATTTTAGTGTCTGAGATATATAGACACAAGGACTATTGAACTTGATAGTTCATAGATTATTCCCGCCGTCTCATTAGCAAATCTAATCAATTGGCATAGTTGGTCAGGTTGAGACCTCGTAATCAAGAAATTATGAGTTTGAATTTTACTAGTGTATGCGGGTTGTTTTATTTACATATGTAGTAGATGGTAGTTTGTAATAGAATTTATTAATAATATTTTTTCATTTAATATTTTCATGTAATAAGCGGTACCATTTGGGCGCGGGTCAAGGAGGCTCATAGGACGAGTGGCAAATATTTGGGCATAGCTAAAGGCCTGTAGGTGGCATGGAGCATGGGGAGACACAGGATTATGCTGGAGACGGATTGCCGGACACTATCATGGGTATCAGCTAGGCCGCTTTTGCTCACACCACTATGATATCAGTTCAGACATTAGGAAGATGTTGTCCATACCATGGAGAGATAACATTGTCCACGTCTAGTGAGAACGAACGAAATAGCAGATGCATTAGCGAAACAAATTGCGACACACTACTAGGAGATTACCACGAATCCAGATCGGGAGATTAGGAGGTTACTTGATCACGATAGGATCATTCACACTAACTCGGTTACTTGGCCAAGGAACTTGACTACTAACTCGGTTCTGCCGAGTTAACTAGATAGGGTAACCGATAACACCCTTCTCTCAAAATTAAAAAATATATATATTATAATTTAAAAGTTATTACATATTTGGTTTTTTTTTTTGGTGGTGCTATTTACATATTTGGTATACACTGTCAATTTTTTGACGAAATTGACTTGTGAGTGTCACATAATTGTTCGTTATACTAGTTTTGTGGAGCAAGTTCCCGTGAAAGACATACGTCAGTATAAAAAGAAAAACATATATGTAATTTGGTTTGGAAAAGCTCTTACCAAAATGCTCTAATTAAGGTCCTCGTTTGTTAAGTATTTATTTACTCTTCTTTAAACCCCCTCTCTTCCTCATCTCTCTAAATCCTAGTTTCTTTTTTTTTCTAATTTCCTCCACCAACGATGACTTGTTGAAGCAGTCATCTACTTCACCACTGTAACCACCACCATCGTCGGTTGGTTGGGTTAGAGCATCTTTCTTGAATTTGTACATCATATCTTCAAATCTGACGAGACGGATATGGATCTAAAGATACATCTCCAAATCTGACGAGATGGATATGGATCTAAAAAGACAGAAATAGATCTGACGAGATGAAGATGGGTAATTCTTAAGTTTTTAATTTTATATAGCGATTTAGATATTTTGTTTAGTATTTTATTTTTTCTCTCGTATGAGAGTTTGTTTTCTCTCTTGAATGAGAGTTTCACCTCTTCTTGAATAGGAGTTGTACAAGAATTTTCTTGTGTTCGTTTGTGAGTACTTAAAATTTGTTATCTTCAAAAACTTGATAGTTGGTGTTTCAGATGTTCTTATTACATCGTTTGAGTCGATATGAATTGTATTATTTCAGACATTATAAACTTTCGATTGAATGATATATAAGATTGATTTTTTGAAAAAAAAAAAAAAAAGCTCCTCGTTTGTCTCACACCGTTCACGTGGGTTTTCCGCATCTCAACTCAATAGCATACTAAGGAACACGTGGCATTCATCTTGCCAATTGCGTCCAACATCTATCGATATAAGACCAATGCACAATAAATTTATAATTGAGGAATTAAATATGCAGAACCTACAAAACTGGGAGCAGAAGGGTCAATCAATCTATGTAACTAGGGAAAAAAATTTAAAAAAATGTGTCAATCTCTACCAAAGGGAACAAAAATGCAATTTTACGTTTACAATTAGTTAATAACTTAGGTATCTATATATAATAAAACACAACATATGAGATTATTTAAGTAGGCGCATATGTAGATGATCTAATTGAACGCAATTGTACCACATAAGAAATTTAATTTTATATTTCTTCTATTTAATTTGGATAATATAATTATTAGTCTTTATCTAAAAATATGCAAAATTTGAAATTCATAATAAGATAGTTACCATCATAATTTAAATTCAACTAAAAAACTATTTTTTTCATATCCATTTATCTTACTAAAGATATTTATCAATCATTTACTCTGTTAGTATTTGTATTATTCAGTATATTAATAATCTATTATTATTTCTTGAATAATATGATTTAGTACTCATATAAATACGTTTTTCGATGATAGTCATGAAAAGTTGAATAAATTTTTTTAATTTTTTATATTATAAATGAATAAACAAATTATTTATATATACGTATTTAAATTATTTTTAAATACGTAATCAGTATCTTGTGCCTTGGTACGAGGTTCCACTAGTTATTAATGATAATTTGAAGTACTTTGACATGACAACCCATAGAAGATAATATATGGATGAAATTGACAGTCTATGAATATGTCAAATTTGCCAATGATACATTGGTTTAGTGGTAAGATTGGCGTCTCATGATTTAAAGGTCATGTGTTCGATCCTACAAAATATCTATGTTTGTTTATCTACTTACATACTAGTTCACTCTTTTTAGTTTGTAGTAGGACATTGATGATTGATGATAGTTGATAGAAGATATAATATGTAATGTAATAATGTAACCATATCCTTTAAAGAAAAGAATATATCGATTCCATTTGAGTAATTTTCAATTCGGATAATTATAAATTGTAATATTGGTTTTTTTTTTTCAAGTTCTCATTAATAGACACAATTTCATTATGATGTGTGTACAGTGTACAATAATTGGCTAGTGAAAGTTGTTGATATGATGTGGGTAATGGATTGGAGAATTAAGGCCCAATCATTTTTGGCTTATGTCGTTTCCAAATTTATTGTGATGGCTCAATTTATATTAATTACAATAGGGAAAATTTCATTTTGATCCCCCAATTTTACAAGAAATTTGATTTTGGTCTCTCAGTTACATCTTTTATCAAATTTGGTCACTCAATTATCACTTTTTAATCAATTTTGGTCCCTCAGGCAACTTTTGGGATCAATTCAAATATCAAAAATTGCATTTTGCACCCCAAAAATATAAATTATGATAATTTTCACCCCAAAAAAGAATAACTAACGAATTTCACCTTTTTATCATAATTTTAATTATGATATATTTACATATTTTTTTAATTATGCATGAAATAAGACATGTTAAGATATATTATAAATGTATATGAATACCATAAAATTACACACATTGTTAAATTTATACATATCAAATGTATAAATTTATACATGAACGCATATACATATGAAACTAAAATTAAACCTTATGTTTTGGAAAATAAATTTGCTGGTTCATTTCCATCCAGATAATTTTCATATATAAAGTTGTGTAAAATTTACTTTTATTAATTCTTATAGGAAAATTTGGAATTTGACTCTTTCTCAAGTTACAAAAATTGTTGAAAAATGATTGTATAAACTTGACGTTAAAAACCAAATGATTTAAATTACGACATAAGAATAATAAAATATATAACATATTAATATAACATTGATTTGGACTCTTTGATATATTCAACACGCACATACAAATTCTTTTAAAAATTGCTCACTTTTTACACAAACTGTCTCTCTTTGTCCAAGTTTTACTTCAAGATTCAAGATCAACCGGCATTAGAATAGTTCTCTGTCTCTCTCTACTCGATATATATATATATATATATATATATATATACATATATCTACAGCCTAGCTTCTAGATTTCTTCTCTTATTACTTAATTAATTACCCTTCCCACTAATTCTCTATCTGTCGAACTCTTCTATTTTGTTTCACACACACACACACACACAAACACACACAGTCAGTGTGTGAGGATTGGAGAGTTTGATATTGAAGAGAAAAAAAATAGGGTTTTGCTGGGCAAAGACATGCAATAATGAACAAAAATGGGGTTTTGTTCTCTCCATTGTGAAATCGAACAAGATGTGTAATTTTATGATATATATAGGGCGAATTGCAATTTACCTCCTTGTGAAACTTCGAAAATGCAAAAAAAACTCTGTGAAACAAAAATGGTCAATTTAACTCCCTGAGTAAAAAAAAATAAAGCACACTGCCTCCCTAAACAAATTTCACCTATATTTATTAATAAAAAGACCAAATTGCCCTTGCCTTTTAAAGATATTTACAATAAAGTTTCTATTTTCTATTTACTTTTAATTTTTAATATTTCATTTATTTTTTATTTTTTTATTTTCATTCATCTTTTTCCCAAATTCACCATCTTCCCAAAACCCTAACCCTCGTACTCTTTCCCCTTAACACCATATTCATCCTCACCACCAACCATTCAAACTCAGGCCACCATATCAGTCACCCACGCCACCACCGCCACCTGCATCTTATTCCGACCGCTGCCACCCCCAAGCGAGAAAACCCCTTAACGGAGTTGCCAAATCCACCAATGCCACTGCTTGAGCACCCCATTGACGAAGTCGCCATAGCCGCCGTCGTCACTGCTCAAAGACACGCTTCCGCCGGAGTCACCAACCTCCCAAGTCTCAGACCCAGATCACCAAAACCTCCACCGCTCACCAAAACCAACCCATCTCTGCAAAGTTGGCCCTTCTCAAATCGCCGCCGCTACTGCTGCAGTGCCACCATCCCTAGCCAAAGCGCTACCAGTCACCGTCCTCCCCACACTCACCAACGACATCCGCCGCCTCCCTTGCTTGAACACCATCATCATCATTGCCGTCGTCATCGCCTATCGCCACCATCATCATCGCTGCCTTTGCCGCCGTCCGCCCTACCTTCCCCAACCTCAACCTCCGTCGTCGCCGCCTGGTTTCTCCTGCCCTCTGTTCACGCCTCTTCATTGTGTATATATACATATATACACAAATAACATATATTGTGTATATATATATAAATATAATAACTTTATATTAATAAGTTTAATTATGTATTTAATTTATAAAATTAAATATTAATTATAAAAGTTAAATATTAAAAAAATATATATAAAAGAAATTCATATAACTAGATAAATCTGGACCATCCATCTCTATAAAAATGAATGGTTGATATTAATTTTATTGAATAAGATATATTTATTTAATCTCAACCGTTGATTTCTATCAGTTAGATCCAATGGTTATTAGATAGGGGTAAGATGGTCTTATTAAAGCAAAAATTTCATAACCACTCTCAAAATGCGCGAGTGGCGCGTGTAGGGAAGCAGGATGCTTTATTTTTTTTTACTCAGGGAGTTAAATTGACCATTTTTGTTTCACAGGGTTTTTTTTGCATTTCCGAAGTTTCACAAGGAGGTAAATTGCAATTCGCCCGATATATATATATATACACAAACACACACACACACATTTATTATATATCTTAACATGTCTTATTTCATGCAAAATTAAAAAATATGTAAATATATCATCATTAAAAATATGGTAAAAGGGTGAAATTCGTTAGTTATTCTTTTTTGGGGTGAAAATTATCATAATTTATGTTTTGGGGTGCAAAATGCAATTTTTGATATTTTAATTGACCCCAAAAGTTGCATGAGGGACCAAAATTGATTAAAAAGTGATAACTGAGGGACCAAATTTGATGAGAGATGTAACTAAGGGACCAAAATCGAATTTCTTATAAAATTGGGGGACCAAAAATGAAAATTTTCCATTACAATATATATATATATATATATATATATATATATTAAGATATGAATGTACTCATCAAGATTTGTTAGTAGTGATTTCAGTTTCCACTTTCATGTGAGAGGTTATAAGTTCAATTTTAGGTCGTCACAAATTATGAATTTTCTCTCCTAATTTTGACTTTTATAGGTTCTGTGTGACCCAAGATTAAAAAATTATCGGACCAAATTTGTCGTATTGCGTATTCCTTCGTCTAAATTTTTTTAACAAAAATATGAATGTACTAAATACTTTTATTTACTGAGTGGAAGGAAAAAAATTATAATATGAGTATTATTAATATATTATTACTACGAGATAGTTGAGTTATGCAAAAGACTTTGGAAAATTCTATGCCACACCGGTATCAATAGTTCCGGTGTGGCATACACCATTGGATCGGGGGTATTTTAGTAAATACCCCCCCCTGTTGGGGGGATCCAATGGTGTATGTCACACCGGGACCATTGGTACAGGTGTGACATAGAATGGCCCACTTTTGGAAAATTTTATGCCACATCGGTACCAATGGTCCCGGATGTGGATCAGACTACAATTGAGTAGAAAATTAAAACATAAAAAAAGCATAAACTGGTATGGCATACACCATTGGATCGGAGGTATTTTAGTAAATACCCCCTGTTGGGGGGATCCAATGGTGTATGCCACACCGGGACCATTGGTACCGGTGTGGCATAGAATGACCCACTTTTTGGATAATTCTATGCCACACCGATATCAATGATCCCGGATGTGGATCGGACTACAATTGAGTAGAAAATTAAAACATAAAAAAAGCATAAACGAGTACAATCATTACCTTAGAATTATTTTGCCACCAAATGAGTGTCCTGGAACTCCAACTCACGTATAGACGCAAGGTATTAAATTTCAGTGTCGGTATAAATTTTGTGGTAGTAAATTTATAAAAATTTTGATGGAAATTTCGGGGATATTCAAATTTCAATTTCAATTTTAGAGAGATCATGAAAATTTATATAAATACATGAAAATTTTCAATAAAACTTTGGTTAACTTTAATTACCATAATTATGCATGTTTTACATTAATAATATTGTATATATTGTATGGTGAGTTTCGTTAAGTGGTATGACTAAAATCTGCTGTGAAAAAGATAAAATAAATATGATTTGAGAATAAAGTAATAAGTAAATCTCATAGTAATTTCTTTAAAACAAAGTGTTACAATTTTAATGTAAATCATAATTGAAAACCACATGGATTTTTTTGGAGAGTTGAAATCGAGATGTTGTGGTTGAAACTTCAAAAAAACTTCAGTCAAGCTCATAAACCTTACCTAAGAGGGTGTTTGGTTAAACTTATAAGCTCCTCTAAACATTTTATAAGATGTTTTAGAGCTTATAAGCTCTATAATTTTGTTTGGTAAATTAAAAAAAAAAACAGCTTATAAGACTAAAAAATAAGATGTTTGGATCTTATAAGTTGTTTTTAAAAAAGTAACCCACTCCCACCTTTTTTTAAACATCTTATAAGATGTTATATCTTATAAGCTTTTAAAACATTTTATAAGATGTTACATCTTATAAGTTCTTAAAACATCTTATAGGATGTAGGAGCTTATAAGATGTTTTGGATAAGCATAGCCAAACACCCTCTAAACATGAACTTCATCAAGTAATTTTTTTCCATGAATTCAATCTAAAAAGGTCTTATGCTTTGAGAAAGTGTCATAGGCCAAATTTATTGAAGATAAGATTGATAAAATAATATTTCTTTGGATTGCATTTTTTCAATTTCGTTATAAGCAAGTCTAGTTCTAACATTAAATTGTAGGCCAAACTCTGCAATAATGCTATAATAAATGTGGACTCATTTTGAAATTTAATGTTAAATATAGTATATTTAATAAAATAATTAAATATTATTTTAAATTTCAGGAAATTTCGAGTTTCGAAAAATAGTTCGAGAAATTTAGGATTTCGACAAAAATATCGAAAAATTTCGAGAATTTTCGGAAGATATTCTGCAAAAGTAGATTGAAAGTGAAAAATCGTTTCGAGACTCCCAGAAATTCAAAATTTTGGAATTTCGAAGGAAATTTAAGACCATGCGTATAGGTTTGTAAACTCATTGAATCGAGTCGGATGAAGCGTTGTTTAAGATTATTTGAATTATTATCGACCTTTTTAATTTGTCTCTGATTATGAATTAGTTGTTAATCGGACCGAGCTCGAATTAACTTTAATCAAACTGAACACGAGTTAAGCTCGAATAACTTGATTTTTCTTGCAAATATTTTATTTTTTTTGCGAAATGATATTAGCACTCCAAATATACTATTGAGGCTCCACTATTCAATGCAATTTCTTGGAGAAAAATAGTGTATTTTTTGGAGTTCCAATATCTGATGGGTTCTCATGGAGACGAATCACAAAATGGCCAAGAAGAGTGCCAATTTCGCAGAAGCAAGAACATTGAGGCTGCGATGAGCCTTTCTTATGTTGCGGCACGAGTTCGAAGGGACTGAAATTCTCTCGACGCAGTGCGAGTTCCGCGAGTTTAGGGACTTGTTTTCACAGATTTTGAGCTCCTTTCTTGGTAGGATTTGTTTCTTGTGACAAATAGGAGCAGAATCCCTCACCCTCAAGTCTCTTGATTACAAATATGATAGGCAAAATTACCTTTTTGAATCTATAATTATAGGGAGTTGGCAACTTTTTGTTCTGTATATTTTATAATTACATTTTTAGTCCTAAAATTGACACCACCTATTTTAATTTTAGTCTTTTTTTTTTCACTTTTTTGATCCTGAGTCACACATCTAGTCCTATTTAGCAAATTTTTTTAGCATATTTAGTCCCGCTACAATCAAATTGAAAAATTGAGAAGTTTTGGCCAAATTTGTGGCCGGAACTTCGCACATGCGGCGGACACGTGATTTAACTATTATTGGTTGAGTTAAGTTCCACCTTCTTCCCTGCAATTGAACTGATAGAGGTTAAATTTCACTTTGTATGTTAATTTTGCACTTGATGTTGAAGGATTTTGAAGAGTAATTGGTTTAATTTTGGATGAATGAATTTGGGAAGGGTTACATTTTTAATTTCGTTCTTTCTACAAAATGCTCTAAATACGTGTGAGTCGCATGTGCGATGTTCCGGGGCATTAATTTTTCCAGAACTTTTTCAATTTGACGGTAGCAAGACTAAATGTCAAAAATTTTCTAGCTAAATATGACTAAATGTGTAATCCAGGACCAAAAATGTAAAAAAAAAATTTGAAATTGAAATGGGGTGTCAATTTTAGGACTAAAAGTGTAATTATTGAATATACATGACGAAAATTGCCAACATCCTATAATTACAGGACCAAAAAAGTAATTTTCCCAATATGATATTCATCTTTGTATTTTGTATCACTTTAATATATCAATAAAAATTTCAGATATAAATTCGTAAATATAGGCATTTTCGGTCGAACCACGTAAATTCTCTGTGTTATTTCTGCTTTACTTTACCTTTCAAATTTTTATGTACATTAATTCCAAATAATATCAACAACTCCCTTATTTTTAACCAATAGAACGAAGCTCGAATTGAACGTTCAAATCTTGCGGAGCAAAATAAGATGATCAAGTGTTGTTCATTATCTCTCAAAAACACTTTTTAAAAATCGATCTCGAGCTCGAATATCGATTTATTTTTCAGTACTAAATGCTTACCCCAAAGACAAAAGAGCTACTCATTTAGTATCTTTTAATACAATGAGAAGTAAACCAAAGCACAACAGTACAACACTTTCCTCAACTCTTTTTCTTTATATCAAAAGTTTTCCCAACCAAACGGCCGAGACTAATCCGTTAAGAGTAGAAATCACGTCGGTTACACTTTCCTCAACTTTTCCTATTCATTAGTTTAAACTTTAAACCGCACATCACATCTCTGACTTTCACACACGAATCTCTCAATCTCTCACTTTAATCAAATCAAAGCCCCACATCCATGGCAGCAATCAAGGCCACCACGGCGCTCAGCCTGATTGTGGTGGCTCTGCTCATTAATGCGGCGGCGGCTGCAACTTACACCAACCACACAGTCGGCGGCGACGCCGGCTGGTTCTTCAACTCCGCCACCAATCAGACTTCGGCCGATTACAATGCTTGGGCTGCCAATCGGACCTTCAGTCTTGGAGATTATCTCAGTAAGTTTGTACTCTAACTTAATTTACTGAATGCTGTTTTTATTTTTTTTATTTTATAAATTAGGAATTCTTTGATTTTTAATTTTTTTTTAGATTATATGATCTGGGCTTTCATTATTTATTATGCTTTTCTTTTCTTTTTGTGTGCTTGATTTATTGAGATATCTGGAATTGATTGATTGACATTAGTTTGAATTCAAGTTCAAGAATTTAGATGATAATTTTGTCAAGATTCTTGGCTTTTTCATTAATATTTGGGAAAATTACGGACATGACTCATTTTGTAATTACCAAAAATTCCTTTTAATTATTGAAAATTACAAACACACCCCTCAGGGTGAATTTGAAAGGTTTAAAGGTGTAAAATTTAAGAATTTTTAAATATACACGGTGTAATTATAAGAATGTCTTAAATTTTTAAATAAAGACGGGATGTAATTATAAGAATATTTTATTATGAGGTTGACTTTATGTCATTTTTAATAAGAAGGGGTTTTTGGTAATTACATGATACGTGTAATTTTCCCTTATTATTATTACTATTATTATTATTTTTTTGAACAAAACTTTCCCTTATTATTTTAGATTACTTGATTTCATCAAATTTTTGTTTCTTTTATCTTTTTGCATCTACTTGTTGCTTGTTTTTTATTGAAAAACAAATCGAACTGTTGCTTGATATTCTAATTGAGATTAACCGTTCAGAACTCGTTGATGTTTGGTTTGTTAATAAAACAAATCAAGCTTGAATATAATTTTTCGATAAGGTACGAAGTGCATTACTTCAAAAAAAATAAAATAAAATAAAATTACGAAGTGCAGCTTAATTAGTAAATGAAAGCTATTCCATTTCGACTAGGGCTTAATTAGTAAATGAAAACTATTGGCTGTGTTTGTTTCTGTTTTCAAACATGTTTTGGCCAAAATTTCGAGACAAAACTTGTTTGCTTTATGTTTTTTTTGCCCAAAAAGGACTTTTTTGGTCAAAAAAATTTGTCAGCTATTGTCTTCCTATTTGTGTCTAGTTTAGAGTGCCTACTAATTACATCAATTACAATATATATATATATATATATAACCATAATATTACAATCATTTAAAACTTGTATTATATTATATTTTCAATCATTAACTAATTATAAATACCACTTTTCAGACAAAAACTTACATGATTTGACTGATACAGTAACTTTTGTCTCTTCTGAAAATAAAATCAAACATAAAACCAAACACATTTTCATCAAAATACACAATTCCCAATAAACTTTTTCACCAAAATTTTCACCAAAAAAAACTCCCAAAATAGAAACAAATACAGTCATTCCATTTCGACTAGGACTGTAAACGAGTCGAGTTGAGCCGAACAAGCCGTTGTTCAATCTTGTTTGATTTGTTATCGAACTTCAATTGAGCTTGGTTTAATTGTTCATAGAGCAGAGTTCAATCGAGCTTTAATCGAGCCAAACACGAGTCGAGCTTGAGTAGCTTGATTTTTTTGTGTATTTTTTTTATTGTTTTTACTTATCGAGTCGAGCTTCAAAACTTATCGAAAACAAGATGTTTTTCAAGCTTGGTTTGATATGCTACCGAATCAAGCTCAAACGAGCTTTAACAATCGAACTCGAGTCAAGTATCGAGTTGCTTGGTTCGTCTTTCCGTTTCGACTTGTGCTTATCTCGATTAAAGCTTGTTCTAAATCGTTTCGATTAACAATCAAATCAAGCTTAAACTAAAATTTCAAACTCGATAATAATTCAAACAAGTTTGAAATTCGGTTAGTATAATGTCACTTTTGATTCCACTTGTTTATATCAGGACCACTTTAATCCCCGTATTAGAGTTTTTTACATTTTTACCCTTCAATTACCCTTTTTTTGTAATTTAATGCATTGATAGATTGTGACTGATTAAATTCAAGTTTCCAAATATCACTGGTCATGATTATTTGAGTTAAGATTAAAAAAAGAAGCTAATATTGATCTATCTGGAACCTAATGTGCAAAAGGGAAAGTAATTATGCAATTATGCATATCTAGTAATCTGTTCTGAATACGGATGCATTATTCTAATATTAGTATTTTATTTTTAATCTATATCATGATAATAATATAAAATATTTCCTTAAGTATCATACTTAGTTGGCATGCATGTGTTATGTTGGATACTCAGGGATCCAATTTGGTTAATGATTAGTGCAAAGCACATGTAATTAAAGGATTTATTTTAGGTAAAATTTGAATTGGAGGGGACGACCTTTCATATTTATTGATCATTTTCTAGTACGGCCGTAAATGAATCGAACTAAACTGAACAAAAAGTTTGAATTTTTTTTTTGAGTTTTAAAACTTATGTTTGAGCATAGTTTGATTGTTCATTGAACCGAGTTTGAACGAGCTGAACATGAGTCGAACTCGAGTTGCTTGATTGTTTTTACATGTATTTTATCATTTTACTATTCGAGTTGAGCTTTAGAATTTATCAAAATAAAAAATAAAAATGCAATTAATGTTGGTTCATTATGTTAATGAACAAGCTCAAACGAGCTTTTCAAAATCGATTTTTAACCAAGTATTGAATAGTGCGGTTCATTTTTTTAGCTCTATTTTCTACTAATAAAAGAAAAACAAATTTGCATTGTTGTTGTGAGGCTAATATTAATGCCAATATTACATATACTTTTAGGAGGGAATAAAGGAAGTTTAAAAGTATTATGCTCTTTGGAAACTTGAATAGGTATATTTTATACAAATACTCAGTGATATAAAATACGAAATTAAAACATCAAATTAGAACAGAGGATCCGAGAGTCGGTCTATCTATTTGTTCTATTTGCAATGCTCAACTTCTCCATCATTATGTGTTATGCAGTTTTCAACACGAACACAAACCAAACTGTGATCCAAACCTACAACAAGACGACGTACGACAGCTGCATCACGGACGACTCTTTAGACACCGACACATTTCAGTATGATGGTGGGAGCAATCATTTTGGGGATGCGGATATTGTATCCGTACCCTTGACTTTGGAGGGTACACAATACTATTTCTCAGATGCTGATGATGGGGAACAATGCCAGCACGGAATGGCTTTCCAGATCAACGTGACCCACGGGGTTGGGCTCCCACCGAGCCTCAACCAGCCACCACCTCCGCCATATGCTCCACCTCCGGGTGCAGCTGATGAGGGGCAGTCGCCACCAATCACGGTGGCGACTAGTTCTCCTAATGGTGGGAAGAGGAATAGTGGTGCTAGCTTGGGCTGGTTAGGGTTGGTTGTGTTTCTTGTTTCACTCTCATTCTTGCATTGAGAAAAGGGTATAATCGTCATTTTCGAGAGTTGGTATTTTGAATTTAATTAGGAGTTGAGAATATATGTTTTTGTTTGTATGTATACTTTCCAAATAGAAATACTGAGCAGGGCCTATATATTTTTCCATTTTTTCCATAAATCCCTGTTCTTTTTAGTAATGTACTCCTATTCTTTTTCCAAGGCGACTTTATAATAGAATTATTTTGATTTTTCTTAGTAGTGGCCTGTGGCCCAGTCGGGCATTTACTTTCTTATTAGGGTTAATACCACTTAACGCCCTTGAAAAATTATATTTTGGCATTATCCCCTTCGAAATACATAAAAGAGAACTTCTTAGTCATAATACAAAATTAGTAGCACTTTGCCCCATTCTCAAATTTCCTTTGAAAAATCCACCAATATTAACTAACGTGTATTTCACAAGGGACTTCGTAAGGCCCCAAAATTACTCTCATGCCCCAAAGATGATTCTACCCTTACAAAGCCTTTTGTGAAACGCAAGTGAGCTGATTCTAGTGAGTTTTTCATCGAAAAATTGAGATTGGAGCAAAGTGGTACTAATTGAATCAAGTTCGAATGAACTTTAAACGAGCTGAGCTATAAACAAGTTCGAGTATCTTGTTTTTCTTCACACATCTTGTCATTTTCTACTAATTGAATCGAATTTGAGTTGAGTATCAAAATCTATCAAACAAAAAAAAACAGGTGTTCAGGTTTGGTTTTTATATAAAGGAATTGAGCTCAAACAAATTTTTAACAATCAATCTTGAGCTGGGTAATTGGTACAAAATTTAATTTCAGGAGGTGTTTGATACAAAGTACATAGTTCTGGGTAGTAAACCGTATTTTACCCTAAAATTAATGAAGCTATAAGAGCAAATTATATTATATTGGAGAATATAAATGCCTTAACAAATTATCGAGGGGATAAATGATACATTTGACTGTTTAGGGTGTGTTTGATTAATATTACATAATTTAAGGGGCAAAGTGAATGACATGTTTACAACTACCAACCGTTTATCACACACCCATACGTTCATCACGATTCATAAACACATGCAAATACAACACCACAAATATATACTTACAAATATATACGTCCAGTACGTGGATTGAAATCTCCAACACTGATCACGCTAAACACATGAAACAATCTAATCGTTTACTGTTTATTATTTGTACAGTAATTATAGATTCATGTTAATGTTAATTTTAATTCTCCGACGGATTTTGTAACGTGAAATTCCGATTTCATTTTGGTGTGTTTCCGGTGGAAATTGGAAAATTAGGGTTTGGGATTGAAGAATTGGGGGAAATTTGATAGAGAGAGAGAGAAATGGGGTTGATATCAGGAATTGTAATGGGGATATTGTTTGGGATCGCATTGATGGCTGGTTGGAAGCATATGATGAGCTATCGGAGCAGCAAGCGTATCGCTAAGGTTACTCCGATTTCGCAATTTTTTCGATTATGATTTCGTCGTATTTAATCGAAAATTTCGAATTATGTAATGTAATCTGATTTTGTTGGAATGCGGTGGCAATTTGAGGGAAAAATTTATGGTAGACCAAGTTCAATGGTCCTAATGTCTATATCTTTCACATAGTGTTGTGTGCGGTCCCAGACACACTTGTGTGAGAGAATTAGATACAAAATTTAAACTCGGACCATTGGACTCGATCTGACTTAGAATTACCCCAATTTGAGGCTAAATTTGAACTTTTATGGTTTTTGTGTTTTGTTTGTGGGCAGGCAGTTGATATTAAATTATTGAGTTCATTGAATAGGGATGATCTGAAGAAAATATGTGGTGAAGCTTTTCCACAATGGATATCATTTCCTGTTTTTGAGCAGGTTAGAATGATTTCTTCATGGTTTTCCCAATTGGTTTGGAATTGGAAGAGAACATTTGAATAGATATATATGATGGGGATGATTGTTTTTGTTTGGTAATTATTCGGGTTTCGGAATTGTTGGAACTACCTTTTTCTTGGCCAAATATATCTAGTGTTTCCTCAAATCTTATTTTTATCCCACTGTAGTCCATCAGCTCTAAAATGGGCATTGTTGGTCCCTCAACTATCAAAATCATGTCACTGCAGTCCCCAATTTTACAGTTCCTTTTAGGAATGAGTGGAATATTCCTAAAGGGTGAAATCGGAAAATATATCATTTTCCGTTAATTCCTGACGTAATTGTGACCTCAGGATTGAAGTAAGATGCTTTTGAGAGTTTATGGATCAACCGGATGCATTTTAGAGTTGATGGACTAAAGTGCGATAAAAGTAAGATTTGAGGGACCTCCAAAGGTATTTGGACCTATTTTCTTTTCTTCCTTCCGTATCTTCTCTTATTTAAGGGTTCTCGATTCAGAGGGCCATTGCAATATTGGTCCACAGATAGAGACTATTGCAATTATAGTTCAAACGTTTCCAAAGTTGCAAAAATATTCACACATGATTCCCTTTTTTTTTTTTTTGGCAATTTCGGTCTCACATGTGGCATGCACGCGTCGATAAGGATTTTCTGATATTTACACAAATTAAGTAATGGTGGTCACGTGACTTAACCAACGCTTCCCGTCCGCGTTGGAACTAAAAATGTAAAATAACATGTGCTCTACGAGATCAATTTTACAAGTTTGTAAACAGTGGAGCTAAGTATGCAACAAGGCCTATCCTACACGACTAATACTGTAATTTTCCCTCTATTTAGACTTATTATTTGTGTTAGAAACCGGGATAAAACATTTTTATCGAGGCCATATTTATACGCATTTCAACTGGTTAACCATATTCAATTACCATTTACTCATCGTCTCTGCTGCCTTTTCTCTATTACCAAATTGTCATTTGTTATTCATTTTATGTTGCTCTGCCTAAACTTTCAGGTGAAATGGCTGAACAAACAACTGAGCAAACTTTGGCCATTTATTGCAGAAGTAAGCTTCTAATCTTTTCATAACTGCCAGATAACATTTACTTTGTTTCACTATAAAGATCTTTTGCGTCTTAAGTCGAGAAGCTTTCATTAATTTGTACAAAGGGTTTATTAATTTCGTGCAACTGTTATCGTAATACAAAGTTCGAAATTAATAATTGAAAATTGAGCTTGCTATTGGCACGGTAGCACCCTAGCTATACCTTCTATATTTTCTGATTTTTCAAGTGAATCCAATCCACATTGCTAAATTTCTCGAATTATTCCTTTCTCAGGCAGCAGAGGCTATCATCAAAGAATCTGTTGAACCATTGTTGGAACAATATCGTCCTCCAGGGATTAGCTCATTGAAATTCAGCGAATTGTCTCTGGGAACTGTGGCTCCTAAAATTGAAGGTATATAAAATGGCAGATTAATACTAAGAATAATTCCATGGACGCAATAACAAAAAAATTTCATGTAATCATCAGTTGAGACGGATAGCAATTTTGTGCGATAAAACAATAATTCTTGAAGATGCACCTCATACATGTTTAATTGGTTTTCCATTTATCTTTGTTTTCATATTTTCTACTAATTGAGTTATTTTATATGTGCGCGTAACTACTTATTGAATGCAGGGATTCGAGTTCAGAGTCTGAAGGAAGGTCAAATCACAATGGATATTGACCTTCGATGGGGTGGTGACCCGAGCATTGTTCTAGATGTTGACTCACTTGTTGCTTCTATACCAATTCAGGTTGGTGCATTGAATATTTCACCTCCCTAGTCAAATAATAATAATAAAATAAATAAAATATACTAATGTCGTCCGAGTACTTAACGTTACTTCTGTATATCACATCCTTTGTTTCTTATTCTTTATTCATATTGCAATATTATGACCTAAATGGAAATTTGCCAATTCTATGTTTGTTGCAGTTGAAGGATCTTCAAGTTTTTACGGTAGTCCGTACTATTTTCCAACTTGCTGAAGAAATTCCTTGCATCTCTGCAGTTGTTGTTGCTCTGCTGGCTGAGGTACATTCTTGAGCAGACCTATTAATTTTGGTTATATTACATAGACACGGGTAAATTATATAGACACTTTTGTGTGCGACTGTAATTATGAAAAACACCCTGGTGTTTAAGAAATTATTATACCTTCTCTTGTCAATAAAAACATATTACAATATCACCGTTAGTAGAAAGCAGATTACGATTTCATCCCCTGTTTTCAAGTTGTCACATTTGACATGGGGCGTCTTGGTAATTTGCAAAATATTAGGGAGCTCTTGGTAATTACCTAATAAGTGAACCGGTGTGCATCCCTTTTGCTTATATACAGTAGCCTTGATCCAAATATTCATTGGCTATTTTGAGTAAGCATATGCAAATTAGAATTCAAAGAAAAATTTAAAAAACTGTAGAAGCTTTAGTCGAATAGGCTGATGTTTGACGCTCATTGTTTGATGAGAGCTACATGGAAGAAGAGATTTGAACGCGCAGAAATTTTAATTTAGAAATCAAGAAAACCAATATATTCTATGTTTCAATAGAGTGAATTGTTTTTTTCCATACGATTTCAGCCAAAGCCACGAATTGATTATACTGTGAAGGCCGTTGGTGGAAGTTTAACAGCTCTTCCTGGGATTTCGGATATGATCGACGTAAGTAATGAAGTTTCTCATTAGTCGAATGATTTTCATTATTATTTGGCTGACTCGTGTTTTTTATGCATGCAAGGATACTGTCCATTCAATTGTAGAAGATATGTTTCAATGGCCTCACAGGATCGTTGTTCCTATTGGTGGCCCCCATGTAGATACAAGGTCACTCCTTTTTCCTGCTAATCACAATTATTTGTGTATGATGAACTACATATGAATGGTTGTGATTGTCCCGTGACCTAATGAGAATGGCCCTTTCGTTACTCTTCACATTACTCTTGTTTCCCCATTTGTTCTTGATCTGGTTATTATCTCTTATACATTATGTCGCATTTCTTGTCTTTGATAGTTCATCAACTTGTGAAATGTAAAATTGTTTTGACAACTTATATCGATATTCTATACTTCATTCTAATCAAGCCTATCAAAGAAAAAGAAGTATGACAGAGAAAGAACTAAGCCGGCTTCTTCAATATCACAACGTGACACTCCAAATTACAGTCGTGAATTTTGACTTCTCACAACATCAATCTTTTTATGTATTCCCTCCGTCCTAAAAAGGAGTTCCACAATTCTATTTTGATTTGGTCATAATCTATTTTTCCATCATAAGTTATTATAGAAGGATGAATTTATTGTAGTAGTTGACAGTTCAGCCATTAAATTAAGATTTAACGTGATTCAATTAAATTTGTTTCCCAAAACACAAAATCCTTATTTGAGGCAAGGCGTTTTTACTTATAGATATAAGCGAATAAATACAGAACTATTAAAATCTTACCATAGATTGCAAGAAAAGAAACAAAAGCCAATTTTGGAAAAAAATAGCACAAAAGTGAATTCTATATTCCTACAAAAATCAAATGAGACATCCTCCGTAGGATGGAAGTAATATTTCATGTTTTTGGTATATATGCATGTCTTTACAACGAATAGATTTCCATAAGACTAATTGTAAGAGAGTGCTTCTGCATGAATAAAAATATGTGATATTCAGATATTCATCTCGGCCACTTCTATTTATTTGATATTATTCATTTGATACAATAAAGTTTGATTCTGAATTTTCACAGCGAGTTGGAGCTTAAGCCTGAGGGAAAGCTTAATGTAACTGTCATGAGGGCTACCGATCTGAAAAACATGGAGTTCATAGGGAAATCTGATCCGTACGTTGTTGTGTACATACGCCCGCTGTTTAAAGTCAAAACGAAAGTTATAGATAATAACTTGAATCCTGTGTGGTATGAAACATTTGAGTTAATCGCAGAAGACAAGGAGACACAATCTCTGTTTCTTGAGGTTTGAATCTCTTACTTTCAGTATTTACTTGTGCAGTATTTTCTATAGTTCCTTGAAGATGAGCATATCTGTTCAGCATGAATCATGAGGGGGTACCCACTTTGGGTAGTATCGAAGGGAGATTATAGACCGTTGGATTACGAATGATGATGTCTGTATTTTCACTTATAACATCATCATATCGTTATCCAATGGCTTACAACTTCACTTGGTAAAATTATGACAAAACACCCATGTCTCATGCCCGTGTCCAACACTGCATAGAGTGCTTTTCCGAAATGTCAGTGCAATATAGCACCCCACTCTTTCTCGAGATTCTGACCACTCAAGTTTAGAGACTTCGAAGCAGAAGCGAATTTGCGGACATTCCTACATTGCTTATTTTCAGTCAGAAATGACTTTTTCTATGTGTTTGCAAACACTACCTTAATTATGACAAAACTCTGCCATCAATCAAGTCATGTATTGGTCCTCATTACTGGCTAAATGCTAAATTGTTTATGAATGTCCATTGTGAAAACAGGTATATGATGAAGACGACATTGGGCAGGACAAGCAACTGGGTATCGCGAAGATGTCACTTAGCGAGCTAGAATCTGAAAAATGTAAAGAAATGGAGATAAGGTTGCTCCCAGCGCTCGATATGCTTAAAATCAAAGATAAGAAAGATAGAGGAACGCTAACGATTCAGGTACACGCCTAGCAAATTGACGTTTTATAAAATCTTTTAGCATTTGTTTGTCGGTCAGGATTTTCTATAAATACAAGTATCTATTTATTGGTGTAACACCAATGTTACACCAAAATGTTATAGAAAATCGTGATGGTCTGTCTTATTGTTATGGGTTGTGATTTATGTGTCTTTTCACGCCTTGATCACGTTTTTGGAAGCACTCTTCCTTTTTCCACCCTTTTCATTATTTAGTGGTTGTTGGATGTGTTAGATATTATTATTGCTCTCCTAATTAGATTAGTATTATTATTGCTTTCCTAGTTAGACTAGTATTCTTATTACCTTATTTATCTTTCCTTGTTTATAGCTTAGGGTTTACTTGTTTACAAAGTCTATGTAATTCTATAAATATATTACTCAATAATACAAGTTCCCTACGGGGTTTTCTCTAATCTAACAGGATGATTAATGATCTAAAACTTTTTCGGAAAAGAACGGGTTGGGTTTTATACCTTCAGAGATTTCACGGACTCAAGACCCGCCCGAATATGAGAAATGCCCCTTAAGCCACTTTAAATTTTTAAAATTATTTTTTGAAAAAATTTCAATGGAACTTTCTAAATGAGGAAATAATTTTATTAATACAAAATTATTTCTTTTCAAATTTATGTCTGCCAGTTTTAGTTTTTGAAAAAAAAAAAAAATGTATTCGACGGCTATAATCTTATATACTTATAAATTTAGTTGTTACTTTCTTGTTTTAATTATAAGAGTATTACATTTGTGTTTTTTAAGTGAGTATATATTTCATGTTTCGAATCAAAAATGCTAATGCGAAATCAGGTTATGGTCTCAGAACTTGTGCAGACCCCGACCTTTATATTTATGTTTTATACGTGAGCATATATTTCGTGTTTTCTTATACATATAGATGTTCATAATATTTAAATGGGTTGGCTCCGCATCCAAAATGCTAAAATCCGAGGCCAAATTAAGGTCTAAAAAGATGTCTCAAGCGGGGTTGCTCTAGGGTTGACCCGGACCCGATTATGTTTAGCTATGTTTTGGGATGGTATTTTGCCGAGAAATTTATGGGGACATGTGTATATTTGATGAGATTGTGTTTAATTTTATTTTGGGAGTTGGTTTTTTGGTGTTTTTTTTTTGTGAGATAGTGTTTGGTTTTGTTTTCAGATGAAACAAAAATTACTGTAGCAGTCAAATCATGAACTTTTTGTCTGTTAATAATTAATTAATGATTGAAAGTTAAGGTGGGGAGAGACAAAAGTAGGGGACAAAACCTGGATTATAGATTTTTAAATAAATAATCATTGTGTTTTTATTTTTACCAAAAAAGTAACATATTTTTGGAACACAATTGGACCAAAATTTTGGGCCAAAACTAAAGATAAAAGCTTGGTTTCTCAGGTCTTATACCATAAATTTACCAAAGAAGAGCAACTGATTGCCCATGAAGAAGAGAAGAGGATCTTAGAAGAAAGAAAGAATTTGAAAGAAGCCGGAGTAATCGGGACCACTATGGATGCTGTTGATGGAGCAGCCTCGACAGTTGGATCCGGCGTTGCAGCTGGAGCCGGTTTCTTAGGTAATGTTGGTACCGGTCTAAGCAAGGCCGGGAAGTTCATGGGTAGGACCATCACCGGGCAACATGCCACTCGGAGGAGTGGATCTTCAACCCCCGTAAACTCTATTGAAGAAAATGGAGGTGCGAAGCCACGGTAGATCTTACGGTCTATGCATACGCTTTAGTTTCATGATAAGTAAAACATGTGATTATTAGCGAGTCAGAGACCTAGTATAATTACAACAGCTCATGTATCGTGGTCTTCATGCAGGTCCCACTACATGACTAGGTTCTCAATTTCTGATTTCTATACAGGTTACTCATTTTTTCCGGTATACGGTTCATGCTTTCTTCACGGTCTTAAGAGTAGGACTCTTTACATGAACAGATATAATGGCCACATGTTATTGTTATAGAGTATTTGTAGCTGCATGAACTGAGATTTCTTCATGAGATATAAAGCCTTATTCTTTAATGATTATATATATATATATACATATATATTAGTATACATACATTAGTTATTGTTTCCAACTTTATATGTGATGTAATGAGGAGGATATCTTATTATTTCAATAATTGATTAGTAATAAATCAATAATGGGGACAGTTGTGTTGAGTTTCAAATTAATGGTTCACATCATCACATGTGAGTCTGGAATGCCACTTCCGAAAATAAAAATAAAAATAAGACACAAAAAAAAGAGTTGACATTGAAGGTGTCATTTTATTGTACTTAAGAGATTATTTTAAACCATAATCACGTATCTTAATTTGTAAACACTTCTCATATATATATATATATATATATTCATCAAACTGGTAACATGTAAATAAGAAAGAAATTTTAGTTCAAACCTAGTTCGATAGAGTATATATAAGTATACATAATTCACAATTTATTCATCAATTACATAACAAATATATATACTTTCACTCCTCTTTGAATTACATTTCAGTTCAATTAAATTAAGTCAACGTTAGATTTATATCTCATAAAAAAGTACTTACTAATTAAATTATGTGTTAATGCATGCAACATGGCTTTTATTTGCCTTGGATATATACTAGTGGGACAGTTGTTTTAAATAATTTAAATAGATGGTTTCACATTCACCTAAAGAAAAATTATAGAAATTTGGGTTTCACATGTGAGTTGTTGTGGCCTTAAATTTATGAACAAAATAATTTACAAATTGAAATGCATTGTTGATGGAGGTGATCAGTCCTGATGTCACGTTTGGTACAAACTCATGTAACGTCATTAAAGCTAAAGAAGAATAACGTATTCTAACCAAAAAAAAATTAAATATTGACAATGATAAATTTACTATAATTTGAAGGTGTAGTCTATAGCAGTCCAAACTCATAGTTAATTTGATCATGATAGATATTTCATATTACCACAATAACATTAACTGTGGTGGAAAAAAAATGATAATTATTTTAAACCCCAATAAATCATGATGGACGAAATACTAATCTAACCTCTTTTATCGTGGATGAAAAGTCATGTTTTTTGTAATAAACTAAATATTGACAATGAGTATAAACTATGTGCAATGTTTTGGCCGTGCTTGCAGATATCACTACTAAAATCGAGGCGAAGCCACGGTCAATTAATTTTAATCATGACAAATGGACTTTTCACTGTGACTAAGTAACATGGGCAATTTTTTTTTCTTTTTGTAGTGCAGGTAATATTATGACGTAAATTTATATTTTTAATCTTCTTGTTTTTTTTTATACTTCCCATAAGTTGTTAAACTTGGCGTCCTTATGCAACTAAAAAGGGCTTTTTTGTCTTGGAATTACTTTTAAAATAAGAGAAAAATTTATAGAAACATGAATAAGTTTTTTGATAGATAAAGTTAATTAAAGCATTATGCATCACTTCCCTGAAAATTGAGGTTTAGTTTGACTAATTTGACCTTTCTTAAGCTACTAATTACTATCATTATATATATGATAATATCTTTATTTGTGACCACGTTCAAATTATTGGTGTTTATATGTAAAAATATGTATAAACTTTCTCTGAGAAATCACAATTTACAACCCGAATTATTTTTATTTTGGAGTCAGCCATGGGGAAAATTACATTTTTCGTCCCTAAAGTTGTAGCCAAAAACAGATTTGGTCCCTCATGTTTCAGACTAGACACATTTGGTCCTTCAACTTACAAAAAGAGAACACATATCCTCCTTGCCGTCAATTTGCCGTTAAGAACTAACGGAAGTGCCACGTGTCGCGCGTGTGAGCTGCTGTATAGTGTTAAATACGGGAAAATTACATTTTTCGTCCCTGAAGTTGTAGCCAAAAACAGATTTGGTTCCTCATGTTTCAGGCTCGACACATTTGGTCCTTCAATTAGTTCATTATTTTATTTTATTTTTATTTATTTTATTTTTTATTTACATTAATTTTTTGTTTTTAGTTAATTTTATTATTTAAAATAATATTTAACTTTTTTATTTTTGAAATATTTTTATATTAATATTTTAATCAGATTTTATTTTATTTATTTTATTTTTTATTTACATTAATTTTTTGTTTTTAGTTAATTTTATTATTTAAAATAATATTTAACTTTTTTATTTTTGAAATATTTTTATATTAATATTTTAATCAGATTTTATTTTATTTTTATTTATTTTATTTTTTGACGATATGTGTTCACTTTTGGTTACAACTTCAGGGGACCAAATCTGTAATATTGTTCCCGCCGTCAATTTGCCGTTAAGAACTAACGGAACTGCCATGTGTCGCGCGTGTGAGCTGCTGTATAGTGTTAAATACTTTTTTAATTATTATACTAATATTTTAATTAGTCGTTTATTTTATTTTTATTAAAATTTAATATAAAATAAAAAATAATGAAAATTTTGATAAAAATAAAAATAATTAAAATTTGTAATAAAAAAAAAGTTATTTAAAATTTATAAATATTATTTTAAATAATAAAACTAACTAAAAATAAAAAAATAAAGTAATAAATAAATAATTATAATAAAATAAAAATAATTAAAACATTAATTTTTTTAAAAAAAATATTTCAAAATAAAAAGTTAAATATTATTTTAAATAATAAAATTAAATAAAAATAAAAAATTAATGTAAATAAAAAAAAATTGATTAAAATATTAATATAAAAATATTTAAAATAAAAAAGTTAAATATTATTTTAAATAATAAAATTAAATAAAACTAAAAAATTTATGAAAATAAAAAATAAAAAATAAAATCTGATTAAAATATTAATATAAAAATATTTTAAAAATAAAAAAGTTAAATATTATTTTAAATAATAAAATTAACTAAAAACAAAAAATTAATGTAAATAAAAAATAAAATAAAAAAAGTAAAATCTGATTAAAATATTAATATAAAAATATTTCAAAAATAAAAAAGTTAAATATTATTTTAAATAATAAAATTAACTAAAAAAAAAAATTAATGTAAATAAAAAATAAAATAATTAAAAATAAAATAAAATAATGAACTAATTGAAGGACCAAATGTGTCGAGCCTGAAACATGAGGGACCAAATTTGTTTTTGGCTACAACTTCAGGGACGAAAAATGTAATTGTCCCGTATTTAACACTATACAGCAGCTCACACGCGCGACACGTGGCACTTCCGTTAGTTCTTAACGGCAAATTGACGGCAAGGACGATATGTGTTCACTTTTTGTAAGTTGAAGGACCAAATGTGTCGAGCCTGAAACATGAGGGACCAAATCTGTTTTTGGCTACAATTTCAGGGACGGAAAATGTAATTTTCCCTCAGCCATGCTAACATTAATAGTGAAAGTAAGACTATTGGAGCTTATTGTTGGGAGGCGGTCAAAGATGAAGCGAGGCCCCGGGTAGGTAGGAGCACCCACCCCCCTCAACTTTGAGAAAAAAAAATATTTTTGATATTTTGCCCCCTATATTAAACTTCGTACCCCTGTAAACACGAAACCTGCACACATCCCCATGTGTTAAAAATATAGCCTGAAATGCCTCTATGATTTTCAAAATCCTACACGAAACCCCCAACCCGTTAGAAATCCGCGGAAGGTAGCATTCATGGGCAGTGTATTTGAAGCAAGTTTTGGGCGATTTTGCAAATTAAATATAACATAGGGGCATTTCAGGCTATATTTTCAACACATAGGGGATGCGTGCAAGTTTCGTGCTTCACAGGGGTATGATATGCAACTATCCTAAATTTTAATTTTTGACATTCGCCCCCCCAAAATTCAAAAATATAAAGCTTTGCCCCGAGTTTTTTTCATTCTCCCTCCTAAATTTTGAATCCTGGTTCCATCCCTGGAGGCGGTTACCGATATAGCTACGTAAGCGCACCATCACTACAAGCTTATCACCTCAATTCGGTATTGACTCCACCATCCTTGGCATATTCACATCAAGCACATTTAAAAAGAGGCTGATCAAGTAGCGGACGGAATGGCTAACTCGTGCATGCACCATGAGATGCGATTTTTACTTGGCTCGAACGATGAAATAGCTACATATATGGACCTGGATAGAATGGAAACTACTTGGCCTCGAGCCACGACCGGGTTTGTCGGGATAATTAATTAGGGTACCCCTCCCCCAAAATAAAAAAAGAACACCGCCCCAGCCTTACTCTTGCCCCCCTCCACACACACACACACACAAATAAAAGTAAAAATTAGACATTCAAGATCAAGTGGATATTCATAAATTCTAAATTAATAATTTAGTGTTTTATCTCGTATTTCACTGTATTAATACATGTCAAAAACTATATTCTTATATATAAATTTATATTTATGTGCACTTAATATATATATATATATTAGAAAATAAAAGAAAACTCACAAAAGTGGAATAAAAGATTTGAAATGCACATAAATGGACATAGGAAAGAAATACATGAAGCCCTACTGAGAAGGTGTTTATGCCGGCACATTTTGGATCTTCTGTTTCAGCCTAAATAAATTTTATATGTGTATTCAAATGAATTTCATTTCTTGCACACCCAATGCTATGGTTCGTAAGAAAATTATTTAACGAGACTATTGTAGATACTTGGTATGCTCATATAATATGAAACATCAAATTAGAAGAGAGAAACGAAATGAACTCGATTTCTAAAGAATTCTAACTAGTAGTTTGGGAGTCTAACATTTATTGAAAATTATAGTCACTATAAAAATAAAATAGGGGTTCTAGACATGTCTTATTTGATTCACTATTGAGAAATAAAGATATAGTTTAGGTGTTGACTCGTGGATGTAGACAAGTTATGTCAAACCACGTTTAAATACTTGTGTTGTCATTCTTTTATGCTTCTTTGTTTTATAGTTTTTCTTGTTTATGTTTTTGTAATCTGATACCACCGTCCCTAACAACAAATATAGAATTAAAGAAAATAATAATAATAATCATAATAATAGAAATATCTCTTTTCTATGACTTCTACTTATCGATCCCGGCCCAGAAAAGTGCCCGACCAGGCCCCTATTGCTGAATGAAAGAAAGGGTTTATGAGTCCTAACCCTGTAAGCCCACACCTGTGTAGAGTAGATCGTTGAACATCTGCGGCACAAATGTATTTTTATTACATTTAAGTTCGATTAAATATAACTTTGCGTTTGACTTATCCCATAAAACAATTCCTATTAAATAATGCTACATGGCTCTCATTTGCCTTAGATAGTACCTAAAGGAACAGTTGTTTTAAATAATTCAAGTAAATGGTTTTACATATGAGTTCTGGGGAAATGCCTCATATTTGTGAACTAAAGAATTAAAAATTAGAACGCGTTATTGATGGAGGTACATCCTGATGTCACATTTATAAAGTCATCACATTTATAAAGTCACAAAGATATAATAATGTAACATGTCATCAAAGAAAGATTATTGGAACATGTAATATATTAAAGGGAATTTTCGATCACACAATGTTGTCATACCAATGAAAGATTAACAAATGTTTATTTAAAAACAAATATAACTTGTGTTGTCGATAAAGGGGGTTGGGAGAGTAGTGTTTTATATAACTTTGAGAGTGGTTGTACAAGAGTGATTTTCTTGAGTTTGTCGATAAACTCAAGTGTGTATTTTTGTACCAGTAAATTTCTCTCATAGTAGAAGAACGGAAACTCTCGTGGACGTAGGCGGATTTTGCCGAATCACGTAAATCTTGTGTGCATTATTGTTATATTTTCGGGTATTATTTTGTCATTAACTTGTTGGTGGGACTTGCCGAATCTTAATAAGTTAAATTTCGGGCCCAAAACTTCCGCTGCGCCCAACACATTATACTCTGCCACCCAATTTGTGCGCATTGAGAGATTACACATTTATAAAAAAAAAATCGTCTTCTTTCAAGGCATGAAAACATGTCAAAAAGAAATCACACGATTCATGAATGAGGGTAATCAAATAAAATGTATAGCTTCGAAATAAAATACTTGAGTGTATATATATATATATGTGTGTGTCTGTAAATTTGGGAAAATTAAAATCATTGTAATTTATAATTAATTAAGGTATGTTACGTGAAATTTCATTGGACTAGTGATCCTTAATTAATCTAAACTACGTACTGGAATCTGGAGAACTTTAAATCAAAGATTCAAAATTATTATAATCTTCGTATAATGCCAAAATAATGTTAGTTAGTCATAAAATATCGTTAAATTAGAGGAATTTGCAAGTAATGCGGCCAACTCAACTGATTATTTTAATTTGTATCCATATTTTCTCATGTGGGGATAGAGACCATTGACCCCGCTGTAAAATTAATACACTATCCATCGTGTTTCTGATTTTATGTGGGAACAAAATTGCAATTTTAGTATACTGATATGTCATGCACGTTTTTTTGGTAAACTAATATGAGAATTAGTAATTTGAGTATGTCATCGGTTAAAAAATTGGCAATTTTAGTATAATTTACGTTGGAAAATTTGAATTTTGCCTGACATTATAACATGAACATCAGAATTTGGGGATTGATTTTTATTTGAAAGGTAAATTGATGATGTGGCATCAAACAAGATAATAAACTAGTGACATGACGACCATTTGGACAAAGTTAAAAAAATTTGCTATTAGGGAGGTTTGAACACATAAACTTAGAGCAAAAAATAAATACTTTTAACACTCCACCACATGCCAAAACTTGTTTTAATTAGTTTTAGTTTAGTTATTTATAATAGTATTTCCATTTAGTTACTTAGCAATATTCTTCTCCAAAGTAATTTTCTTCTTAACATAAAAACATAACTTTAACAATATTGTAATAAACACTACAACAAAAGTAACGTTAGTGACAAAATTAGAATTGACAATATCTGGGCTAATGAACAAACGCGTCACTGGACAAAGACAAATGAAACAGAGGAAATTTAGACATGCATACATCGCTTTTGTTGCTGGGCAAGCAGAACCCAATGAGAAGGAAGAGGAGCTCGTAAAAGTGTTAATGATAAATGACTGTCTTAAAAGGAAAGCACCTGAAGACACTAGGTTGCATAATGAGAATCTCAAGAGATCAAACACTTACCTTTCCTGCAAGGAGAAGGGTCACTAGAGGCGTGACTATCCCCTAAGAAAGGCAAGAGCTGCTAAAGGTATGGAACTTTATGTTTTGGACATTAATTGTTCTATGACTGTATTTTCCACTTCATGAATTCTAGACTCAAGAGCTAGCGCCCATGTCTGTGTTTTGAAATAGGATCTGGAAAGAAGTATAAGGCTTGAGGAGCAAGGAATGATAATCCATGTAGGCAGCGGACATAGTGTGGAAGCTACTCACATAGGATCCACTTCTTCATTTTTATCTACTGGACATTTACTAGTTTTAGATGATTGCCTTGTTTTGCCCAATGGGCTTAAAAACATTTGTTCTGTTCTCTTATTAGTTAGACTTGGATACGATTTTCGGTTTTTGAACAACGTTTGCAATATTTATTTTAGAAATAAGTTTGTTGGCTCTGCATCTTTAGTAAATGGTTTATATTACTTGAATGTCCAAAATAGATGTATTGTGAATACAATCACCAAGAAACGAGGTATTTCTGGGACAAACCAAAGACTTATCTAGCACTTGAGACTAGGTCATGCTGGAGAATACAAGATTCACGAACTTGAGAAAAATGGGCTAATAAGCACATTTGGGTCAGACCCACCCCCCACTTGCGAATCTTATCTCAAAGGCAAAATGACTAGGTCACCCTTCACAGGGCATTTTAAATGAGCCAATGAAGTCCTTCGTTTAATACATACTGACGTTTGCGCGACTTTCGGGAAAATAGCTCGTGGAGATTTTCAATACTTCATTACATTTACTGACGACCACTCTAGATATGGTCTCATACACTCAATGAAGCATAAGTCTGAATCTATTGAATGGTTTAAAGAATTCAAGGCCTTGGTTGAAAACCAAATTGACAAACGTATAAAAACACTACAATCTGATCGAGGTGGAGAATATATGAGTGCCGAATTTGGTGAGTTCTTAATTGAACATGGAATTGTATTGCAATTGACTCCTCCTGCAACTCCACAACTTAATAGGGTAGCCGAACAATGAAATAGAACACTATTGGATATAGTTTGATCAATGCTTAGCCACACAGATCTTTCTATATCGTTGTGGGGCCATACATTGCTCACAGCAGCCCACATCTTGAGCAGGTGTCCATCTAAGTTTATTCCTAAAACTCCTTATTAGATATGGAGCAGAAACATGCTTAGTTTTAAACACATTAGGATATGGGGTTGGCCAACCTATGTGAAAAAGACAAAGATGGAGAAATTGGAAGATAAATCTTGAAAAGGTCAATTTGTTGGTTTCTCAGAAGATTCTATGGGATATCTCTTCTACCTGCATGATGATCAAAGAGTCATTGTGGCCCTACATGCGTACTTTCTCGAAGACGAGCTCGTTTGAGAAGGTGGTGAAAGAAGAAAAATTGTTCTGGAAGAACAAAGCAAAATCCCTTCAGAGACCACTGTTTAAGAGACTCGAAATGAACCTAACCATATGTAACCACCATCGCGTAGATCGAGTAGAGTATCTCAGCCTCCTGAGAGATATGGTTATTTGCTATAAAGAGAGCATACTTTGTATGCCGTAGCAGAAAAAAACTATGGAGATGATCCCTCTATTTTTGAGCATGCGATGGAGGATATAGATTCTGTGAAATGGCTTAAAGCTATGAAGACAAAGATGGATTCGATGTGCTCGAACCAAGTCTGGACTCTAGTGGATCGCCCTAGGGGTATTGCACCAATAGGATGCAAGTGGATCTACAAAAGAAAGATTGGTCCGGACAGCAAGGTCGATACTTTTAAAGTTAGGCTTGTGGCAAAGGGTATAGTCAAAAAGAGGGTATTGACTATGAGGAAACCTTATCTCCTATCGTCATGATCAAATCCATTATAATTCTGCTTGCAATAGCCACACACCTAGACTATGAAATCTGGCAGATGGATGTGAATATTGCTTTCTTGAATGGATACCTTGAGGAGGACATCTATATGGAACAGCCCAAAGGTCTGGTGTCCAATGAAGATTCTCATAAGGTGTGTAAATTGAATAGATCAATATATGGACTTGAACAAGCATCGCGGAGTTGGAATCTTCGTTTTGATGAAGAAGTTTGGAACTATAGCTTTATCAAGAACGAAGATGAACCATGCGTTTACAAGAAATCTAGTGGGAGTAAAATATTGTTTTTGATCCTGTATGTAAAAGATACACTATTGAGAAATAAAGATATAGTTTAGGTGTTGACTCGTGGATGTAGACAAGTTATGTCAAACCACGTTTAAATACTTGTGTTGTCATTCTTTTATGCTTCTTTGTTTTATAGTTTTTCTTGTTTATTTTTTTGTAATCTGATACCACCGTCCCTAACAACAAATATAGAACACTACAAGAAAACAGAGCTTCAGAGATGGAAAAATCCGTCTCTGAAAACCAATTTTCCGTCTCTGAAAATAATCAGAGACGGAATTTTTCCGTCTCTGACACCCGTCTTTAAATAGCTCGACGCTGATTGAGATGGAATTTTTCCGTCTCTAATTTCAGAGACGGAAAATTGTTCCGTCTCTAATCCCGTCGCTTTTTTCATGACTCTTTTACAAATAATCCGTCTCTATATTTTGTCTCTAATCCGTCTTTAAATCCGTCTCTAATTATATTCAGATTCGGTAACTAATCCGTCTCAAAATTTCATGGAATCCGTCTCTAATCCGAACTCAAAATCCGTCGCTGGTTCCAACGATATATCCGTCTCTAAATCCATCTCTGATTCCAACTCAGTAACTGTCTCTAAATCCGTCTCTGATTCCAATTTAGTATCCGTCTCTAAATTCATCTCTGATTCCAACTCCGTATCCGTCTCTAATTTTCGTCTCTGATTCCAACTCCAAATCCGTCTCTGATTCCAATTCCAAATCCGTCTCTGATTCCGTCTCTGATCGCGTTTCAATATAGGTCTCTAATTCCGCCTCTAATCTGTCTTTGCTCTTTTCTAAAATTGTCTCTAAATCCGTCTCTAAATGAAGCTAAAAAATTTATGAATATAACATTTTATTTGCTAAATTCATATAATATCAAACCTGGTAAATAACGAATAATTCAATGAAATCAACAAACATTAACTAAACAATATCGCACCTATCAACAAAATGCAAACAACTAATTAACATCACAATCGAAGTATCTAACACAATCATTTCAACACTACATCATTCTAACAATATATCATTCTAACAGACAACCTTGTCCAATCAATTAGTCCCGACATCTACACAAAAGTATCAAACTGACAGACAATTAACAAGAGTTACTATTAATCATCAAAGTATATAACCAAAAAACACCAATTAACTACCTCCATCTGAACCTCTTTGGTCATTACAATTTCCAGATCCACCGGGGAATTTGTGGTTTGGATATCCTACATCTTGAACAAATTTTCGCAGCATCTCCTCCATGCTCACTTTCATCTCCTCTTTCATTCGTTTAATCTCGTCATTCTTCATTTCAATAATTGCATCTCTTTTTCTCACTTCCTCAAACACGTTTTCTATCAATTTCTTGTTCTCTTCATTGTTTTTTCTTTGGTTTTCTCGCACATCTTCTATCTCTTGTGTTAATCCTACAATTACCTCACGAGACTCTCCCCGACCAGCAACTGATGAGCTGGAGCTCACACTATAACTCCCAGAAGTTTTGCATTGCCCAACTCCGTACAAACGGCCCTTTGATGGGCCTCCAGTCACTTCGCACCATGATGAAAAATCAAATGACGGTAACGAGGAGGAATCACTGGGACCCTGCTTTGCCCTGTATTCTTCCTGTGCAAATATATGACAAAAATTGTTAATTCTTAATAATATATTAACAAGTAAATGAAACAAAACATCCCCTATACACACAGATTATCCATTAAGCTGCCAATTCAAATTCGTTCTTGACCGTCCAGCCTCCAGTATTTTGGGCATAACTGCTTCATTAGAAATCGGATTGAGTTGATTTTTTAGGAAAATTAAAGCTAACAGAAAGGGCTACAATTCGTACGTTGAGATCTGGAGCAAAAGACGTAATCTACAAGGCGTAAATTGAGCAACAGAGGCGGATCTAGTGAGCTTTGAGCAGCAGAGGCGGCGGATTTGGTGAGCAGCAGGTTGGTTGCAAATGTTTTTGTGAAATTTGCTAAGTCCCAAATAATATATCCCTATTTTGTCTTAACTCTTGGATAAAAGATATAAAAGTATTTTGGGCTTTTGTAAGTAACAACAGGTGCCTTAGTGTGGTGGTAAGGAGCTTAGAGTTTAAGTGGGTGGTCTTTGGTTCGATTCTTTGAAGTAGCATTTTAGTTTTTTTTTAAATATTAGTCATTGTTAATTCAATCTAATTAAAATAAATATGAATTATATTTTTAACTTGAATTACTTCTAGTCTTCAAATATTTTTAATTTAATATTTATTTTTATTTCAAACATACATGAAAAATACAAACGAATATATATAGTATAAATAATATTTCAACACATTTGACAACAAAGTTGACTCGGTGCAATTTTCATTCTCCTTTTATTCTAGGGTAAGCCCCTTTTATGAAACGAATTTGCACAGTAGATGACGCGGTAGCTTCATACACTCTAATTGATGCTCTCTTATACACACCAATTGGATCATCAAAAAATTGATTAACACAGTAGATATTTAGTGTATCCAACCCAGTTGCTTGCGACAACACGTACAGAATGTAGCTTAGCTCGCAATCAGAACCCGAGAAGTTGAAGATCGTGACCTCATTCAATGCCTCCAATCCCATTGCTTGCAACTTCCAGTCCTTTACGTAGTTGGATACACTATTGCCCGCGTTTTTCCATGGTGCACCCTACACATGTTAAGTCAAATACAATTTTATTTTAGAAACCCAAACAAAGAACGTGTTTAATAAACCATGTAATAACTAATCTCTTGACAAACCATAAAACTTAAAATATTACCACCAAATCGACTTTAAGCTCATTCAAGCCTATACATCTACTGATGAGCACCAATGTGACAGCAAGATTGTCAAGCAGCTTTGAACACCTGATCTTTAGGCTGTGCATATTAACAAAAAAGTACTTCGCCATAATGCGATATAGAGACTCCGCATGCGCCAACCTCTAAACAAACAATTCAAAAATAAATAAATCAAAACAACTTCTTAAAAGCATTTGTACTTATTCAAACAATGATAGATAGATATACCCTAACAAAATCAACCGGGACACATGCTCGTTCGCTGGACAACAATTCTTTCGTCATTTTTACAACCTCTAGAAGTAGTCGGTATGTCGAGCAAGTTGATGACATGTAGTATCGATGATCATGTACTATCCACTGTAAAGAACGAGCTAACGGCCCCAATACTTGTAAATGACCCGGACCCTGTTCGTCTTGTTTCAATAAAATAACAAGGACATCTACATTGGGGAAGTGTACTTTTATATTCACATTTCCTTGGGCCCGATTGAATGCCATCTTGAATATTTTTACAGAAGGCAAATATGCCTCAAATTCTGTTAGTCCTCTAAAATCACAGTTCAATAACTGCAAATCATTCAACTCGGGACACCATTTTCCAAGGCGGGAAGAAAATGTGTTATCATATAGCACGATGTGCTTCAATATGAGTCTTTTTAAATTTCGTAAATTATATCTATCTTCCCACCTAACAATGTAGTTCGGTAGATATAATTTTAACTGAACAAGAGTGTGTGACAAAAACAGGCCGTTAGGGAGTGAAGTGGACAACCGGCCGACTAATTTCAGTATACGCACAGAATGATCTATTCCAAACGCCACCCACTCTTGCCTTATCCAATGCAATGCCTCGGCCCCCATTGGTAACTCAAAGCTCAAGGTTTCAACCACACTTTCATTATGTTCAAGTATAGTGCGATTAACAAAATTAATAAAATCTAAACCATGATAACCCCTTTGTTCGAAACGGTTAATATCGAATAAAAGAGTAGGGATGGAATACCAACAATGTTGAAAATATTTTGATAAAAGACCCAATCGGGCTGCATCCACAATGCATGCATCCCTTGATAACCTTCTCATGACATGAAAAATTATATCCTCACAAAGGAAACTAAGTCCATTATTAGAAATTGTACCTCGTTCCATGATTGTTTATATGAACTATCCTCTGTTTATACTCTGTTTGTACCTTAAGCATACGACAGGAGCTGGAGGTTGATGACGACGTGCGGCTGGGCGGAGGTGATAGAGTATGGCTGATTTGGGCGGAGCTTGAGCAGCAGAGGCGGATCTGGTCGGAGCTTGGCAGAGTTGGTTTGTAGATTTTTTGTGAAATTTGCCAAGTCCCAAATAATATATCCCTCTTTTATCTTGACTCTTTGATAAAAGATATAAATATATTTTGAGCATTTGTAGTTAAAGGTAGTTAACCTTTACCTTTAACTTTAATTAACCTTAACTTATTAGGTAAAAAAATAGTGATAAAAGAGAAAAACAATGCAATGAAACGATGGACCTAATTGACAACTTTAATTAACCTTTATCGAGGATATGGAATTTCAAGATCTGTCCAAAATCTTTCATCGAGATAAGAAAATAACTTTAGGGTACAAATAATTATTATTAAATATAAGCACATTAAATGACACGACGACTGAGTAAAAAATGTCTCTTGACATTAAAGCGAGCACAGTCACATGTCTTTTGATCTTCACTAACTTTATTGTCCAAATTTTACAATCATTTCATTGGAAAATTCTATTTAAGCGAATATTTAGTCTTTCAACTATTGTAAAGATTCTTTTTATAATAATAATAATAATAATAATAATAATAATAAGAAGAAGTAATGTTTTATGTCATCTCTGATTAGTCACTGTTCTACCATTTCTTTAGTTTTGTTAAGGAAAAAAAATGCAATAAATGAAATTGATTGACTTTAATTTGCTTGATTAATCTTTACCTTAACAAAATAATATTTTACCACATGAGTCGTTGGTAGTGAAAGGGAGGACTTGACTTTAACTTTAACTTTAACTTTAACTTTAATTAACTTTAACTTTAGCCCAATTACCTTTAACTTTAGCCCCGCCATGTCCGAATTAGCCCTAGCCCAATTGACATTTTTAGTCCTAATGATTTAAATATTTAGAATATATCCCCTCATCTTTACCTTTAACTTTAATTAACCTTAACTTATTAGGTAAAAAAATAGTGATAAAAGAGAAAAATAATGCAATGAAACGATGGACCCAATTGACAACTTTAATTAACCTTTATCGAGGATATGAAATTTCAAAATCCGTCTCTAATTCCGACTCTGATTGCCGATGAAAATGAGACTTTTTTTCGGTTTCTAAATCCGTCTCTGTTCGAAATTTAGAGATGGAAAAAATCCGTCTCTAATTCGGTCTCAAACTAAAGATAAATATTTTATTTTTAAATCCGTCTCTAATTCCGACTCTGATTGCCAATGAAAATGAGACATTTTTTTCGTCTCTAAATCGGTCTCTGTTCGAAATTTAGAGATGGAAAAAATCCGTCTCTAATTCGGTCTCAAAATAAAGATAAAGATTTATTTTTAAATCCGTCTCTAATTCCGACTCTGATTGCCAATGAAAATGAGACTTTTTTCCCTCTCTAAATCCGTCTCTGTTTGAAATTTAGAGACGGAACAAATCCGTCTCTAAGTCGGTCTCAAACTAAAGATAAATATTTTATTTTTAAATCCGTCTCTAATTCCGACTCTGATTGCCAATGAAAATGAGACCTTTTTTTCGTCTCTAAATCCGTCTCTGTTCGAAATTTAGAGATGGAAAAAATCCGTCTCTAATTCGGTCTCAAAATAAAGAAAAAAATTTTATTTTTAAATCCGTCTCTAATTTCGACTCTGATTACCAATGAAAATGAGACTTTTTTTCCGTCTCTAAATCCGTCTCTGTTCGAAATTTAGAGATGGAAAAAATCCGTCTCTAATTCGGTCTCAAAATAAAGATAAATATTTTATTTTTAAATCCGTCTCTAATTCCGACTCTGATTGCCGATGAAAATGAGACTTTTTTTCCGTCTCTAAATCAGTCTCTGTTCGAAATTTAGAGATGGAAAAAAATCCGTCTCTAATTTGCGTAATTTAAAGCCTTCCTTTAGAGACGGATTCAGAGATGGAATGTTATCCGTCTTTATATCCGTCTCTAAATCCGTCTCTGTTTTATCCTAAATTTATTTTTCATGAATTTATTGATGAAATTGAGACGGTTTCCTACGTCCGTCGGTGATCCGTCTCAAATCAGAGACGGATATCATTTCCGTCTCAAATTCCGTCTCTGATGTGAGACGGATTCGTGTCAGTCTCTGAAACCTTGTTTTCTTGTAGTGGAAAGAAAATAATAATAATCATAATAATAGAAATATCTCTTTTCTATGACTTCTACTTATCGATCCCGGCCCAGAAAAGTGCCCGACCAGGCCCCTATTGCTGAATGAAAGAAAGGGTTTATGAGTCCTAACCCTGTAAGCCCACACCTGTGTAGAGTAGATCGTTGAACATCTGCGGCACAAATGTATTTTTATTACATTTAAGTTCGATTAAATATAACTTTGCGTTTGACTTATCCCATAAAACAATTCCTATTAAATAATGCTACATGGCTCTCATTTGCCTTAGATAGTACCTAAAGGAACAGTTGTTTTAAATAATTCAAGTAAATGGTTTTACATATGAGTTCTGGGGAAATGCCTCATATTTGTGAACTAAAGAACTAAAAATTAGAACGCGTTATTGATGGAGGTACATCCTGATGTCACATTTATAAAGTCATCACATTTATAAAGTCACAAAGATATAATAATGTAACATGTCATCAAAGAAAGATTATTGGAACATGTAATATATCAAAGGGAATTTTCGATCACACAATGTTGTCATACCAATGAAAGATTAACAAATGTTTATTTAAAAACAAATATAACGATAATTAACTCAAATAATAATTACATAAACAGTTGTAGATTTCTCATTGATGCGATAACATTGTGCGACACTATTATGAGAAAATCCACTTTGTTAACGTAACCGTACATTTCTTTTTTTAATCTCATTTTCGTAGTACTCCTGCAAGCTGTTTAGCATCGCGTTCTTTAAATCATAATCACTCAAAAAGGAAAATAGATGCTACGTGGATTTTTGTTTTGTAACTACTTATAATTAGAGAAGAACTTACAGAAATATGAAGAAGTTTTCTGATAGATAAAGTTATAAAAGCATTATATATCACTCGCACAATAAATGTGAGGTTTAGTTTAACTAATTTGACCTTTCTTAAGCTACTAGTTACTATAATTATTTGATAATATCTTTATTTTTGACATCAACGCTGAAATTATTGGTGTTTATAAGTGAAAATCTGGGTAAACTCCTCTTCGAAATCACAAATTAAGACCCATTTTTTTTTTTTAATTCAGGAGCCAGCCTGCTAAAATTCCTAGTGAAAGTAAGACCACTAGAATACCGCCACCTACTCAAGCCCTGGACCGGTCCAGATCTCACCATTAGGTCCCCCAATAGCGGAGGCATTTACTAAATTACCCTCGGATCCAATGGTGAGATTTGAACCGAGACCAATGGTCTCGATCCAACATAGAATTTCACAGCATTCAAGATGAAATGGACATTCATAAATTATAAATCAATAATCTAGTTTACGTCTCGTATTTGAGGACATAAATACATGTCAATCAATGTTTTCTTAAATATAAATTTTCACATGAATTATATATACTTAATATGTATTTACATATATAATAAAATACAAGATAAC
Organism: Buddleja alternifolia; assembly: GCA_019426215.1. Taxonomy (NCBI): domain Eukaryota; kingdom Viridiplantae; phylum Streptophyta; class Magnoliopsida; order Lamiales; family Scrophulariaceae; genus Buddleja; species Buddleja alternifolia. The sequence continues at coordinate 2,573,434 of CM033408.1, read as the reverse complement.
ATACTATTAGATAATATAATATCTTTCCATATGTTTTTAATATTTATGTTAATTTAGGTTTTCTTATGTTTCCTTGTATTCGTCTTTTCTTGTTTAAAATTAGGGTTTCTTGTTTACCAAGTGCATGTATTTCTATAAATATGTTACTTAGCAATACAAGTTTCCTACGAGGTTTTCTTTAATCTAACATAGTATCAGAGTCATGACATCGAGCCATGGTCTCTCGATCTCTCGCTTTCACTGCCATCCTCAAGTCACTGTCTCCGTCTGGCGCCCCTTATCTAGTTTAGTTTCTTTATCTATCTTTTTATTTCTTTCTCCTATGGCCGCCACCGACAATTTCTTTTCCCTTATCCCATTTCTCTTCTTTTTGTTTTCCTATGGCCTCCACCACCGCCTTCTCTGGTCGTTGGCCACCGCGCTTAGCCGCCACCGCCTTTAGTTTTGTTAGTTGCCGCCGCTCACCCTTCGAAAACGAGGACTTGGAGTCGCCGCTTTTTTATTTTATGCTGCCGCCTTCTCTCTTTGGCAGCAAGTTGCCGCGTTTAGCTGCTGGCACCTTTAGTTTTGTGAGTTGCTGCCGCTCACCCTTGGAAAACGAGGATTTGGAGCCGCCGCTGCCGCTGCCACCTTTTATTTTTGTCGCCGTCTTCTTCTCAAATTCTCTATGATTGGATTTCTTTGGTCCAGTCTCAAACGTTCAAGACTCTCATGTTTCGACTGCGGGGGAGTGTTAATATGTATGTTAATTTGGGTTTTCTTATGTTTCCTTGTATTCGCCTTTCTTTGTTTACAGTTAGGGTTTCTTGTTTACCAAGTACATGTATCTCTATAAATATGTTACTCAGTAATACAAATTTCCTATGAGGTTTTCTCTAATCTAACACATACAATAGTGGAATAAAAGATTCCTATGTGCACATAAATGGACAAAAGAAATACATGAAGTCTACTGAGCTAATGTTTATTTTCGACACTTTTTGAATCTTCTGTTTCAAGCCAAATTTATGTATGTATTCGATTTCACTCATGCACACCCAGGGACCGAGCCAGGAATTTTAGTTCGGAGACGAATATAAAAAACATGGGATAAAGCTTGATATTTTTTTATTTGGGGGGAGGGGGTGCGGAATTCCAAAAATAAAAAAACTATAAGGTGAAACAATAAATTTCTCAAAGTTGAGGGAACCTGGGTGCACGCACCAACCCCTGGCTCCAGTGCACACCCAACATATATATATATATATATATATATATATGTATGTATGATTCGTAAAGAAAATATATATTTCAGGAAACTATATTAGACACTTGATACGCTCCTAATATAATGTGAAATACAATGAAACATCCGATCAGAAGAGAAAGACGAGCTTGCTTTCCAATATATTGGTTTGGGAGTACTTTCAAGTGTAATTTCGGATTTGATCAAATCGAAGCTAAGTATAATTCAAAGTTTAAACAAAAGAAGACTGATGAATCACATGAAATGTATAATTCACTCGCTTTGTGAATTACATTCATATTAAGTTAAACCATGTATGGACTTTTATTTTTTGATTTGAAGTTGCATTAAGTTGATTCGGAGCCCCAATGCTCGAATTCCACAGAGTCGTTGGCCCAAAAATATCAAACTCCAAATCTTTTGTTCTACAGTGATGTTTGATCTCATATTTCTCATCATATACATATACGTATTTCTTATGCACAAGCTTTAGATCACTTGTATATTTAAAAAAAAAAAAAACTTTTACACAATTAACATTTTATAACATAAATGAAAAACAAGATAAACCAACGTTTTGAAATGAAAATCATCTTAATGCACGATACCATGTGAACACACCTAAAACTATACTTTTTTCTTTTTCTTTTTTGACAAACTTAAAACTATACTTAATTATTACGAATTTATGGCAAGTATTACACTCAATTCCTTGCCCTATATAATTCCCATCCGATCATCATTATTTCCACACAAAACAAGTTGAATTCTTCCGTAAAAACACTTATATCTAGTTTCTTGTACAATTTGGCAAGAAATTATCAATGGGGGATCAATACACTTACCCACACACTTGGCAAGAAGCCTTCAAAGTTCTAGGAATTGAATGGAATAGAGATGGCACCTTAAAGAGAGAGATCAATATCCCCATGGTTGAGCCCACCCCCTACGAAGACTCCACCACCCCTCCCCCGCCCGCCCTCTGGCAGGACATCCCTCTCAGCCCATACAACAAAGCCTATATACGTCTCTACATCCCCCTCAACCCTCCAAAGGACAAAAAACTCCCCCTCATTATCTACTTCCACGGTGGCGATTTCGTCCTCTACAGCGCCTCCACCGTCATTTTTCACAACTTCTGCAACGACGTTGCTTCCCAGTTCCCCGCCGTTGTTGCTTCCGTCGAGTACTGTCTTGCCTCAGAGAATCGTCTCCCCGCGGCGTACGACGACGCTTTGAACGCCATCTTCTTGGCTAAAGATCAGGCCTTGGAGAAAGGTGGCTGATTGATTTTGGCACAAAAATTGAAATATTTATTTTTCACTGATATTTGTCACTAATATATTATTATTATTTTATTTTATTTTTCAGGCGGTAGAGATCCGTGAATGGAATACGCTGATTTTTCTAGGGTTTTCTTACTAGAAAGCAGCGCCGGCGCAAACATAGCCTACCACGTGGCACTCCGTGCCCTAGATTTTGATATCAACCCTTTGAAAACCAAAGGGTTGATATTAAATCAAGCGTTTTTTAGTGGGTTATAGAGAACTCAATCAGAAATCAGATTAAAAGATGATCCTTACTTACCTTTATACGTAAATGATGTTTTGTGGAGCTTGGCATTGACCCGGAACCTTCACAGGTATCATGAGTTCTGTAACCCGATATCCAGCGGGACGTATTTGGGACGGGTTTACCGGTTGCCGAAGGTGTTTATTAAAGGTGATTTCGGTGACCCGTTGGTTGACAGGTCGATTGAGTTGGGAAAATTCTTGCAGTCATGCAGGGTGCCTGTGTATCATCGTTTTAATGAAGGAGGGTTTCATGGGATGGAGCTTTCAGACAAGACGGTAGCGCAAAAATTGTACGATGATATGAAGAGCTTTGTAGACGAAGACTATGCGAATTTGCACTCTGAGGATCTTTCTTGTCATCGTGCATGTGGGAATAACACACAATCCACCTTGCACTGTGGGAGATGTGGACACGGAGGACACGGAAATTCCACCTCGTACTATGGGAGAGGTGGACATGGAAATTCCACCGCGCACTACAGAAGAGGTGGATACAGAAATCATCATTGTTGAAATTTGTTTTTACCAAGGTCGTGTTTGGATTGATGGAATCGATTTGACGAACGAATATGGAGAAAAGATTTCAAATGATTTCATGTTCGAGTAATTTGAAATCCATAATAATTATAATTGAAAAAGTAACTCAAAATGATTTCTAAAGGATTTGAACCCCATTATCATAATTTGATATCATCCAATCAAGCTCGATGAATTTCAAATTCATGATCATCAAATCCTTCAATCCAAAACACATCTTGATTGAGTTTCGATCATTTCAATTGTTATTTGTCTTCTTTTTTTCAGTATTTTTCGTATGAGTGTTGTTTGTATATTTAATAGAAATTGTAATTCGAATTTGATTTGTTCAATATTAATGAAATGCATTCGTCTTATAAATTGTATTAGGGAGTTGGAATTTTTCCATTTTAAGTTGTATTATTTCTGCATGGTTTATTGTTTTGAATAGGGCTTAATCGAGCACAAATCGATATTTATATAATAAGTGAATTTTAAATTCGTAGGGCTTAATCAATTTTCACTCTCTCTCTCCCCATCTCTCTCTAAACCCTAGCCTTCCTTTTCTTCTATATTCCTCTGTCGGCGATGGCTTGGTGAAGCAATCGTCTTCTTCACCACTGTTACCACCACCATCGTCGGCGGGTTGGATTGGAGCACCTTTCTTCAACTTGTACATCACATCTTCAAATCTGACGAAACGGCTATGGATCTAACGAGACAGAGACAGATCTGACGAGATGAAGACGGGTGATGCATAAGTTTTTATATAGCATTTTAGATTTTTTTGCTTAGTATTTTATTTTCTCTCTCGTATGAGATTTTGTTTTCTCTCTCGAATGAGAGTTTTATCTCTCCTTGAATAGGAGTTGCACAAGAATTTTCTTGTATTCGGTTGTGAGTTCTTAAAATTTGTTATCTTCAAGAACTTGATAGTTAGTGTTTCAGATGTTCTTACTACATCGTTTGAGTCGATATGAATTGTATTGTTCCAAACGTTGTAAACTTTTGTTTGAGTCGATATGAATTGTATCGTTCCAAACGTTATAAACTTTCGATTGAATGATATATAAGACTAATTTTTCTTCAAAAAAAAATAATTCGTAGGGCTTCTAAATTGGCCTTACACATGCCAATTTTTATTACTTGACTAACAACTAGAGGTAGGAAGATTGAGGGGGAAAAAGTACGTTTTTTTGCCTAAAATGAGAACACGATAAGCGGTACCAAAAGTGAAGTGGATCTATCCTATAATACCAAAAATAATATTTCTCCCGGTTAAGCTCATATGAAAAAGGAGAATATTATGAGATAATTAATTTACACGGGTGAATAATGCTGATTAGGTCTCAAATTTAACATTGTTACTGATATATTTTTAAGAATGTCGATTATAATAATGATAGTAATATTTTTATTATTACTATTATCACTAAAAAGAGATATTAATAATAAGATGTCAAATAACAATGTCAAACATGTCACTAATTATATATATTGAGTGACAAGAAATTCTGTTTTGTCACAAAAATGATTTTTCACAAATTTAATAGTGACAAGAGTTATATATGAATTGTGAATCCTAACAATTATTGAGAAAGATATTCTTGTTACTACTGACGGAAAAATTGCAACATTCATACACTATGTTGGCGTGTACATTTTTTTAGTACACTATGTTGGCCTACTGGCAATTCGGGTACATTAAGTTCAAAAAATTGACAATTTTGGTACAAATTGCACCGAAAAATTTGAATTTCGCCGGAAAAAGTCACGTGGTCAGCACGTGACTCGTGAAATTGGGGATTTTGACCAAATGGTGGGAAAATTGACTGACTTGACCCAATTTTGGAGGGAAACAAAATGTTTATTTACCAAATTACCCACAATCTCCAATTTTACCTAATTTAACCAAAAAATTAGGGATTTGCCCCCAATTCTTCATCTTCAACACCGAAACATTACACCTCAACTCACTCCATTCTCTCGCTTTCTTCGCCCCTCCCAACAACCACCATAATGTCAAGCTCCTCCTCCACCTCATCTTCCCCTGGATTGCGCCTGTGCTACTGCAAGAAAACGCCATGCCTCCAAACGAGTTGGACAGATGACAATCCTGGCAGACGATTCATAGGGTGCGAAAATTGGAAGGTAAATTTGCTGCTTTTCGTAACTTGAGGGCGATTTTTCGGTAAATTTCGTAATCAATTTTTAGGGTTTAATCAATTTTTAGGCCGATTTTTCGGTAAATTTCGTAATCAATCAATTTCGTAATGAACCCTCGTCATTAGGGTTTAATCAATTTTATTAATTTTTTAATTTCATTTATTTTTTATTGTTTTGGGTATTGAATGTTGCATTTTTTTGTGTTGTTTCATCAGAATGGTGGGTGCAATTTTTTTCGTTGGTTTGATCCTCCAATGTGCCCGAGGTCTATGGTAGTTATACCTGAATTACGTCGCGAGAAAAGCAGGGTGGCGAGTGAAAATGACCAATTGAGACAGAAGATATCCAGTTTATTGGATGAAAAGATGAACCTGAAGAGAACAATAGCAAACATGGGATTTGAAAACTCAAATATGGCAAGAAGGTTGTGCAGTCTGCAAGGTGAAAACAACAACCAACGAAGAACAATTTGTTATTTGGAAGATGAAAATGTGAAGTTGCTTACGAATATATCCCATCTAGAGGATAATATTACAAGACTAACTACAAAGAACAAAATGATGCAGCTTGTTATTGTAGTGTCTTAGATGTTTTTCTTAGTGATTTGGTTTGCTTAGAACTTAGTGATTTGGTTTGTTTTGTTTAGGTCATGTGAATGAATGAATGAAGTGCACTGTAATTTAGTGTCCTTTTTGAATAGATTTTTCCTATGTATATTAATGCTCTGTTGTTCATTTTGTTCATTTCATTAGTACATTCCAATTCCAAAATAAAACCATCACAACTCCTTATAAACAAGCACTCAATCCAACTATTTAAAAATAACAAATCCTTATCAAAACCATCAACAAACCATCAAAATTTCATATCATTCAACCAAACCATCACAATTCCTTATCACAACCATCACACATCCACATATATCCTTACAAATTGACCAAAAGTTCATAATTTTTCAAAACATTCACACAAAAGCACAAAACACAAAACCAACTAAAAACCATCATATTTTTTTTCTTTCCTTTGTCCTTAGACTGAGATGGTGCTCTTATATTAACTCCTGGTCTCCTCAGTGCTGGGGTTATAGTTTGGGCTTGCTGCAATTGGGAAAACATAGAAGGGCCTTGTACAGTTGGCCTTTGTACACTTGAAGAAGTCCTTGAAGTAGTTGCAGCAGTTTTACTTAGAACAACAGCAGCAGGCCTTGGTGGAATTCCATAGTAGCACTAGGCAATGGATATGGTGGACTTGGTTCCAAAGGCAAAGGATATGGTGGATTTGGTGGGGGGGGGGGGGGTTGTCACCATCTTCATCTTTATCAATAAGTTGGCAAATCCTGTGTGTAGGCTTCCTCAAGTTCTTCTTGGTTGGTTTTTTCTTTGTAGTTGGCTCCTGTAAACATTTAAACACAACACAATAAACACTGGAGTTTAAACACAATAAACACTGGAAAAAAAATAACACACTACACTTACAATGCTTGGTACATTTACTGATTTAACAGAGACTGGTGCTGAAGATGAAACACTTTGCTGAAGAGTAGACACTCCTTGAAACTTTACTCCATTTTTTGAAGAAGCAAACTTGTTGGCATTTTTTGAAATTGTTTTACCAGCTTTGACCTGTATCACAATGAAAGTATAAGATTTAAAAAACAAGAAACATCATTTTAATTGAAAACAATGAAATGCACTTACACTTGGTTGCATCACTGAGGTCACTTCAGGGATTGATAGTGATGAAGATGCTTCCTTTGGAGGTTTTGTGCTTTGCTTAGATGTCTTGCCCTGCTTAAATGAAAGCATGTTAATTACAGTACATTTAAAACCATGCTAATTTAATGAAAAGCAATACACTTACAGTCATTGGAATTACCACTTCAGCTGAAGATGTGACTTTCTGTCTCTTCATACTTACTGTAGTAGACCTCAAAAATGCAACTTTCTTCTTACACTTACCATCAGCATTAGCCTTCAAACTTGTCACTTTTCTTTTCCTCACCCAAGACATGAATACCAATAAATAAATACCACTTCACGTACACTCTTAGAATAATGCATTTAACAATAAACAAACACAATTATTGGTTACCTTTGATTTCATTTTTGGATTTGAAGAAGTGGATGGACCACTAAATACCTCAGTACTATTGTCCAACTCAACAGCTATCTCACTGAATGCATCATTTTGGGTTGTATTATTTGTGTTGACTTTCAAAGGACACAAGGGATTTTTCTTATTGTGACCCTCACCACCACATTTTCCACATTTAACAGTTGTTTGTTGCCTTTTTAGTTTATTTGCATCCTTTGATTTCTTCTTTGGCTTGCCCCTACTTCTTTTTTTAATAGTCTGCTTCACTTCACCAGATTCAAACCTTCTTGTTACACAAGGTCTGCCAACACCCCTTCCACCATTGGGTGGTAGTGGAGGGATAAAATTTGTCTTTTTCCACTCAGTTCTGCCATTTAAAGGCAGTATAGCTGTCTCATATACTTGATTGTAGGTCTCAACACTGTAACATCTATCCACAAAATCTTCAATTTGCAAACCTTGGCAATTTATTGCTCTACATGCATGTTTGCAAGGGATTCCACTTAGATCCCATTTTCTACACCCACATGTTTTGTTCTCCAAGTCTACACTGTATTGTTGTGCCTCCTCATCCATGTATCTAACCAGGTAATGCATATCGTCAGACTTGATGAGCATACAAGATCCCATCTTCTCAGCTCTTTTACTGATTATCTTTTTTATTCTTGGACATATCTCACCTTTCCACTTATGTTTTTCTGTATCTCTCCATGATCCATTCCAGCATAGAAACAATGGGCAACTCCCTGGCACGTAATATGTTGCCATTGAATGTTTCACAAACATTGTTCAACAACATATCACATTTTAGGTTTGTGTTGAAGTGTGCCTTGCACCACTCTTGTGGTGGTTTGTCATTGAACCACTCAAATGCTTCTGTATTCAATGCTTTCATCTCTTCCATTCTATTAGAAAACTCATTCTCTGTTATGGCATTAGCAGCTCTCCACAATGCATTTTTAAAAGCTTGACCTCTAAAACCAGCCTTCACAAAGTTACCATTCAAATGTCTTACACAGAATCTATGAGGAGAGTTGGGAAAGATTTCACTAAATGCTTTGATAAGCCCCTTCTGCTTATCATACATGAAAGTATACTTCTGCTCATCCTGAATGTTTAAATCCACTATCAAAAGGGTTAAAAACTAGTCCTATGTGTCCCCAGACTCTTTCATTACCATAGCATAAGAAATAGGGTATATGTTATTGTTAGGGTCAACAGCTACATCTGTTAACAAAACACCCTGATGAGGCCCTTTCTGATGATACCCATCTACCCCCAATCAAAGGCCTGCACCCTTTAGAAAATCCCACCTTCAAGGCATGCAACCCCACATAGAACCTGTCAAATAAAAGCTCATCACTTGCCCCATCTGTTCCAAGTATCACTGTAGAACCAGGGTTAGTTCTTCTGATTTCATTTGCATAATCCCACAACCAAGAAAGTTGTTCATTTGGATCCCCTTCTATTATTTTTATGGCTCTCCTCTTTGCCCTGTATGCCTGATCTTCTGAAATGTGGCATTGGACCTCATCCATGGTATCCATCCTAAAGCCTTTAACATTTCTTTTTGGGTCAGACTTGAACTTCTTTAGATACTTTTGGGCTATCCATTTTGATTTCATATTCTTCACTTTGAAGCTCACATCACATGTGTGATCAGGATTATAAGACCTTATTTGAAAAGTGGCAGCATCTATGATCTTATTAGCATGAGCCTTCCACTTACAAGTCTTGTTAGCGCACTTAGCATAAATTCTTGTTTTGTCATTTGAAGTGATGTTGATGGACCTCTTTGTCATTATGGCATGTGAGTGAATGGCTTCTCTAAAATCATTTTTGTTCTTAAACTCTAATCCTAGTTTAAGTGTTGGGTCAAACATCTGAACAGTCTTGAAAACTGGGCATTTCTCCTCTTCATTATCTTCATCCGACCCCTTCCTACTATCCAACTCATTAGCACTTTCATGAATGTCCTCTTCTCCTGAAGATTGTAATAACTGAGCATCTGCATTCTCATGTTCAATTTCAGCTTCTGTATCCACATGTTTTTCCCACAGATTTTCAAAATTCTTAATATCAGCTGCTTCATTATGAACTCCTCTATCAGCTTCAGCTTCTTTGTGAGCTTCATCCTCAGACTCATTCATATCATAATCACTCTCTTGAAAATCATCCACTAACCTATGTACACCATCATCATCATCTTCTGTTATGTCATCGTCTAATTCTGCCCCATCATCTCCCTCTTTTTCCCTATCATCCAATTCTGCCCCATCATTACCCTCTTTTTCCCTATCACCCTCTTTTTCAACATCTGAACCCCTATCTTCTTCTTTCCCATAATCATCTTCATAGTTTAAGTACACATCTATTTCCCTAGTTTTATCTAAGTTATTTAAACAAAACTCATGCAACTCCACATCTTCCTTGAGTTCCTTAAACTTGTTATCAACCTTTACATAACATGAAATGAAATCTGGTAACCCCATTTTCTCACAAAAATTTTTGAAACCTATAATGCTGATTTTATCAACTTCAAAGTGGTCAAACTTTTAAACATGTCCTGCTTCATATATGGATGGCCCATTACTATGCTCAAACAACAAACCCCCATAGTTCAAAGCTACAGTCATAAGGGGTTTATTCGGATCTGCAACAAGGGAACAAAAAGGATTACAAATTGAATCCAATAAACAAAACCAGGGGACCACTAATAAACGGAAAAATTGCAACATTCAGTTAACAAAAACACAACATTCTTGTATAATTACAGGGGACCACAAATAAACAATACTAAACCCACAATAAACAACTGGGCAAAATCAGAAAATTATATAAAATATATTAAACAATACGCGAACCCTAAAAATTGAATAAAAAACTGCATTACACAATACTATGTCGGGATAAACCCTAATTTTTTGGAGATTCTCACTAAAAACAACATAAAATAGTTAAAAAGGTATTAAAAACAACAAATTTTTTGGGGTGGCCATATAGTTCAAGTCTGGATGTCTAAGATTCACCATTTGCACAAAGTCGCGTGTGGGCACTGATTGCGTTGTGGATTCCTCGTAATTTCTTGCTTGAAATTTGGGAAGTTTGGAATATTAGGATTTAATTTGTGAAAGTGTTCGAGTGATGAGTGAAGTTTTGATTTCTACAATTTTACCCCCTGATATTAAATTAAGAAACTTGTTTTGACCCCTTACGTTTCTTCAAACCAGCTGCGTTTTTCTTTTTTATTTTATTTTTTTATGACGCCATCTTGTTTTCCTCCAAAATTGGATCAAGTTAGTCAGTTTTCCCTCCATTTGGTCAAAATCCCCAATTTCACGAGTCACGTGCTGACCACGCGACTTTTTTCGGCGAAATTCAAATTTTCCGGTGCAATTTGTACCAAAATTGCCAATTTTTTGAACTTAATGTACCCGAATTGCCAGTAGGCCAACATAGTGTACTAAAAAAATGTACACGTCAACATAGTGTGTGAATGTTGCAATTTTTCCTACTACTGACAATTAGTCTCACATGTTAGTAATTTGAATCGAATTATCCCAACGAATCGCATTGTAATTTCAATTGAATGATCGAGTGATCGACTATATATACATAGTCATAACTACAACCACAAAACCCTAATCATTTGTGGACGAAACATTATGTTAGGTATTTGTCCACAATAATAAATAAACAATAAAATGGTAGGTGACCATCAAAGTTGAAATACAAAAGTAAAATGGTAGGTGGCCATCAAAGTTGAATTTCTTCAACCAACTTGTTTTGAACGGTGGGAATTTCAACCAATGGGAGGAGTTTTGGTTGGTGGAAATTGTGCTATAAATAGCAGCCTTCCATTGCTCATTTGAGGCATCCCAAAACCGAGAGAAAAACATAGAGAGCAAAGTGTGTGTAGTGTAGTATATACTAGGAAAAGTGTAGTGTATACTAGGGAAAGTAATTTGTGGTAGATACAAATTGTACTACACGGAAAACACTTGTGGGGTTTTTCTTTCGGGGCAATACAAAGGGGGTTGGGAGAGTAGTGTTCTATATAACTTTGAGAGTGGTTGTACAAGAGTGATTTTCTTGAGTTTTTCGATAAACTCAAGTGTGTATTTTTGTACCGGTAAATTTCTCTCATAGTGGAAGAACGGAAACTCTCGTGGACGTAGGCGGATTTTGCCGAACCACGTAAATCTTGTGTGCATTATTGTTATATTCTTCGGGTATTATTTTGTCATTAACTTGTTGGTGGGACTTTCCGAATCTTAATAAGTTAAATCTCGGGCCCAACACTTCCGCTGCGCCCAACAAGTGGTATCAGAGCCATTTGGTTAAGGGTTGATAAATCGAGATTTATTTATTAAGATGGAGGGCACGTCGAGGCCAAATACATTTACGGTGCAACAATTTGATGGCAAAGGGAATTTCACGCTTTGGCAGAGAAGGGTGAAAGACCTCCTAATTCAACATGGCTTGGCACTGGTGTTGGAGGGAGAGGAGGCGAAACCGAAGGATATGGAAAGTGCACGGTGGAAAGATTTGGAGTCGCGCTGTGTTAGCACGATTCGACTTTGTATTGCGGACAACATTATTGATAATGTTGTGGATGATGATTCTGAAGATTCGGCACCAAAGTTGTGGGCAAATTTAGAGAACTTGTATCTCGGGAAATCTTTGTCTACAAAATTGCATCTGAAGCGGCAACTCTATAGGCTGAAGATGCTGGAGGGTAATAGTCTAATGGATCACATGAACCAGTTTAACGGACTGGTGGACCAACTTCGAAAAGTTGGTGTTAAAGTCGAGGAAGAATATAACGCCCTTTTACTTCTTACCTCGCTCCCGGATTCATATGATAGTCTAGTGACGACGTTGCTATACAGGAAAGATACACTAGGCTTGGAGTATGTGAGTGCGTCATTTTTGTCTCACGAAAAACAAAGGAAGGCAAACCAGGAGGTGGGACATGAGTTTGTGCTAGTTACTCGGGAAATGAATCGGTACGAGAGGTCATCTGGTGGTGAATCAGATTCAAAGGCTAGGGGGAAGGGCAGGAGGTGCTACCATTGCCAGGAGGAAGGCCATTATAAAAGGAATTGTCCTAATAGAGTGAGGGACAATGTTAGTCATAATGGTGGTGGTGGTGGTGATGCTGTAGTGGCATATGATGGAGATGTCTTCATAGTCTTTACTCGTATGGATACTTCGTCTCGGGATGGATGGATTTTAGATTCTGGATGTGTAATGCATGTATGCTCCAGGAAGGATTATTTTGATTCGCTCCAAGAAAAGAGGGCATGTACTTTGTCCTTCGGTGATGGTTCTACTTGTAGAATCATGGGTATGGGAGTGGTGAAAATCAAAATGTTTGATGGAGTAGATCGTACTTTGGGTGGTGTGGCATATGTCCCAAAGATGCGAAGGAATCTAATTTCCATGAGCCAATTGGACTCCGAGGGCTGTGAGTATTCAACTGGAGGTGGAGTCCTGAAAGTCACACTTGGCGGGGAGGTCCTAATGAAAGGAGAGAAGTATGAAAGCTTGTATCGTCTGGTGACCTCAATGGATGACTGGGAGTGGAGCGCGCTGGAAAACTTCCAGGGTACAGACGGGTGTGAAGGAAATCCTGCTGGGCGAGAGGATGGGTCGAGGTCGTCCCTCTCGGCAGTCGACTAGTGGTGTTGATTGGGCTGCATGTGTGCATTGGCCGGTTTCGAATCAGGTGGAGTTAGGACCTTACTAATTCGGCATGTGCAGCAGAATTGATTAATGGCCAATGGAATTCCGTAATTTGGTTTGCGGGGAATTATTATTGTGGAGGTGGAGATTGTTAGGTATTTGTCCACAATAATAAATAAACAATAAAATGGTAGGTGACCATCAAAGTTGAAATACAAAAGTAAAATGGTAGGTGACCATCAAAGTTGAATTTCTTCAACCAACTTGTTTTGAACGGTGGGAATTTCAACCAATGGGAGGAGTTTTGGTTGGTGGAAATTGTGCTATAAATAGCAGCCTTCCATTGCTCATTTGAGGCATCCCAAAACCGAGAGAAAAACATAGAGAGCAAAGTGTGTGTAGTGTAGTATATACTAGGAAAAGTGTAGTGTATACTAGGGAAAGTAATTTGTGGTAGATACAAATTGTACTACACGGGAAACACTTGTGGGGTTTTTCTTTCGGGGCAATGCAAAGGGGGTTGGGAGAGTAGTGTTCTATATAACTTTAAGAGTGGTTGTACAAGAGTGATTTTCTTGAGTTTGTCGATAAACTCAAGTGTGTATTTTTGTATCGGTAAATTTCTCTCATAGTGGAAGAACAGAAACTCTCGTGGACGTAGGCGGATTTTGCCGAACCACGTAAATCTTGTGTGCATTATTGTTATATTCTTCGGGTATTATTTTGTCATTAACTTGTTGGTGGGACTTGTCGAATCTTAATAAGTTAAATCTCGGGCCCAAAACTTCCGCTGCGCCCAACACATTATACTCTGCCACCCAATTTGTGCGCATTGAGAGATTACACATTTATAAAAAAAAATCCTATTCTTTCAAGGCATGAAAACATGTCAAAAAGAAATCACACGATTCATGAATGAGGGTAATCAAATAAAATGTATAGCTTCGAAATAAAATACTTGAGTGTATATATATATATATATATATATGTGTGTGTGTGTGTCTGTAAATTTGGGAAAATTAAAATCATTGTAATTTATAATTAATTAAGGTATGTTACGTGAAATTTCATTGGACTAGTGATCCTTAATTAATCTAAACTACGTACTGGAATCTGGAGAACTTTAAATCAAAGATTCAAAATTATTATAATCTTCGTATAATGCCAAAATAATGTTAGTTAGTCATAAAATATCGTTAAATTAGAGGAATTTGCAAGTAATGCGGCCAACTCAACTGATTATTTTAATTTGTATCCATATTTTCTCATGTGGGGGATAGAGACCATTGACCCCCGCTGTAAAATTAATACACTATCCATCGTGTTTCTGATTTTATGTGGGAACAAAATTGCAATTTTAGTATACTGATATGTCATGCACGTTTTTTTGGTATACTAATATGAGAATTAGTAATTTGAGTACGTCATCGGTTAAAAAATTGGCAATTTTAGTATAATTTACGTTGGAAAATTTGAATTTTGCCTGACATTATAACATGAACATCAGAATTTGGGGATTGATTTTTATTTGAAAGGTAAATTGATGATGTGGCATCAAACAAGATAATAAACTAGTGACATGACGACCATTTGGACAAAGTTAAAAAAATTTGCTATTAGGGAGGTTTGAACACATAAACTTAGAGCAAAAAATAAATACTTTTAACACTCCACCACATGCCAAAACTTGTTTTAATTAGTTTTAGTTTAGTTATTTATAATAGTATTTCCATTTAGTTACTTAGCAATATTCTTCTCCAAAGTAATTTTCTTCTTAACATAAAAACATAACTTTAACAATATTGTAATAAACACTACAACAAAAGTAACGTTAGTGACAAAATTGGAATTGACAATATCTGGGCTAATGAACAAACGCGTCACTGGACAAAGACAAATGAAACAGAGGAAATTTAGACATGCATACATCGCTTTTGTTGCTGGGCAAGCAGAACCCAATGAGAAGGAAGAGGAGCTCGTAAAAGTGTTAATGATAAATGACTGTCTTAAAAGGAAAGCACCTGAAGACACAAGGTTGCATAATGAGAATCTTAAGAGATCAAACACTTACCTTTCCTGCAAGGAGAAGGGTCACTAGAGGCGTGACTATCCCCTAAGAAAGGCAAGAGCTGCTAAAGGTATGGAACTTTATGTTTTGGACATTAATTGTTCTATGACTGTATTTTCCACTTCATGGATTCTAGACTCAAGAGCTAGCGCCCATGTCTGTGTTTTGAAATAGGATCTGGAAAGAAGTAGAAGGCTTGAGGAGCAAGGAATGATAATCCATGTAGACAGCGGACATAGTGTGGAAGCTACTCACATAGGATCCACTTCTTCATTTTTATCTATTGGACATTTACTAGTTTTAGATGATTGCCTTGTTTTGCCCAATGGGCTTAAAAACATTTGTTCTGTTCTCTTATTAGTTAGACTTGGATACGATTTTCGGTTTTTGAACAACGTTTGCAATATTTATTTTAGAAATAAGTTTGTTGGCTCTGCATCTTTAGTAAATGGTTTATATTACTTGAATGTCCAAAATAGATGTATTGTGAATACATTCACCAAGAAATGAGGTATTTCTGGGACAAACCAAAGACTTATCTAGCACTTGAGACTAGGTCATGCTGGAGAATACAAGATTCACGAACTTGAGAAAAATGGGCTAATAAGCACATTTGGGTCAGACCCACCCCCCACTTGCGAATCTTATCTCAAAGGCAAAATGACTAGGTCACCCTTCACAGGGCATTTTAAATGAGCCAATGAAGTCCTTCGTTTAATACATACTGACGTTTGCGCGACTTTCGGGAAAATAGCTCGTGGAGATTTTCAATACTTCATTACATTTACTGACGACCACTCTAGATATGGTCTCATACACTCAATGAAGCATAAGTCTGAATCTATTGAATGGTTTAAAGAATTCAAGGCCTTGGTTGAAAACCAAACTGACAAACGTATCAAAACACTACAATCTGATCGAGGTGGAGAATATATGAGTGCCGAATTTGGTGAGTTCTTAATTGAACATGGAATTGTATTGCAATTGACTCCTCCTGCAACTCCACAACTTAATAGGGTAGCCGAACAATGAAATAGAACACTATTGGATATAGTTTGATCAATGCTTAGCCACACAGATCTTTCTATATCGTTGTGGGGCCATACATTGCTCACAACAGCCCACATCTTGAACAGGTGTCCATCTAAGTTTATTCCTAAAACTCCTTATTAGATATGGAGCAGAAATATGCCTAGTTTTAAACACATTAGGATATGGGGTTGGCCAACCTATGTGAAAAAGACAAAGATGGAGAAATTGGAAGATAAATCTTGAAAAGGTCAATTTGTTGGTTTCTCAGAAGATTCTATGGGATATCTCTTCTACCTGCATGATGATCAAAGAGTCATTGTGGCCCTACATGCGTACTTTCTCGAAGACGAGCTCGTTTGAGAAGGTGGTGAAAGAAGAAAAATTGTTCTGGAAGAACAAAGCAAAATCCCTTCAGAGACCACTGTTTAAGAGACTCGAAATGAACCTAACCATATGTAACCACCATCGCGTAGATCGAGTAGAGTATCTCAGCCTCCTGAGAGATATGGTTATTTGCTATAAAGAGAGCATACTTTGTATGCCGTAGCAGAAAAAACTATGGAGATGATCCCTCTATTTTTGAGCATGCGATGGAGGATATAGATTCTGTGAAATGACTTAAAGCTATGAAGACAAAGATGGATTCGATGTACTCGAACCAAGTCTGGACTCTAGTGGATCGCCCTAGGGGTATTGCACCAATAGGATGCAAGTGGATCTACAAAAGAAAGATTGGTCCGGACAGCAAGGTCGATACTTTTAAAGTTAGGCTTGTGGCAAAGGGTATAGTCAAAAAGAGGGTATTGACTATGAGGAAACCTTATCTCCTATCGTCATGATCAAATCCATTATAATTCTGCTTGCAATAGCCACACACCTAGACTATGAAATCTGGCAGATGGATGTGAATACTGCTTTCTTGAATGGATACCTTGAGGAGGACATCTATATGGAACAGCCCAAAGGTCTGGTGTCCAATGAAGATTCTCATAAGGTGTGTAAATTGAATAGATCAATATATGGACTTGAACAAGCATCGCGGAGTTGGAATCTTCGTTTTGATGAAGAAGTTTGGAACTATAGCTTTATCAAGAACGAAGATGAACCATGCGTTTACAAGAAATCTAGTGGGAGTAAAATATTGTTTTTGGTCCTGTATGTAAACGACATTCTACTAATAGGTAATGATATATGCATATTGACTTCGGTCAAAATGTGGTTTTCAAGGATGTTCTCCATGAAAAACTTAGATGAACGACCTATATCCTTGGAATTCGCATCTTTAGAGATAGAGCGAATAGAAAAATGGGTCTCTCCCAAGCCCTCTATTTGGAAAAGGTTCTGAAAAGATTCGGGATGGAAGATTCCAAAAGAGGCCTCTTGCCCATAATACATGGACTCCATCTCTCTAAATTGATGATTCCTCAAAGTGAGGATGACCGTAAGAGAATGAGTGGAGTCCCCTATGCATCAGCAGTAGGAAGTCTTTTGTACGCTATGTTGTGCACGAGACCAGACATTACCTGCACTATGAGTGTGGTAAGTAAGTTTCAAGCTAACTCAAGGGAAAAACATTGAATTGCTGTGAAGTGTATCCTTAAGTACTTGAGAAGAACTAATGATATGTTTTTGACATATGGAGATGGGGAACTAAAGGTGGAAGGTTATACTAACTCTGACTTCCAGTTTGACGTTGATAACCGTAAGTCCACCTCAGGGTTTGTATTCGCTTTAAAATGATGGAGTAGTGACTTGGAAAAGTTTCAAGCAAAGCACGACGACTGACTTAACCACCGAGGCTGAGTACGTGGCTGCCTCAGAGGCGGCCAAAGAGGTTGTTTGGATAAAGAAGTTTGTAGCTGAACTTCAAGTGGTTCCTAGCATGGAGCTCCCACTGTCACTATTTTGTGACAACAATGGAGTCATCGCGCAGGCTAAGGAACCCAGGTCTCACAATAAATCCAAACACATTGAGAGAAGATACCACATCATTAGAGAGATCGTTGGAAGAGGTGACATCACCATGCAGAGAATAGATTCAGCAAATAACGTTGCTGACCCACTGACCAAGCCACTGTCACAGGCGGTGCTAGAACGACATCCTGAGAAGATGGATATTAGATACCATAGCGATTGGCATTGAGTGCAAGTGGGAGATTGTTAGAATTATGCCCTCCATGCCATAGAGGAATTAGATTATTAGGGCGTTTACCTTTATGTTGTACAAACTCTTATTCTTTAATAAAGGCATAGTTTTGTTCATATCAATCTTGATGACATTAATATAAGTATTGAGCAAATAAGTCCAAGGTAATCAAGAGGGAGCTTCTACTCCTCAATGGTTTGAGGAGATGGACACTATAAGTATCGATTCCTTATTTACTTAAACTAGAGTTCGCAAGTCGACGAATCTTAATAGGGCATTAAGACCAGACTTGTATGACGCAAGCTTTGACCAAGAGTGTCAGTCGGTCACTTTGGATGGTGGGAGCTTTGTCATAGATATATAAATGGAATTGATATATTCAAACACGGCTCGCTGTAATTTAATCATATGGGTAATTACTCTTGGATCATCAATGATTGAATTACTGGTTGCGGTAGTGTACTTGAGACTTAGACCTGAGGTTCACGAAGATTGGACTTGTGACACTGAACGAGTTGTTAGAGTAATTACATCCATTTCACCCTTTGGTGAGATCAACTTTGAACTGCGGTTCAGAAGGACAAGTGGCAATTATTCGTGATTGCCAACAGGGGATTCACTATCTCGGGTAGTAACAAGTTAACGTCCTGTGCGATCGTAGGTAAATAAAATTATAAGTCTTTGGCCAAAGCAGGAGAACTAACTTATGTATAGTACATAAGGGTAGTTAAGTAATTTCATCTTACTATGATTCCCTAAAGCACAACATTGAGTCCTGTGAGTTTGACATAATCCATAACTCTCACTCGATCGGGATGTTACAGTGAAGGGCTTATACTCACATGGTATCTGTGACCTAAAGTTTCGTATTGATCTATTCATTTCAATTGGGTTTCGATGTGAGTCCACGTTCACCTTGGTTTTCTCCCAATGCAAATTGAAACAAACCTAGAGAGTTGTGCTTAAAAGGAATTGAGCGAAACAATTCTTTCGTTGCAAATATATAAATTAGGTAATCTGCTATTTGATGAGAAAATTAGTTTATTTGATTTTGGATTAATGCAAATAAATTAATAATAAATAAGTAGATGTATTTATTATGAACGCATTAATTTATTTGATTAATTAGATTAATGGAAATAAATTAATTATAATAAATAAATAAACTTATTTATTATACTCATCCTTTTATTAAATAATTAGATTATTTAATTTAGATGATTATTAATTAGTATTATATTTTAATTGGATTAAAATATGTTGGGCCTAATTAATAAATTAGACTAAGCTAAAAGTCAACTTAGCCCAATAGGACGAGAATGGGCGTGTGTGAAGCATGTAAGTGTAAGTTGGATGAGCTCAAGGAATTAGTTAATTCCAACCCATCACTCCTTATGTATTCCCAACACTAGTTCAGAGAAAATCTAACTCTTACATTAGACTTCACAGCGAAGAAAGAAGAAGAGAAAAATCTCTCTCCTCCCCTTTAGAAGCCGTCGGTCATAGTGGTGAAAAGGTGGTGGATTTTTTTTCAAAGTTCGTCCCGACGTGATATCTAGAGACAGGAGTTGGAATTGCCGCTATCCGTAAGATCAAGACTTTTATCAAATCAAAATGTTAGTGAAAAGATGAAATTAGATTTCATCAATGTATTACTTTTGAAATATGCATAAAAATTATTAAAACCCAAAAGTGATCCAATTGTGAATCCGGATATATTTTTCTCGTTTCCGCTGCGCATGAACTAGTTCACAACAAATATTTCCTCTTGGCAAATAGTGGAATTGTATTCTTTGATGAGATCAAGTTCAAGATTCATTAAAGCTACACTATCAATGGTAGAAAGATATTTTTTGACCCCATCAATTCTAGCTAAGAGATTCCTTTTGTTAGCAAAATGTTTCTAAAAGTTTTTTTTTATTCCATTCCCTCATAGTCTTTGGTAAAGTGTCAAGGGCCTTAAGGGCCCTAGAGCAATTAGACCAAATATTATCAATGATTGTAGCACAATCGGGGTGGGAGGTCCAAACAAGTTCAAAACAAAATGGTTTGGATTTAGGGATAGAGGAGATATCATAACAACATGTAATAATTGGGTGGTGATCCAAGTGAGTACGAGGTAGGTGAACAACTGTGCCATATAGATATTGCAATCTCCATGCTTCATTAGCAAGGGCCCTATCTAGTCTTTCTTGTACATCAATCATCCTCGTCCAAGTCCTAATCCAAGTAAAGTTCAGCCCAACGAATCCCAAATCAAGTAATTTGCACTCATCGATAGCTTCTAAGAAGTGGCTGCAATGATTCTAGTTAGCTACCATACCCCCTTTCTTTTCATGAATGCCAGCAATATCATTGAAATCGCCCATGAGTAACCACAGACACGAAATAGAGGGGTCATGGACTGAAGCTTGCTCCAAAGTTCCTTGCTACGCACATTCAATTGAGCATAAAGACCTAAGCAAAGCCAACCGTCTTTACATCTAGGGTCAATACGAGCATGAATGACTTGGGGTTGAGACCCATAATATGAACGTGAATTTTATTGGAGTCCCATAACATCCAAATCCTCCATCTCTATCCATTATTGGAGCTTTACAAACTCCGAAAAAATCCAAATTCATGGAGATCTCAACCGCCCTATCTTCTGAGACTTTTGTCTCTGAAAGAAAAATGTATCGGGCTGGTGATCATGCACCATGGATTTGCAGGATTAAGTGGGAAGAAAGCAATCAATGCAAAATAGAGCTGAAAGTCGCGCCCACCCTTTCCCTGGCAATTCCAACTAAGAATTCATAGCTGATATGCGAAGATCTGAGATATCAATCGGGCAGTCAAGCCAACTCCTTGTCATATCTCAAAGGATTGGATTCACCAGTCTTGCGTCAATTGACATTCTCTCTCTCTCTCTCTCTCTCTCTCTCTCTCTCGTCCATGCTCAACATTACCATCATATTGCAGTCCAGAAAATCTTGACTCTCTCTCTTAACATGACTGACATTACTATCTTCTAAAACACCAGGTTTATGGTGAGGGTCCTCACAAAGTGAAATCTCATGTCGAAGTCGATTATGATCGCCAGAGCCAACATCTCCCCATTGAGTAACAAATATCCTAACCCCATTGGGGCAACATGGATATAGGGATCGTTCATGGTTGAGGGTTAAGTGGATCAACAAGAGGGGCAAAAAGGAAGTAGGTAGGACATTAAGGGAGTTTGAAAAAATTAAGTTTTTGCTTGCTAGATGAATCCGCTAAAGGGGAGGTCACGTGGGTGTGAATTGGACATCAGTCTTCTTTCATTGCTTGTAGTAATTGGATTTGTTTTTTAAGTGAGCTGCCTTGTTCAACATTTATTATTTTTGCTTTTCCAAAATTTTTTCCTTGCTCAACATTAAATGCTGAGGATTTTTCTTAATTTAGGCTGGAGAGAGAAGAGGTATTTTGGGGCCTACTTGAGCTAGGGGAGGGTACTATTGCCACCGAGGGGACAAGATGTGATATTGGGTAGGTTTGGATTGGGTGGTGGGATTTGATCTTGCCAAAGTTTGATGGCTTTCTTTGGATATACTTGGGGCTAGGGCTGCCTGATTTTTGGCATATACAAAGTTAGGGTTAGTGGTTGGGAACGAGGTAAGAATACCTGCAACCGAGTGGTGATGTTGACTTCTCTTAACTCTATTGGTTGGTCTAATTTTAGGGCCTCAAACCTATTCGCTCCATTTCTAGATTTAGCTTGTTTTTTCGATTTCTGATTGTTTGAAATTGATTTTCCTTTTTTGACAATGATCCAATCACCTTTACTTTATTTTCTTCTAGGGTTTTTGAAAGGTCCTCACTCTGGTCCAAAATTTCCCCCTCACCATTTGCAGCTAACTTTTCAGTCCCTTGAACTATTAGTGGGCAAGAGGTGCTTCGGTGGCCAACCCAACCACATTCAAAGCAAATCACTAGAACTTTTTTTCCATTCGCGCTAATAGCACCCCAGAGGGGTTTGTCAAGATCAATTTGAACACAAATACGTGCAAGTTTTCCCTTGGTATCCTAATAGGAGATTGCCAAGACCCTTTGCAGTGCAATATATAATATCTTCTTTGTAGTACCTTATTGATAACTCAGGGATTCTAACCCATGCCACTGTTGTTGTAACCTTATCTATTGATGGTTGAAATTAGGGGCCAAACTGCCGATTTAGTCCTGTAGCTTTGTGCATTGGCAATTTTAGTCCCATTTCTTTAAAATTGGCAATTGTAGTCCTCCACATTTCTCAATTTGGCAATTTGAGGCCAATTTTCACCGAAATTGACTAAATCAGCCGGAAATTAAAACGTGCAACGCACGTGACCCCTTTAAATTGGGCATTTTCAATTTTTCGGCCAATTAATCTGATGTGGACGCTTTACTCAGATAAAGTGCCACCTAAACTGCTATTTGGACTAAGTTTTTGGAGGGAAACTGAAAAACACGTGCCCCACTTTCATTTTAACCCTAAACTGACAGTCAAAGCATTAAAGTTAAAAAAAACACACTAAACCATCTTCCCCAATTCCCATCCTCAGCTCGTCTGAAAAGAAAAACCCTAGAAAGAAAAAATTTCGATCAAGAAAGAAAAAGATGTCTTCAAGATCTTCTTCAAGCAGCATTGGCCAAGTAAAGTGTGAATGTAAGGGACATAAACAAGCTAAGCTATACACTTCTTGGACAAATGACAACCCAGGGAGAAGGTTCCATGCTTGCCGAAAATACAAGGTAAGAATGTCTAGTTTTTGCCATTTGATTTGGCTTCAAAGGTTGAATTTTGTTTAAATTTAATCGTACTAAATTTTGTCTAAATACAAGGTAAGATCTAAATTTTGCAGCAAGGGGGCTATAAGTTTTGTCCTGGTATGATCCTCAAATGTGTAGCAGGGCAACGACATTCATACCTGGCTTGTTACGGGGCAAGAACGAGCTAGAGGTGGAGGTGTGTAAACTGAGAGAAAGAGCCAAAAAACTGCAAAAGGAGCTTGTGTTAACTTGGGTGTTAATGTTTGTTTTCATTGTTGGATGGATTTCTGCTTCTGAGTATGGAAAGGGGAGTGATTCTAGTTATGTGAAGTTGATGATGCTAGATTAGATTAGTAGTGTAGTTTAATTTAACATGCATTGTGTAGTAGGGTAGTTTAATTTCAGAATTTTGGTGGATATTTATATCAAAGATCCCTTCGGTTGTATTAGGTATGTAATTCCGTGATCATAATGAATTTTGGTGGATATTTGTATCCACTTGGTTGTATTGTGCATTTAATTCTGTAATCTTTGATGTATACGATAGACATTATATCACAGTGACAGTGTAAACAAATTGACTTGGTATGGAAAGTGACAGAAATAGATACACAATACCCACCATTTCATTCATTTGAACATAACTTGTCAAAAATATCTATAACATGTATATATAACAAAATACCCACCATTTCATTTATTTAAGAATTTAAACATCTGTAATGTATTCTAACTTGATCGTATCCAAAACAAATTACCAACCATATCATCAATACCAAAAAAATATTGTTATTTGGATTGACCACTAAAATACCCAACTAGACTATAACTACTACAAATCCAAACAACAATACTTCACAAAATACTAAAATCAGGTTTAATCAGACAAAACATTGCTAACATTGCAGAGTTAATCCTATCTCTAATTGTCGCCTGTGTTTTCCCTTGTTTGGCTTACTTGAGTAGATGCTAGGCTTGAGAGATTGACAAACTTCCTTCTTCCAATAATGGTGGGCTGCACCATTGAAGAATATGGGATACTGGAATTCATTGATGTACTGAATTGAGCACCTTGGATATTCATTGGAGAAGGTGCCCTGATTTGCTCCCTTAGATGTAAACCTTTTTGAACTGATTGTGCAGGGACATTAGAGGAAGTTGTGCCTCTTGACATATGCAGCTGATTGAACATGGAAGGACCTGGAACTCTCAGTGAAGGGATCATTTCAGATTGAGGCTGGTTTAAAGGACCAACATAGTGTGACAAAGTCTCCTCATCTTCTGTTTCAGGTTGCTGTGCATGTGGCAAAAGAGTTCTCTATATAGGGATATTTTGATCTAAGTTACTCTCCTACATAAAAAGCACAAATGCAGAAACTATATTAGTCAATGTCAGTTGCACAAACTTCAAATTCAGAATTACCAGTTTAAATGAAACATAATGTTAAAGACTTACCATTCCAGTTCCACTTGATCGAGGATTGCATGCAGTTGATTGACTATTAACATTAGCCCTTTTTCTAATCTAAAGATAAACAAATATTAGTCAATGTTAGTTGATATCAAATTAAATGAAACATAATAATTATATACAGTTCAATAAAAATCATAAAAATTTACCCTTTTCCTCTTTGCTTAGTTTGATCCTTCAGGCTGGTTGGATCCTTGAGGCCTATGGGGGCATGTTGCTTTATTGTGTCCATCCTCTCCACAACATCTACACTTGATAGTAGGTGTTTGCCTTTTAAGCTTCTATGTAGTGTTGCCTCTGCTTCTTTTCTTTTTTTTCATCACAGGTTCTCCAACCCCTCTTCTTCTTGTTGTTGTAGGTCTACATCCAATTCTTCCAAAGTTGGGTGGTAATGGTGGTATGTAAAGGGTGTCACCCCATAGGTCTTGACTATTAATCCCATAAAGGACATGTGAATAGACTTTCTTATAAGTCTCAACAGTGTAGTATGAGTGCACATAGTCCTTTGGCTGTGCTTTTTGACCATAAATTACACACAAGACATGCTTACAAGAAATGCCACTCAACCCCCATTTTCTACAGGTACAACTGAAACTACCCAAGTTCAC
Organism: Buddleja alternifolia; assembly: GCA_019426215.1. Taxonomy (NCBI): domain Eukaryota; kingdom Viridiplantae; phylum Streptophyta; class Magnoliopsida; order Lamiales; family Scrophulariaceae; genus Buddleja; species Buddleja alternifolia. The sequence goes on along the minus strand of CM033408.1, from coordinate 2,548,079 downwards.
ACAGAACTACCTACCATCATTACATAAAATTTGATAATGTGTATTATTTGACTTAATAGGCATGCAGTCTCCAACCTTTCTAGTATGCTTGTCAAGGATAGTTCTAATCTTAGGACACACTCTTGACTTCCACTTTGCCTCAGCCCTATCCCTATTAACTTGGAGCATTTTCATGACATATTCTCTCATCCACTCAATGATTGTTATAATTGGCTTCTCTCTTACTTCCAAAATGTTACTGTTAAAAGTCTCACATATATTATTCAATAGCATGTCACATTTTGGATGCTCATTGAAATGGGACCTACTCCAGTGTTCAGCTGGTTTATCATGGAACCAATCAAATGCACTTTGATTAAGTGCTTTCATCTCAGCCATCATATGTTTAAAATTCGTTCACAGTGGTAGCACATGCAACATTCCACAAAACATTTTTAAAGGCCATTCCTCTATACCACCAGACTTAAAATTTTTATGCATATGTTTGACAGAAAACCTATGATCAGACCCTGGAAACACATCTTGAAAGTCCTTAATCAGACCTTTCTATTTGTCAGACATGAAGGTGTACTCATGCTCCCTGACTATATCCAAATCTTGCTTTAAAACAGTCAAAAACCAATCCCAGTTTTCCCCATTTTCTTTACTTACAACCACATATGCAATTGGAAACAGGTTGTTAGGATCAACTCCTACAACAATCAAAAGTATACCCCCATGTGACATTTTGAGGTGGTAACCATCTACCCCAACAATAGGCCTACGCCCCCTCCCCCATAAAAATCCATCTTTCAATGCCTTGAAGAATTACGTAAAAATGACTAAACCTCAACTCTTTACTGCTATCATCAATCCCTAAAATAATAGTGGGTCCAGGATTTTTAGCCCTACGCTCATCAGCATAGTCCCAAAGCCTAGTGTATTGGTAGTCAGGACTGCCCTCTAATTGTTTCAGTCCTTTCTCTTTGCTCTGTAGGCTTGATCTTAAGATATATGATATCTTATGTCATTCATCACATCTTCCCTAAAGCCTTTAATCCTTCTTTTAGGGTCTGATTTAAAGCTTTGAAGAAAATTCTCACTCAACCACTTTGATGTTACATTTTTCACATGAAATGTTTTTGCACATGAGTGGTGAGAGTTATACTCCCTAAGCATGAAACTTAATTCATCTTTCACATTGACTGCATTTATTTTCCACTTACAACCCTCTCCATCACATCTTACATACACCCTCTGTTTATCATTTATGGTAAATCTCAAAGACCTTTTTGTGTTAACACCATGAGACTGTACAACTTTCTTAAACTCTTTTTTTGTACTAAAAAGTAGTCCAATACAAAATTCAGGGGCAAAGATGTTTTGATTTATGTTCTCTGGATCACCTAATTCAATCCCAGGGTCTACACTCCTTTGAAATAAAATATCATCATCACAACTCTCATCACCAATGTCATAGTCAGAATCAAACAATTCATCTGCATCATCAGGGTTTATTTCACCTCCCTCTTCCTCACTCACATCACCCTCAGTCCCCCTTACATCTCCCTCAGTCCCCCTCACATCACCCTCAGTGCCCCCTACATCACGCCTCATTTTTTTCTCCCTGTCCAACAAATTGAAAACCTGGATCAACCCCAACCCCACTGCCCTCACCTAATTCTACTACATCCTCAAGTGCAGTCTCAATCCTAGCCCCAGACTCATTTTCAGTAGCCTTATTTTCATTTTCAAGTTCATTCAAATTAGACTCTTGTTGGCTAGGTAAGATGCCAGTGTCAATAAACACAGACATCTCTCTACTAGTAGAAACAATATTGAAAGCTTCATTCATTATATCCTCATCATTAATAAGTAGCTTGAAAGCACCATTTTTATTAATGTAATACCTCCTATCACCAGTTATCCCCAACTTTGAAGTATACTTATCAAGATTTCTTTTACACAGGCCACTAGCATTTACATAGTCATATTTAATCAATAAACCACCTCTGTAATTAGGATTAGGTTCTACAACAATTTCCCCCCCAAAAATCATACACAATGTAATGGATTGAGTCTCTGGATCTGTAAATAATACATAAACAAACAAAAACAAATCTAATTATCAGAAAATAATAAATTAAACTCTTAGGGACATTAAATACAACACAACCACCAAAAATAACAAAAACATAAATATACCCCATAATGTGAAGTTGGAAGCATATCAGACATATATATATATATATACAAGTATTAAAGTAATGGACAATGTTGGATGGGGCAGGGACCATTTTCGAATATTTTTCACTGTTCAAGGGCCGCACACTTTAAATATTCTTTACTTTACCCCACAATATGACCAAAAACTACTATAAAAGCCATAAAGTAACCCCAACAACCTAAATCTAACAGTAGAAAAACGAAAAAATGCAAACAAACTCGCACATCATCAAAAGTTTTACTGAAAGTTCACTTATAATACAGTGGAGTGGACAAATACAAGTTTCTCTTCGATCTGACCTGCACCATCTCTAGGATTCTTCAACCTCCTATTCAGGTTTACAATGCGCAAGGATTGGAGGAATTTCTGGGGAGAGATTTGTCAGACAGGATAAGGAGAAATTAGGGCTAGGGCTTTTGGAGATTTTGTGAATTCTGAATTCACTGCCTCTTTTTTAATTTTAATTGGATTTGGTTTTTGTTTTTGTTTAATTTTAATTTTAATTCTGAATTTGGTTTTTATTTTTGTTTTGATTTGATTGTAAATTAGTCCAAATGGCAGTCTAGGTGGCACTTTATCCGAATCAAGCGTCCACATAAGATTAATTGGCCGAAAAATTGAAAATCCTCAATTTAAAGGGGTCACGTGTGTTGCACGTGTTAATTTCCGGCTGATTTAGTCAATTCCGGTGAAAATTGGCCTCAAATTGCCAAATTGAGAAATGAGGAGGACTAAAATTGCCAATTTTAAAGAAACGGGACTAAAATTGCCAATGGCACAAAGCTACAGAACTGAATTGGCAGTTTTGCCAAAATTAGGGAACCATTTGTGCACCACCAAGTAATAGTTTGCAACCACCCATGGCCCCCCAACAAAAATATCCTCCACCTTTCCCTTCTCATTTATTTTCAGAATATAGCAACATGCAATAACCTAAATCGACGAGCTCAAAATCATCTTACAACTCCCACATGCTGTTAATCTTTGCCCATAGAAAGTTGTAGTTGATTGACCGTCTTAACCTTTCAAGGATGATGACATTTTTCCAAGAGTGATGAACCTCCTTTTCATAGGATTTATCCAACTCAATTCTTGCAAGAGTTTTGCTCGTTAGATTTAAAAACATTAACCCTTGCCAGATTTAAAAGGCCTTGTTTGTTGGAAGGGATGTCTGTTTTATTTTGAGCACCAACCATGGACTGGAGAAATGAGGCTTTCTTTATCGGTGACTCTTTCTTGCCCACTGCTTCCATATGTTCTTCCTTCTGCAGACCATTACCGACTGTCCCGTTCTCCATGTTATCATCATAAGATTGGACATTATTCATCGTCACACCAAGCATGGCCTCCTTTTCCATGGTGTCATCCTCTTCGACGATGCCCATTTTTACCTTTTTCATGCTTCTTTCCATAAGATCGTGTTCCTTAGTGGAAGATGGATGGTGATCTTTATGTAATATAGTTTACTTTTGATAATAAATAAGTTGTAACGAGGAAGATGGAAAAATTGTATTTTTCGTCCCATAAGTGTCACCCTGTACACTTGTGATCCTGCGCTTGTTGGTTTTCTCACTTTTGGTCTCATAAGAAGTCAAAATTATCAGTTTTGATCCCTTGACCAAATTCCATCATGAATTTAACGGATCCACACACATGATTCATTTGTGGCAATTTTCCCTAAAAATATTTTATTATTGTTCAATAAGTGAATGGTTTTTTTTTTGGCTTCCCAAGGTATCCCCACAGCTGACCGCCGTGAGACTAATCCCTCGTCCCACTATCAGCGCACTAGCGATAGTAGGCTGTCCAAGGAGTTTTTTCCATTCACAAGAGTTGGGATTCAAACTCTCAACCACTTGCTTAAGGGACGAAGCGCTGAACCACTTCGCCAACCCACTTGGTTATAAGTGATTAGAATATATCAACAATGGGGACAGTTGTGTTGAGTTTCAAATGAATGGCTCACATGATCACATGTGAGTATGGAATGTCACTTCCAAAAAAAAACACACGCAAAAAGAGTTCACATTGAAGGGGGCTAGTTCGGTAGTTGTGATGGAATTAAATGTAATAGCGCTAGAATGTGGATATATTTATCAAGATGATTCTATTATTTATCATATCAAGAGTTTAGTAAATTGAAAAAATTTATATGATAAATATGTCCTTATCCACCATTTGATAGGTTTGATAGGATGGGATTCTTGTGACATTTTCCTAAAATGCCCCCTCTTTATATTGAGCCATCTTTGACAATTATTTTAATGAATTAATGTTAGTAAATTAATCTCTAAACAAGTTTACTCCTAAAAAATAAAAATAGTAGTTTACCCAAAAAATAATTGCTTCTCACATTAGTTAATCATTGAAAATTTAAAAATTTCTATTTCAACTCGAAATTATGAATTTCTAGCCTCTCTTTTGGGGTGTGTAGTTCAAACTCCATTAAACATTCTGATCATAGATTGAAATAGATGTGTCTATTTTAATTGCTTGTTAATGTTCCTCTGGTCGTGAAGCTAAACATATGGATGCCCTTCATTTTTATTTTTTATTTTGATAATTCATATCTGTGAAAATTTTGCAGGACAAACCACCTATCAAGATGGTCACCGACGTAGAAATCATTTAATCGTATGCAAAATATAGTGTAAATGGAAGAATAATCGCTGGAGTATCTGTTAGTTGTCAAGACGGGTATGGGTACGTAATAATTGTTTAGGGTGGTAGATGTAATTGTCATCCATAAAAATAACCCCAATTAAATGGATAAATCAATACTACCCCTTCTCATGAGATTTATTAACACCAAAATAAGGGGTAGTATGTCGGGTTTTTCGTTTATTATGGGCTTTTATCATGGCTACCAAACATTGGATTGTTCGTTTATTTTAAATCATAAGGACTTGTTTGGTTCAAAGGTCGGGATTGGAATGATTAGATTGATAAAGAGGTATTACACTGTTCACTATATGGGAGCATGATCAATCAAGCATTTGTGGTGCAGGACTAGAAATTGGATTCGAACCAACAACTTATCCAAATTATCCTTATAAAATGTTTGATTCATATGACAGGGAGACTGATTAGTTTAATTTACACAACTACCCATGTTAATTATTATTTTCTCACCAACAGATCTGAAACCTCTGTATCGACAAACCCTCTCTCTCTCTCCCAAACCCTCACAATCGCAGCCCCCCCGCCCCCTGGGACAAACTCACCATCTTTGTGGGTGGACTGGAATGGTGATATTTTTAAACATCGAATGATATGTCGCAAGCGACCAAGCGATTGTTGCCGTTCATTGCACCGGCCACCGTGGAGTATCTTGAAGCACCTTAAACGGTGAGATTTTCAGTTCAATGTGCTTTACCAATTATTGATTGTTTAATCTCTAAATTTTATGCATAACTGAAAATGGTGTATTTATGCATTTTTGTACTGATTTTACGATAGCTTTAATAAACATATACAAATTAAAAATTAGCCTCTTGATAATTTGTGTATGCAACTTGATACTCTATCCAATGTTTAGATTGAATTGTTATGATTAAATTTAAGTATTTATGTTCAAATTCAAATATGTGACGTATTTATTATGTTCAGGTTAAATACTTAAGTTTAATCTGTGTATTTGTACATTTGAGCTTTTTTTTTTGGTGTAATTGGAATAACTGAATTCAAATTCTTTTAATTTGAAATGAAGTTCATGTCGCATTATACCGGCCCAATTCCAGGAGAACCATATTTTTCACTTGTGGATTTCGATTGAATGTGCAAACGTCAAAGATAAACTAAACATCCAAACATTAGATTTATTTCATGTCTTAGAGGGGTAAGACACAAATTTTCATTTTTCCTTTTCAAGTTTCGTTGTGTTGATGTAATTGCAATATCAAATATTAATTGCAATCATAGTTGCTAATTCCGACAGCCTAGTAAGTGTTCGTTCTTCATTTGGATTGATCCAGACTTGTGTCCACGTACAAAGGCAATGCTATCTGAGTTGGAGGGTTGTGTCCGAGAAGCAGAAGGAAGATTGGAGTCGTATTCTTGCAGTAATAAAGAAGTAAGTGGTTACGATGATCTCATGGGTAGTGACCTTCTTTGGACTAGTATTTGCATGTGTTAAGTCGTTTCTTGCAAGTACGGGATCACATAAGAGTAGGCAGCTACCACCCTCTGATTGATCCATGGCTTATCGTTATAATTATATAGGTTTTATTTGATTTTGCTGTGTTGTTGACAATTTGGTAGCATTGCTCTATTATACTCTGCAAGTCATCAATATTATCGGATTTATTAAGTAGTCTATTAACTAACTAGTATTTTGTAATATGTAGTGTAATTCTGTAATTTTTGAACAAATATTATGTATTTTGTATTGTAACGTAATATATGTGATGAAGTTTGGTCTTTCTAGTATATAGACTTGTTTCATATACTATTCAACCGCAGATTATATACTCCAAAATGGATTCAACTTTAAAAGTATGGTCCTTGCATTGAACCATTAATAATGACATGCACCAATAGACTTAATTACCTGAATCTTAATTTTTATTTATTTTTGACTGGAGGAGTGATTTCTGATTTGTATCAACTCTATTTACATATTTTAATCAAAAATACTAATTTTTGTGCTCAATCACAGGTTGTTGATTAAAATTGGACCTTTTGTGAGTGCAAATTCCCATTCTATGCAGGCCTTTAATTTCAGTGCTAATTGGCGAAGTTTTTTGAGGCTCGGTAAAGATTAAACTTCATAGGTAAAGTGACTTTTGTTAGATGGAACCAATTGAAATCTCATGTCACTGCATTTCATTGAAGCATGAAAAAGTTGCATATTAGCTTTTGAAAATCAATTAAATAGGATTTTGGTGTAAGGGGTCTTTTTGTTTTGAACTTAGCAATAATTCTTTGAAAATCCCCTTTCAATGATCTCCTGTTTTTTGTACATAAAGTGATTTCTTCCAGCTTTTCATAAAATTTATTGTCTTTTGTTGTGTATATATAATGCATTTCATTTGGTTTAAAAAAATTGAGTTGGCATTTAGTATATACCAACTACTTGTACTACCATTTAGTCAAGTCAAAGCTTTATAACATAGGAATGTGAATGTGCTCCTGTTTATTAGAATCAGACTATGAAATCTAGTATTAAAGTCTGAACAACCAAGGAATGTGTTATCTTACTATGCCATATTAAAGTATGACTATGAGTTGGTAAGGTTAATACTGTGTCATATTAAAGTGTGACTAAGCAAATGTGTTGGTATGATATTAGGCTACTGTGGCATATTAAAGGCTGATATTTTAAAATTTTGACCATAGCTAACCAAGCAGTACCTTTCACTACTTCCATAGCCAAATTCATTCATGATTCAATAGCATAGACATAATGTCAATCACTACTAGTAGCAGTTGAAGATATCTGTTAACCAAAATTTCCATAGCCAAAATCCTTAAGATTCAGTAGCATAGATGTAATGTCAATCACTACTACTAGGAGTTGAAGATATTTGTTAGCCAAAATCTTAAAGATTGAGTGCATTAAAGATATAATGTCAATCAGAAAGGTAATTTGTGCATTAAAGAACATTCCCTGCCAAAATCTAATTGCATCTTTAATTTTTATTTATTGATTGCCAACTACCACCACTCCACTAAGGTAGTATAAAAGGTCCACAAATGCATGGTTTGAATTTCTTACCACACTATCACTAAGTCCAGAGTTTTATTGAAAACAAAAGAAGTACTTCACCAGCATGTCTCCCAAAAAAAAAAGCATGTCAGGATGAGTACTTGTACACTGCAGTTTGGCATGTGGGCATAGATAAGATGTTTATTTATATCATAAAACGAGAATCCATAAGAGGTAATTTTCGTGTGGGGGCGACCAATTTCAGTGCTCTATTGACTGCCCAACAAGAACTCAATACGAAATTTAATATGTTTTTCACTCTAGATGAATGTCGTTCAAAGTTGTATTTGCTTCAAAAAAGGTATTCGGTTTTTGATTGGGTAGTCCACTAAAGTGGTATTGGATACATTCCATCAACCAACGAGATGCATGTTGAGCCATATATCATGGACCGACTTTGCAAGGTAATTATATTTATCAGTTACCGATAACGAGTCCTGTTATTTACTATAATTTGTCACTAATATTTTTATCTTTGCAGGAATGTCCTTTTGCATATGCATACGAGAAGTATGGTGACCCTGATTGGCCCAATTTGTGCTCGATTTTTGGTCGGGATGAACTGCCTGATGATGTTGATGAAGAAGTGCCACCTTTTGCTGAAGAAATTCCACATGTTGCTGCTGAAGAAGAAATACCACCATATGTTGCTGTTGATGGTGATGGTGATATTGATAGTCCAGATGTTGCTAATGAAGAGATTCCATATGATGCTGATTTTCAAATCGAAGAGATTGCTGGTTATAAACATCCCGACTATGATGTTATAAACATCTCATCTGATCACGAGGTCGGTGGTGTTTCCCCAATGGTTATCAACATCTCGTCTGATAATGAAAGCAGTTTAGGCAGTACCTTTTGGATGGAGGTCATGGAAGGTATCGTGTCTGACTCTGGCTCCAAAGAGTCCGTCACTCGGAGCCCCATATTTAGCCCGCCTCACAACATTGGTTCACGTAGAGAACGTTCACCGATACAGGGAACTTCCCTGGGTCAGTCAAGTGGCGATGATGATTTCATCTCTCCTAGTTCTTCAGCCTCCAACTCACCAGCATATAATTAGTTAAGAGGCTGTTATTGATGCATAATTATATTTGTTAGGACCTACTATGAACAACTTGCAGTTGTGGTGTTTAATTTAGACTAAGGTTGTTATTGATGCATAATTATATTACTTAGGACCTACTATGAACTTGCAGTTGTGTTTAATTTTGAATATACTTGTGGTAAGGTATTACCACAAGTCGGCTCGTGTAATTTTTGTGTTTCTTTTGTTATATTTCCTCTCCGAATTTCCTCATTTTCAATTATATATGTCAGGAAGTTCAATATTTTTTATGCAGCTTGATAATTTACTAAATTTGTTTTAATTTCTGAATTTGTAAGAAGTTCCTGATTAATTATGCAGACTGGTTTCCTTAAGTAACTACTTTTTGTGAAGAAGTAAAAATGAGGAAACACAAAAAGAACAAATCACCATCCTTCCAAAAAATTGAAAAAATAAGGCATACTCGGCCATGATATTTTGTTACCTTTTGAATAGCTGCAAAACTAAACTATATGATCTCATCTTGCATATTTCATCAATGACCACATAATGCGTTTCAACATCTGAGCATAAATAATAACCCAACTTAAATACTCATAAGTACACTAGAATATAAGAATTTAGTCATAAGTGCCCCAAATAATTTTGCAGCAGTACCATAATGCTTAGATACTCAGAAGTACACACTAGAATATACGCATCCATATTCTCCCTAACACCAACATAATAACAAAAGTAATATAAAGTCAATATTCATAACATTAAAACCAAATAATTCGTCTAGAGACGAAATGCCAGATAAGCTAATAAGTATTGCAATAACATTAATCCATTGCAATATTTGCAAAAAAAAACCCAAAAACTTTGTGGTTAATAGGCTTAGCCACAAGTTGGTCACCAAAGTCACTTATAATGTCCGTCTAGCATCATCTTCACCATCACCCCCTTTGCCTGATCCGGTAGACTAAAGAAAAAGTCTAGGCTTTTGGTGTTGTTCACAAGCATACCAGAAACCGTAATTTTATCCTCAACAGTCAGATCTTCAAGGATTCCGAGAGTTTCGAAAAGTTGCTTTCTATAATTAGAAGCATCATGCTCGAATCCAATCCTTCTAGATATATCACCAAGCTTAGAATCCGTTTTATCATAGTAGCTTCTCATTATATCCATGAACTCATTGTCGTCATCGTCCATGGACTTTCTCTTCTTTGATGCCTTGCTTTTTCCGCTTACACTACTCGCACCACGACAGATCGAAGTAGGCGAGTCGCCTTCTTCATTTCCGGTGGGATGAAATATTGGAACATAATCACCTCCAGCGTCTTCTTTGCCATTGTCCTTGTGAAGCAAGTCTTGCACAACATCAGCAAACGCTTCTGCGTTTTCACTTGTTGCCCAGTCCTTTCCAACAATCTGGCACCAATCTTTGTATAATGGACATGATTTGTGACACATTGTATGAGCCCAATTGTCGCTCTAAGATGAAAGTACATGATAAAAGTCAGGCACTGAATTATCTAACATGATAATAGTACATGATAACTATAGAAGTAAAAATCAAAGAGCAAAGATGCAAATTTGTTTCTTGGCATTTTATATGTCAGTAACCTATTCATATATGTATGTGCGAAATGTACAGCCAGTGTTATTGATCAAGCATAATATTACCAAATAAGCAATATTTCATTAACCACCCTTGACCCCAACCCAGCAATACACACACACACACACACACACATATATATATATATATGTAGCATCAAAATTCCACCAGTATTGGGTATACTGTATGTAGAAGTATTTGAAATGTTTAGTTAAACATACCTTCACGTAGTTGTCCCAAACTTCATCGCTTTCCACATCCAGGGTAGAAGATGCGTCATTCCACCCGAAACCACTTCTAGAAAGCATTGTCGCAATTGACGCGTGATTTTTCTTCCACACGTGTATCTTTGAATTAATATGTGGGTCAGCTCTTATGTTAGTTCCCGGGAATGCTTGCAACATTGCACGCTCAAGAAAACCTTGATAGCCTGTCCTAAACCCATTGTCACATTTCCATCCCCTAGTAATGAGGTCCTTCATCGCAGTAGCTAAAGCATTTTCCTCTGCAATAGACCAAGTTCTCCTACTCTTTGTGGATCTCTCTTTTGAAGTCCCATTCCTCATACGGTTTGACATTGCATCCATATCACCTGTTTTACCTACTAATTACACTGGTAACAGTCAAATCACACCAAAAAGGAGTATAACAGTCATAAGATGCTTGTACAATACGTTCTAAAGTTCAAAATAACAATTCATTTGGAATCTCAAAATACATTTAAGTGCAAGCGTTTTAAAGAACAAGACACAGAAATACAAATATAATATTCATAACAAAACTAATTTCGAATCGGAGAACAATATAAACACTATTAAGCCCTTGTGTTGGCATCATACATAGCCTGTGCCAAAGTATCCCTCGAACTTGTCCACGCATTAGATGTCTCAACTTGTTCAATGAATTCAACATCCGACTCATCATCATGTGTATTGGGCATTTCATTCACTTCCGCATCCAAAGGGTCTAATGGCATCTCTGTCCGAATGAAATTATGTAGCAAACAACACGCCATAATAATGCGATTTTGGACCTTGATGGGGTAAAATGAATTACTCCTCAAACTGGCCCAACGTGTTTTCAACGAACTAAACGATCTCTCAATGACATTACGTGCTTTAGCATGAAAATAATTGAATAATTCTTGACTAGTTTGGGGGGCGACATGAGATTCATCCCAATCTCGTAAATGATATCTAACACCTCTATATGGTGCAAGAAACCCCTCGCAATTTGTGTATCCACTATCGCATAAGTAATAGTTCCCTGTAACATTATCCACATTACATCGTATTAGTCCTAAAATGTTATACAAACTTACTAACTAACCATTGAATTTAATTTAAAAATGTTTTGAGTTGATTATACCATTTGGAATTCTAAGCCCATTTGGTCTAGTAACAGCATCTCGCAAAACTCTGCTATCAGCAGCAGAACCTTCCCAACCAGTTAAAATGTACGTGTACTTCATGTTTTGATCACATACAACAAGTACATTCACACTAATGTCACCTTTTCTGTTTCTATATCTGGCCTTATCTTTTTGAAGAACTCTAACAGGAATGTACGTTCCGTCTAATGCACCTAGACACCCCTATTGACATCAATTAATATAACATTAATGGTAGAGATTAAAAGAATTTAATAGAAAGCTAATTATTGTATTTAATAGTTTACCTTGAACCAATTCCACCTCTCATTTGTGGAATCTTCTTGAACGGGCTCTGGGGTGGAAATCAGTATTGGGTATAGCTTAAGTAATGCTCCAAGGACAAGGTTAAATTGTTTACTTATAGTGTGACCAGATCGTTTAAAATCAAACTTCACTATCATGTTCTTTTTATGATGTGCCAATATGCTCAAGAAGATTGCAACTTGTTCTGGAATTTGGACATTCCTTGTAGGAACAAGTCCACCTACATTTTGTAGGAGAAAACACAACCGTCCAAATGTATTTCGATCCAATCGTAGATTATTTTTGCATGCGTCATTAGTAAACGATATAAGATCATGCATATGTTCAATTTGCTTAGGTACCCTAGATGTCAAACTATATGCAAATTTCCTGACACGTTGAAAACGACATCGTCCCCTATAACGTCTCCTGTAAGCCCAATAAAATGCTACCTAAAAAAACCTAATTTCCGAAATAATCTCCTCAAGTAAGATTAAGATCTCTTCATGCTCTGTAGATACATCCATTGAAGCAATCAGTGTAATATAAATATTAACATGTTCATGAATTAACGAAACATAGAACAAGCTGCTCAACAATTATTCAATATATAGGAAATAATAGATTGCAAAATCATTTTTCAAAAAGTACTCATATTTGGACAGTTATGGGGCAAGAATATTTATTAAAGAAAAGCTTTTTAATAGTTTAAATTAATTGAACAAAGAAACTTTTGATAAAAAAGTGCTGCTATGTGAACGGTTTCTGAGGCAAGAAAATTAATTTTTCATTAAGTGCATAAATATATATATATATATATTTATGTATGTATATATATATATATGTTTGGTTACGAAACCATTTCCATTTGTCAAAAAGAATGAATAGAAAGTTTTCATGTCGTTACTAACAGGTGACGCATAAATTCGATTTTATCTACTAGGACTTGACTCCTATCTCTAACAGTAACAGATAAGTGAATCGATGAAACAACTCTATCAAGTTTCCTTATATGTCTTGCATAGAATCCCGAATCAAAACCTAAACTTTCACCATAATTTGAAATGAAGGCATAGGTAAAAAAGTCTGCAATGCTCGGATTCACACATAAATCATGCGCGTCTTCACGAAAAACTTTATAACTCATTGTAGAAAGCTCGGATTCATAAATTGTTTTCTTCCCACGAAACTAGACACATAGAGCTATCCACGCATATATCGCACATAATTAGGAGACGTCTAGAACAAAGCAGTTTTGTATTAAAAAATTAGCTAAAAATTTGTCGGCTGTGCAGACAGCTGTGCGCGTCTTCACAAGAAAATTCATAACTCATTGTAGAAAGCTCGGATTCATGAACCATTTTTTCCCCATAAAACTAGACACATAGGGCTATCTGCGCATATATCGCACATAATCAGGAGACGTCTAGAACAAAACAGTTTTGTATTAAAAAATTAGTTAAAAATCTATCAGAAATGATGCTTAACTAATTTTTTAATACAAAACTGCTTTGTTCTAGACGTCTTCTGATTATGTGCAATATCTGCATGGATAGAACTATGTGTCTACTTTCATGTGAAGAAAACGATTCATGAATCCGAGCTTTCTACAATGAGTTATGAATTTTCTCGTGAAGACGCGCACAGCTGTCTGCACAACAGACAGATTTTTAGCTAATTTTTTAATACAAAATGCTTTGTTATAAACGTCTCCTGATTATGTTAGATATATGCATGGGTATCCCTATGTGTCTAGTTTCATGGGAAGAAAACAATTCATAAATTCGAGCTTTCTACAATGAGTTTTGAATTTTCTCGTGAAGACGCGCACAGTTGTCTGCACAGCCTACAGATTTTTAGCTAATTTTTTAATACAAAACTGCTTTGTTCTAGACATCTCCTAATTATGTGCGATATATGCGTGGATAGCTCTATGTGTCTAGTTTCGTGAAAACGCGCATGATTTATGTGTGAATAGCCTATTTTCGCGTGGGAAGCCGGAAAATCTGGTCGGAATGTCGAAAAAAGGACCATCTGGGTACAAATTATAGACATGAGTGATGAAAGTGATAATTTTTTCACAAGAGAAACTAAAGTGACACTTTTGCATGACATGGGGGATGATTAGCAGTAATAGCTCTATATATTATATTATGTGTGTGTATATATATATACACACACATAATATAATATATAGAGCTATTACTGCTAATCATCCCCCATGTCATGCTGTATATATATACACACACATATTTATATACACACACATATATACATATTTCTTTATTACCAACTCATAACATTATTAAAAAAAATATATTATTTTAATATTTTTTCCCCCATATCATCACATTCATAACCAACTCAATCATTTCATATATCAAATCCTAATAAAAATCAACTTTTATATCACATCTACACTACTTTCAATCAAATTCTAAAAATACATCCAAGCAAACAAATTAAGTCAACATTTTCACACGAATTTCTATAATACACATTCCCCAAAAAAAACTCAGAATTCATTTCCGAAAACACAACCATACGGAGCCTAAATAATTGACTACGACAACCATTACTGATGATGATGATGATGATTTCTTCTCAAGAACAACCATGGCAGAAGAAGAAGTTGTTGTTGTTGTTACTTAAATAATTGATTTGAATTTGGAAGCTCCTAATGAGAAATTAAATTGGAAACTAATTAATCACATAATTTCAGTTTTATTATTATGGGAAAGTTTTAGCCAGATGGGGCTACGCACAGGCAATGGAATGATGAATGAATAATCCTCTGGCTAATATACTGTATAACGAGTTATAATATACGGTATAATGTGTTATAACATACTATATAATGACTTATAAAATATTGTATAATTGAATATTTTTAATATGTTATAAATACTTATTGTATAATGAGTTATAATATACTGTATAATGTGTTATAACATACTATATAATGGCTTATAAGATACTATATAATTGAATATTTTTAATATGTTATAAACACATACTGTATAATGAGTTATAATATACCGTATAATGTGTTATAATATATTGTGTAATGGCTTATAAGATACTGTATAATTGAATATTTTTAATATTTTATAAACACATACTGTATAATGAGTTATAATATACTGAATAATGTGTTATAACATACTGTATAATGGCTTATAAGATACTATATAATTGAATATTTTTAAAATGTTATAAACACATACTGTATAATGAGTTAATATACCATATAATGTGTTATAACATACTGTATAATGGCTTATAAGATACTGTATAATTGAATATTTTTAATATCTTATAAACACATACTGTATAATGAGTTATAATATACCGTATAATGTGTTATAACATACTGTATAATAGCTTATAAGATATGATTATAGAGACAACAGTCTCAATTCTTTTCCAATTATCTGCTGTAATGGAAAGGATGAATTCTTTGGAAATAATAATCCAATATAGGACGATTGTAAAGAAGACAATGATACTGCGCTAGTACCCCTTGCACAAGCCATTATATTCTGCGTTATGTATTAAGTCTATTCTCTGTATTTGAAACTCTTCATAATATGTATATATATGTATGTATATATATATATATATATAGGGTATGGATCAAAAAAGGAAAAAAAAAGAGAAGAGAAGAGAAGCAGTGAAAGACCAGAGAAGAAGCGGGAGTCTCACATCTGAGAGAGAGGACGATGAAAAGTTTCTGAGATGTGGGTTTGCGGGCTTTTTGAAAAATGACATCATTTGACTATTATACCCCTGATCCAATTGGAATCAATTTCCCCACCTATTTTTTTATTCCTTTTTGGACTGTTGGATTTAATGGATCCAATGGTGTAGATTGGGTCTTATATCCTATTAATATAGGGTATGTATTATTGGAAAAAATGGAATGTGAAAAGTGTGTTTAGCCACTTTTACACACGAAATTCGAACACCATAAGTATCGGGGATACTAAATATTATTGTATAATATTATTCTACTCCGAGAGTAGATAAGTTTAGCATTTTGAATTTCTCGATTCGGAGTTGAAACGAATGAGAAATTAATTGTTAAAGTAGGGTGTTTGATACGATTATGCATTATCCCACATTGGAAATAAAATACAAGTTAAGTGTGTTTATATACAATGGTGGGATAATGATAGTTTGAGTCATGACAATTTTGTGTGGGCTTGGAGGGGTAAGGACTTAGCCACAATCAGTTTCGCCTCGCGCGCACACACACACACTCCCGTTGCCTCCGCCGTCCGTCCGACCGGCTCAGCTCAAGCTCGGGCGCGGGTCGTGGGCCGTGGCTTGGACTTGGTAGTTGTTGGGCTTTGGACTTTAAAGATATTCTTTTTGGGCCAAATTTGAATTAATTAGGCCCAGTTAATTATTTCTTTTGGGGCAGAGTTAATTTAATTAGGCCCAACTTCCAGTTAATAATTTTTTTACAGCAGAAATTTGAATAGAAAATCTGAAAATTGGACAAACGAAAGGCCTCGTTTTTTACGTTTTTTTTTCCCCCTTCTTTCAATCTGATTCAATTTGAATTTAAACAGACAAACGTGGGATTTACTAGGTTGAAACGTTTGCTGTTACAATTCGAAATTAAATCAGACTTAATGGTGATTAATTTTTCTGTCTGAAAATTTCGCCTATAAAAGGCTTCCCCTGCAGAATGAAAAAGACGCACCAAAAACTGAAAGCTTCTGCATTTCTGCATACATTCTGAGAGTTCTTAAGCTAATTTGTCCGTGGGGTGTTGTTCTTGAAGTGGTTCAATAACAACACATAACCGTTGTATCTTGGGAAGTTAGTTGCACGAACCCGTACCACCGTAGGCGGGGCAATATAGCTTTAAGGATAGAGAATCCAACTCTCGCCTCGATTGTTAGTTCATGTGTTCTTCGCATTTTCCAGAATTCTTTCTTTTAAATTGCAGATATTTCAACATGTATTAGATCTTAATCCTATATATATATATATATATATATTGTGGCTACATATTTCTTGAATTTCAAATAAATGGTTTCTCATCTGAGTTGTGGCCGTGAAATTTATGAACAACCAGTACAAATGATTTTTTATTTTTTTTTTAGCATATAAGCAAATTCATTTAACTAAAGAGAATGAGAGGATTCCAAGTACGATGATAAATGAATTTTATTTATCAACTGGAAACACATAAACAAGATGAAATTTTAGTTTGAACCTAATTTGAATCATAAGTATACGTCATTTAGAAGGAGAGTTATATTTAATTATCAATTACATGAGAAATATAATTTCACTCACCTCATAAATAACATTTGAGTTTGATTAAATGAAAGTTTGTTTTAGATTTATCCCATAAAGAAAGTACCTATTAAATTATGTATAAATGCAACATGGCTTCTATTTGCCTGTCTTAGATAGTATCTAAGGGGACAGTTGTCTTAAATAATTCAAATAAATGGTTTCACATTCACCTAATGAAAAAAAATAGAAAATTGGGTTCACATGTGAGTATTGGGCCAAAAAATTCTTATTTTAGTCCCACAGATATGGCGATTCTCGTTTTGGTCTCACGCTTTACGGGATTATAAAAAAAGTCCTAATACTTTTCATCATTTGCAAACTTGGTCCTTTTTATAAGCGAATTTAGTCCCATATGATGTTTTCCATTATTTTTTTTCCGAAATGGGCCACGTGAAACTCTCGTAGCTGTTAAATCCCCATTTTGGCTAAAAAAAGACGCGCATCCGAGCCAGATGAGACGGGAAGTCAAAAGTCATAACGGACTTTACACCTAGCCAAAGAATCCCTAAACCCTCACCAATATTCTCCGAAATTCCTCTCAAAGCCCACGCTTAATCCTCTCAAAATCCACCCTTAATCATCTCTAAAACTTGAAAAAAAAAAAACACGACACACCTTCAGATTAGTGATTCAACAGCGTATTGGAGTCGATTATTGGAACAAAATCATCAATGTCGCTGATCCAGAGTCTGGAATGACGATCCAAACCCTACATTTGGTAATTTGTTCTTTTCCTGATCATAATGTGTTTATTTCTTAGTTTATATGTTTATATTATGATTTATTCCTATGTTTTTGGGTTTAGGTTGTTGTTTGTTTGTTGTTTCTAATAGTAAAGTATGCTGAAAAAGGTGACTTTGACTTCAAACCTTGTACATTATTTTACTCTTTGTTTTTTCTACAAGAGAGAGGACATAAAATAGGGGTGGGTTGTTTTGGTACTACTTTTCAAACGTTTTTCAGCTTATGGAAAAGAAACCATGAAGTAGTTTTGACCGTAGGAAACGTTTCAAACAATGTTTCCACAGTTTCATGAAAACCATGCCGCTTAGTTACTTTCGAGAAAAATTGTTGCTCAGCTGTGCCAAAATGACCAAATTAAGAAAAAGATCAATCAAGTACGGCCTCGTGCGTAGCGGTTTTGCAAAACAAATAGTATCCCATTGACAGCGTCTCCGTGAAAATCGGGTTTATGACAGGGTAAAATATCGTATATATGGAGAATAACTACAGCGATTTAAAAAAGGGTTTATGACCAAGTTTGCAACTAGTAGCGGTTCGACCGAAATAGGGGCCCGGTTTTATCCCCTAACTCTCTCACTACACCCACTCCCCCTCCCCCCACCACCACCTCTCTCTCCTCGTTTTCTCTCTCTCTCGGTTTATCTCTCTCTTCTCTCTAATCCATTCTCGTCCAAAGTGTATATATACTATAATATTTAATTTTTTCTATATATATATATATATACTATAATATATACTTTTTCTATATATATATAAGGATAAGTGATCTATGACAACCGCTGTCATAGGTCAATTGTACCTATGATAAATGTAATTGTTATAGGTCAACACAAATAATTTACAAATTGTATGAATGATCAGTTATTGACCTTGGAGGTGAGAAGATCACTCTACTCATGCTCGAACTAGTCAATCAAACATGTAAAGATTCCTCAATCAAAGTGAATAGAGTAATTTGCAGATATAGTATGATATTACTTTTTTTGGGCAATAACACTTTTAAAATTTAATATTTCTTTAATTACTTCCTAATCAAGTTGTTAGTAACTTTTTGGCGTTTCCATATGCCGATACGTATATTTATCTTCAGAATAAAACCAAATGTTGCATGTTGATTTTCGTGAGTTTCACATAGCCCATAGTAATTATACTAATAATAAGAAACGAACTTACATAAATTAATATGTACAAATTGGAATGAATGGAGGTGACTGATAGATCAAAGTAATAATGTAAAACAAGCATATGCATGCATCTCTAGTAATTATACTAATAATAAGAAACGAACTTACATAAATTAATATGAATACTGATAGATAAAGTTAATAAAAGCATTATGCATCACTCGCATGTAAATAGTGATGTTTATTTTAACTAATTTGACCTTTCGTAAGCTACTAATTACTATCATTATTTGATATCGTGACAACGTAGATATTACTTATAAGTGAAAATATGTGTAAACTTTCTCTCAGAGAATTCAATTTACGACCCGAATATTTTTAATCTGAAGTTGGCCCAGCTAAAATTAACCAAAAAAAAAAAAAACCAGACATTCAGGATCAAATGGACATTCATAAATTCTAAATCAACAATTTATTGTTTCATCTTGTATATCACAACAAAAATACATGTCAAACAATATTCTCTTATATATAATTTTCCCATGAATAATACACACTTCGAATACATGTCAAACACCGTTTTGAAATAAGGATCATCCGGATTGGAAAACATGTGAACACACCTAACACTATATACTTAATTATTACAAATTGATGGCAAGTATTATACTCAATTCCTTGCCCTATATAATTCCCATCCGATCATCATTACTTCCACACAAAACGAGTTGAATTCTTCCGTAAAAACACTTATATCTAGTTTCTTCCACAATTTGGCAAGAAATCATCAATGGGGGATCAATACACTTACCCACACACTTGGCAAGAAGCCTTCAAAGTTCTAGGAATTGAATGGAATAGAGATGGCACCTTAAAGAGAGAGATCCATATCCCAATGGTAGAACCCACCCCCTACGAAGACTCCACCACCCCTCCCCCGCCGGCCCTCTCGCAGGACATCCCTCTCAGCCCATACAACAAAGCCTATATACGTCTCTACATCCCCCTCAACCCTCCAAAGGACAAAAAACTCCCCCTCATTATCTACTTCCACGGTGGCGATTTCGTCCTCTACAGCGCCTCCACCGTCATTTTTCACAACTTCTGCAACGACGTTGCTTCCCAGTTCCCCGCCGTCGTCGCTTCTGTCGAGTACCGTCTTGCCCCGGAGAATCGTCTCCCCGCGGCGTATGACGACGCTTTGAACGCCATCTTCTGGGCTAAAGATCAGGCCTTGCAGAAAGGTGGCTGATTGATTTTGGCACAAAAATTAAAATATTTATTTTTTACTTATATCTTGTCACTAATATGTTATTATTATTTTATTTTATTTTTTCAGGCGGCAGAGATCCGTGGATGGAATACGCTGATTTTTCTAGGGTTTTCTTACTCGGAAGCAGCGCCGGCGCAAACATAGCCTACCACGTGGCACTCCGTGCCCTAGATTTTGATATCAACCCTTTGAAAATCAAAGGGTTGATATTAAATCAAGCGTTTTTTAGTGGGTTAGAGAGATCTCAATCAGAAATCAGATTAAAAGATGATCCTTACGTAGCTTTATATGTAAATGATGTTTTGTGGAGCCTGGCATTAACTCGGAACCTTAACAGGGATCATGAGTTCTGTAACCCGATATCCGGCGGGACGTATTTGGGACGGGTTTACCGGTTACCGAAAGTGTTTATTAAAGGTGATTTCGATGACCCGTTAGTTGACAGGTCGATTGAGTTGGGAAAATTCTTGCAGTCATGCAGGGTGCCTGTGTATCATCGTTTTAATGAAGGCGGGTTTCATGGGATGGAGCTTTCCGACAAGACGGCGGCGCAAAAATTGTACGATGATATGAAGAGCTTTGTCGACGAAGACTATGCGAATTTGAACTCTGACGATCTTTCTTGTCATCGTGCATGTGGGAATAACACACAATCCACCTCGCACTGTGGGAGAGGTGGACACGGAGGACACGGAAATTCCACCTCGCACTGTGGGAGAGGTGGGCGTGGAAATTCCACCTCGTACTGCGGGAGAGGTGGATACAGAAATCATCATTGTTGAAATTTGTTTTCACTAAGGTCGTGTTTGGATTGATGGAATTGATTTGAGGAATGAATGTGGAGAAAAGATTTCAAATGATTTCATGTTCGAGTAATTTGAAATCCACAATAATTATAATTGAAAAAGGTATCTCAAAATGAGTTCTAAAGGATTGAACCCCATTATTATAATTTGATATCATCCAATCAAGCTCGATGAATTTGAAATTCATGACCATCAAATCCTTCAATCCAAAACACATCTTGATTGAGTTTCGATTATTTCAATTGTTATTTGTCTTCTTTTTTCATTATTTTTCGTATGAGTGTTGTTTTGTATATTTAATAGAAATTGTCATTCGAATTTGATCTGTTCAATATTAATGAAATGCATTCGTCTTATAAATTGTATTCGGGAGTTGGAATTTTTCCATTTTAAGTTGTATTATTTCTAAATGATTTATTGTTTTGAATAGGGCTTAATCGAGCACAAATCGATATTTATATAATAAGTGAATTTTAAATTCGTAGGGCTTCCAAATTGGCCTTGCACATGCCAATTTTTATTACTTGACTAACAACTAGAGGTATGAAGATTGAGGGGGGAAAAGTACGTTTTTTTGCCTAAAATGAGAACACGATAAGCGCTACCAAAAGTGAAATGGATCTATCCTATAATACCAAAAATAATATTTTTCCCGGTTAAGCTCATATGAAAAAGGAGAATTTTATGAGATAATTAATTTACACGGGGTGACTTAATGCTGATTAGGTCTCAAAGTTCACATTGTTACTGATATATTTTTAAGAATGTCGATTATAATAATGATAGTAATATTTTTATTATTACTATTATCACTACAAAAAAATATTAATAATAAGATGTCAAGTAACAATGTCAAATATGCAACTAATTATATGTATTGAGTGACGAAATTCTGTTTTGTCACAAAAATAATTTTTCACAAGTTTAATAGTGACTAGAGTTGTATATAAATTGTGAATTCTAACAACTTTTGACAAAAATATTATTGTTATTATTGACAATTAATGTCACATGTTTAGTAATTTGAATCGAATGATCCCAACAAAGCGGATTGTAATTTCAATTGAATGATTGAGTGATCGACTATACATAGTCATAACTACAACTACAAAACCCTGATCATTTGTGGACGAAACATTATACTCTGCCACCCAATTTGTGCGCATTGAGAGATTACACATTTATAAAAAAATCTTCTTCTTTCAATGCACGAAAACATGTCAAAAAGAAATCACGATTCATGAATGAGGGTAATCAAATAAAATGCATTGCTTTGAAATAAAATACTTGAGTGTATATATATGTGTGTATGTGTGTGTGTCTGTAAATTTGGGAAAATTAAAATCATTGTAATTTATAAGGTATGTTACGTGAAATTTCATTGGACTAGTTATTCTTAATTAATCTAAACTACGTACTGGAATCTGGAGAACTTTAAATTAAAGATTCAAAATTATTATAATCTTCATGCCAAAATAATGTTAGTTAGTCATAAAATATCGTTAAATTAGAGGAATTTGCAAGTAATGCGGCCAGCTCAACTGATTATTTTAATTTGTATCCTTATTTTCTCATGTGGGGGATAGAGACCATTGACCCCCGTTGTAAAATTAATACACTACTATCCGTCGTGTTTCTGACTCTCTGGGGGGACAAAATTGCAATTTTAGTACACTAATATGATATGCACGTTTTTTTGGTATACTAGTATGAGAATTAGTAATTTGAGTACGTCATCGGTTAAAAAATTGGCAATTTTAGTATAATTTACGTTGGAAATTTTGAATTTTGCCTGACATTTTAACATGAACATCAGAATTTGGGGATTGATTTTTATTTGAAAGGTAAATTGATGATGTGGCATCAAACGAGATAATAAACTAGTGACATGACGACTAATTGAACAAAGTTAAAAAAATTTGCTACTAGGGAGGTTTGAACACATGAACTTAGAGCAAAAAATAAACACTTTTAACACTCCACCACATGCCAAAACTTGTTTTAATTAGTTTTAGTTTAGTTACTTATAATAGTATTTCAATTTAGTTACTTATCAATATTCTTCTCCAAAGTAATTTCTTCTTAACTTAAAAACATAACTTTAACAATATTGTAATTAAAGCTACAACAAAAGTAATGTTACAACAAAATTAACGTTAGTGACAAAATTAAAATTGACAATATCTGGGCTAATGAACAAACGCGTCACTGAACAAAGTTTTAGAAGAAAGAAAGAATTTGAAAGAAGCTGGAGTAAACGGGACCACTATGGATGTCGTTGATGGTACAGCCTCGGCCATTGGATCTAGTGTTGCAGCTGAAGCCGGTTTCTTAGGTAATGTTGGTACCGGGCTGAGCAAGGCTGGGAAGTTCATGGGAAGGACCATCACCGGGCAACATGCAACCCGGTAGAGTGTATTTTTTTTTTTTTTTTTAAGAAAAATTGGTTTTATATATCATTCAATTGAAAGTTTACAACGTCTGGAACAATACAATTCATATGGACCCAAATGATGTAGTAAGAACATCTGAAACACTAACTATTAAGTTCTTGAAGATAATAAATCTTAAGACCTCACAACCGAACACAAGAAAATTCTTGTGCAACTCCTATTCAAGGAGAGATAAAACTCTCATTCGAGAGAAAAAACAAACTCTCATACGAGAGAGAAAATAAAATACTAAGTAAAAAATCTAAAACGCTATATAAAAACTTATGCATCACCCGTCTTCATCTCGTCAGATCTGTCTCTGTCTCGTTAGATCCATAATCGTCTCGTCAGATTTGAAGATGTGATGTACAAGTTGAAGAAGGATGCTCCAACCTAACCCGCCGACGATGGTGGTAACAATGGTGAAGAAAACGACTGCTTCACCAAGCCATCGCCGACGGAGGAATATAGAAGAAAAAGAAGGCAAGGGTTTAGAGAGAGATGAGTGAAAATTGATTATGGTAGAGTGGATCTTCTAACACCCATAAACTCCATTGAAGAAAATGGAGGAGCGAAACCACGGTAAATCTTATGGTCAATACATTCTCTTATGGTTTTGTGATGAGAAAAACGTGAGATTACTAGGGAGTCAGGGCCTGGTATAATTATAATTGTTTGTTTATAGTGGTCGCCTGTGGATCTGAATGCATGAATGGTTGTGAATCACACGTAACGTAAGCATTGGAATTGAAAAACAAAAGTCATTTGGAAAGTCTTATCTATTAATCGGCTTTACCTATCAAGTTAATAGGCCCAGTTCACCAAGCCCAAATCTGCACGTGGAGACTCCAACTGCGAGGCCTAAAAGAAAGACCAAATTACAATTTTGGGCTGAAGAATTTGAATTTAATTAAAATAAGTTCTAATCCTATTTATGTATTTGAAAAAACAGCAGTTATCTATACTATCTATACTCTATATAAAGTGAGAATGTCTGCCTTAAAGTAACTAACTTTGATATGCTCACATTTTGGTATGACATATTCATTTTTTAAATGTTTGACAAATATGAATGAGAGTTTCTCTCTCCATTACACTATTTTTTACACGTTTTCTTCCTCACTTTTCTCTATCCTCTCCCAACTTTTTTTCCTTAGTTCTCTCCTTACCTTGTTTTTAAATTTGTGTTTTCCTACCTCGTTCCCTTGCACTAACTTCTAACTATTTATAATAATTAACATAAAATCATAGGTATTCATAATTTCAAGCAAAATACATATTCCTGAGAAAAATTTTGTATTATAAAATAAAAATGAATGAATTTTGTATAATTTTTATATAGTAAAACACACACATCGAGTGTGCCACCACGACTAGTCTATATTATTAATAGAGGGGGGAGGCTTTAGAGTAACCACCTTTGGTCTGCTCATTTTTTTGGTATAATATCTTGAACCCACTAAAACTTTGACAAGTGTCAAAGTTAATTTTATCCACTCCTCTCATTTTTTCCTCCTACACGTTGTTTCCCCTCTCTCTCTTTATGCTTTTGTCCTTAATTCTCTCCATATATATATATATATTCTCTTTTACTAATTTCTAACTACTTATAATAATTGACATAAAATTATATGTAATACTTATGCTCACAAAATTTCAAGCAACATATTTGATATTGAGAAATTTTTATTACAAAACAATATATTTATTATTTTTAAATAATTAAGGACACGCATCTAGTGTGCCACCGCAACTAGTATCTATACTATTATATAAAACATAAGGGGTCTAGAGTAACTACCTTGGGTTGTCAAATTTTTGGTGAAGCCATTCCAATTCTTAAATTTTAACAAGTGTCCCATTTAGTTTTTTCTTTTATATTTTATTTCATATACTATTTTATCTTTCCTATTTTTTCTCACACACTATCTCTTTCTCTCTTAATATTTCTCTCATATTCTCTCTCATCTCCTAATACACGGTTATTTTTCTTTGCCGTCATTTTTCTCTCTTTATCATCTCCTTATATACTTATCTATCTATTTTTTTTTCATTAATCACATTAAATTTACTTTTCAACTTATTTTTCTTCTATTTTTTAATTCTCACCTCTCCTCTCATATCTTATTTAAACTTAATTGAATTTTGCTCAAAAAAACTCCATATCAATTTTATATTTTTGTACACGCGTAGAGTGTGCCTTTACCGACTAGTATTATATAAAACACAAGGGACCTAGAGTACCTACTATGGTGAAGCCATTCCAATTCTTAAATTATGACAAGTGTCCCAGTTAGTTTTTTCTTTTATATTTTTTTTTATATATTATTTTCTCTTTCCTATTTTTTCTTACCCAGTATTTTTTCTCTCCTAATATTTCTCTTACATTCTCTCTCATCTCCTAATACACGTCCCCCACCCTCCGCCTCCATTTCTCTCTCTTTATTATCTCTCAATATATTTATCTATTTTGTTTTCATTAATCACATTAAATTTACTTTCCACCTTACCTTTCTTCTATTTTTATTTTCTTCTCTCATCTTTTTTAAAATTAATTGAATTTCGCTAAAAAAAACTCCACATCAAGTGTATGCTTTTGCACACGCATAGAATGTGCCTTTACGAACTAGTATAGTAGAAAGTACGCGTGCATAGCGGTCAAAATAAAACACGCATAAAAAGGCCATCATTCTCATAATGTTCTTGTTATGTTTTATCCGTAAGTAGTTTATCCGAGAAGTTGGTTACTCGGATTGTTTATTAGAAGTTGAATATGTATTGTGAAGTATATATTCAGTGAAATATTTGCAAATAAATTATCTATTTCTTCCTTAGTCTTCTAAGAGTGTCATCATATACTTAGTGAAGATAAATCCAATCGTATCACAAGTTTAAACTGATTCACTCTCAACATTATGAAATCTGATGAACATATGCTACACTCAATTAATAATTTTTTTTGTGACTCAAATTCGACTCACAAAGTTTACCAGCTTTGAACTCATTCTGAGCCACGGCTAACATGCCGAATAAGAATGACATGCCTAAATTTGGGCATTATAATTAAGTTATACAAAAATATATTCAAGGCCCAAAATGAGCCCATGAAGTCCAGTTTGAGCCCAAAAGCTCACCACGCTATGAACAAGAACCATCGTATCAATCCACATATACCAACAAGGTCCAGCACAGTTGGTAGATAATTGGGTTCCTTAATCATGTTATTCAGGGTTCGATCCCTGACCGTGTCTATGAAAAAAACTTTGTTGGGGTAGGCAAAACCCACTTCAGTGATTTCTACACCTCGAATGGATTAGTCTCCGGCGTCCGATTGGGAGAAACCCTGAGTATAAACCAAAAAAAAATAAAATCAATCCACATGTCACGATTTGAACGACCCACATGTTGAGGTTAGATCCGTACACTGTGCCAATTATAGATACCCCCAATTTATGACTAAAAAGGGGGTTACCGCAGTCATTTCTTAAATTCTCTCTAACATTTATTGAGAGCATTACGACCTACGAACTTCGATCTAAACTCTAAATGAGACCCATATATAAATTACAAAGTTTATATCTGGAATGACCTATATATTTGAATTGTGTAAGACTTGATACTCTTGATATGTATATAGGCAGCTCGTCCCTTGAGTGCAATCTATAATTAATCCATCTATCTTCGGATCATACCTAACCCGAGCCTTGACTGATCCACGTTGTTCTACGAAGTACGAAATACGACCCAGATCAGAGGATAGATCATCAAATAAAATTCAAAAATTAAAAGAAAATACTTCAATGTGTGTATATATTTTAAAATTTAGGGAAAAATTGAGATCATTGCGTTTTATAAAGACGCAGTTAGGCGCAATTTTATTGGTGAAGTTCCTTTTAAGTGTGCATACCCAAGAAATTGTACAAATATCATGGCTCTGATACTAATTCTTAATGTAAGTGATCCTTAATAAGGGACGGAGCCAGAAATTATATTGAGGGCGGGGGGAGGCGAGATTGATGTGATATATATGAGTCACATTTGCCCGGTAACCGAAGGATTGTATGGGGGTGCGGGGGGCTTGCTCCCCCGACGTAAGGTACGCTATATGTATGCGAAAATATTAGGGGTTAGGTTTTTTAAAATTTTTTGACATATTTTGTACTTTATACCTCTTTTGCTAACTGCCGAACCACATAG
Organism: Buddleja alternifolia; assembly: GCA_019426215.1. Classification (NCBI taxonomy): domain Eukaryota; kingdom Viridiplantae; phylum Streptophyta; class Magnoliopsida; order Lamiales; family Scrophulariaceae; genus Buddleja; species Buddleja alternifolia. Next base: position 2,519,948 of record CM033408.1, on the reverse strand, counting down.
AAATAATATTTGATACATTTTTCATAACTAATCAAATAAAATATAGTTTTAAAACTAAACTGAAAAGTGGTCCTAATATTAAATAAAATAAACATAAAAAGCCTAACATGGTATGATTTGACTAATATCAATTTTAAAATTTCAAATTAAAAATAGCAATCATCGTTACATTTCATCAATAATATCCAATTTTGAGAAAATTGACTATAAAAAGATAAAACAAAAATAAAAAGATACTTATCATATAGAATGGACGAGAAACTATGAAAGGGATTTGAACAAATCATGGGTGATAGAGAAAATATAAAATTAAAACAAGCATTCTATTTTATTATATAACCTATTGTAATGTTCAACTGAATCAATTGTTCTACTATATAGGTTTGGGCTAGCTTGTGCATTAGGAATGTGAATTAATTTTGTTTTTTGTTATTTTTAAGGGGGGGTGAGAATATAAATTTTTGAAAATTTATATCTGAAAATTAGAAAATGAAAAAGTTGAGCCCCCTTCGTCCCTGTCCTTAATCATTTTAGTTATTCCTATCGTGCCATAATAATGTTTGTTAGACATAAAATTTATCATTAAATTAGAGGAACTTGCTAATAGTGCCAACTCAACTGATTATTATATATTATTATTTTTTATAACCATACTTCTCATGTGGGGATGGAACTATTGACCCAACTATTAAATTAGGAAAAAATCACACACCCCCTTATTTATTGTATAATTACCAAAAACCTCACTTTTTAATTAGAAATTACCAATACACTCTTCAAGTGGTCTATTTGTAAAGTTTAAGGGGGTGAAATTATAAGAATGTTTAAATACACATGGGGTGTAACTATAAAAATATCTTAACATAAGGGTGACTTTATGTAATTTTCAAAAAGATGAGGGGGGTATTTGGTAATTACACAATAAGTTAGAGGATTTGTGTGTAATTTTCTCATTAAATTAAGTACACAATCAGTTGTGTTTGTGGCAAAAGCCCTAATTTCGTTCTTAGGTATATATTTGTTGGACGATTTTGACTAGTTTCGTTCATGTACAAGTAGCCGTTTGTTATAGGGATTTATGCAGATGGACAATTTTATTGGCAAAGACGAGAGCTACTCAATATGGAAAATTGATGTTTTGTCGATGCCCATCGTATATACATGTACATATATAAATTACGTTTTGTTTTATCTCCCAGTAGTGGCGAGTTGATATACTAAAAATTCTCTTTAGTTATTAAATAAAATGCTATAGTCATTACTATTATTTTTTCAAGAATTGGAAAACAAAATACCTTTTTAGATCACTTTGAATCTCGTCATAGCTTAATTTATTGGGAACAATTAATTATGATTTATGACTGATCATAATACGGAGGCACTTTTCAGAGCACGTTGTGAATCGCTATTTGAGTTTTTTTTATTATTTCTTTTGGTTACAAATTAATTTATCTTATAATACTTGATTTTTAATTAACCACTAAACTATTACACTGCCCGCCACTTGCTTATATAAATTAAATAAAACAATTATTGTGGATCGGGACGAGGAATCTCGGATCAAGTGGACACATTTTAATTAATTAATTAATTAACTAAAGCAAAAATGTTCCCTAGCAATCGCATGGGATCACATGAAAACTTCAAAAGTAGTTAGTCATATTAATTAATTAAGCACCCCACTCATGACCCAACCCTGATCAATTAGAAATTAAAAACAAATCAAATTATTTGATATTTAGTCATTAAAAAATTATTTAAATTTGATCATATAATTTACAAACCAAACTTGAATATTGTTTTTTGCTCGACATGATTGATACCTCACTCGATTAGTCGAAAAATGATAAAATATGCGTAAAAAAATAATAATCAAATCACATGATTCCAAGACAATACATTATTCGACTCGACTCAATCCCAGCCTTTAATCTCCTTCCCTCTACTATAAAAGTCCCCCAAACAGGTTCACTATGATTTCGAACCACACTATACCTTCTCTTCTTCCTCTAATACACCATTATGACTCCCCAGAAGAGCCAATTTCCAATACTTATCACATTTCTCCTTCTCATCTGTGTTTCCCTCTCACGGGGACAACAACACACTTGGCAAGAAGCCTTCAAAGCTCTAGGAATTGCATGGAACCCGGATGGAACCCTAGAACGGACCATCCAAATACCCATGGTCGACCCGACTCCGGATGCAGACACCAAACCCGCCCCGACAGCCCTTTCACAAGACATTCAACTCAACTACAAAAGTAAAGCCTATATTCGTCTCTACATTCCCATCAACCCACCAAAGAACAAGAAACTCCCACTCATAATCTACTTCCACGGCGGCGATTTCGTTCTCTTCAGCGCCTCCACCGTCATTTTTCATAATTTCTGCAACGACATTGCCTCACAATTTCCAGCAGTAGTTGTCTCCGTCGAGTACCGCCTCGCGCCAGAGAATCGTCTCCCTACAGCGTACGACGACGCTTTGAACGCCCTCGCCTGGGCTAGAGACCAGGCCATCGGAAAAGGTGATTACAAAACAAAAAATAATATGAAATGATAATGCCAAATTTGTTACTTTAATATACACAATGAACAATAATAATTTTTATTTTGTCATTATAATGACTTTTAGAGAAAAAAATTATTTTTTTAAAGTTGTTATTGTTGATAACTTGATATCTTATTACTAAAATGACATTTTCTCCTTTAATATCTTGTCATTAATATATTATATCTTATTACTAGAATAACATTTTCTCCCTTGATATCTTGTCATTAATATATTATTATTTTGCAGGCGGCAGAGATCCATGGATGGAATACGCCGATTTTTCTAGGGTTTTCTTACTCGGAAGCAGCGCCGGTGCCAATATAGCGTACCACGTGGCACTCCGGGCCCTGGATTTCGACATCAGTCCTTTACAAATCAAAGGATTGATGTTAAATCAAGCCTATTTTGGTGGGGTACAAAGAACTCAATCAGAAATCAGATTAAAAGATGATCCTTACGTAGCTTTATATGTAAATGATGTTTTGTGGAGCTTGGCTTTGCCAAAGAACCTTAACAGGGATCATGAGTTCTGCAACCCCATATCCGGTGGGACATATTTGGGTCGGGTTTTCCGGTTACCAAAAGTGTATATAAAAGGTGATTTTGGTGACCCGTTAGTTGACAGGTCGATTTTGTTGGCGCAATTCTTACAGCAATGTAATGTGCGTTTGTATTATCGGTTTAATCAAGGTGGGTTTCATGGGATTGAGCTTCAGAACACGACAGCAGCTCAGCAGCTGTATAATGATATGAGGTTTTTTGTTAATGATATGTATGAAAATTTGAACTCTGAAGATCTCTCTCATCATCAAGTCATCAGGCTTCCTAGTGATGATGATAAGAGTTTTATTTAGTTGTCTTGTCTTGATCTCTTTGATGAGATTCGTAGGATCCTATGTTGTTGTTTTGTTTATGTTTTTTGAGTTGTATTTTTGACTTTATTGTCTAGCTACCTTGCATGAATGAATAAAATTTGCTCTCGTTGTAGTTCTAGGGTGTTATATCGTGAGACTACTTTTCAAAAAAAAATTCCTTTGTTAATACTTAAAAGATATGTGAGTTTTGACGGTACATATTTTATGTTTAAGTTGATATTTTATTTGACTGAAACAATAAAGTTTAATATTAATTTAGAATGGAAGATCTGAAATTGAAAATTTTGATAAGTTAAAATGAGACGCGTGACTAATCACTGCAACTCTAAAGTCTAGACCACATACACGATGATTTGGTAGTTCAATCTCTAGCTTTGCTGAATATTCAAGTTCAAATCTCTCTAAGAGAGTTCAAAAACTTTACGTGAATGCATTATATGATTATGGCTAACCTTAAATGCTTGGTTTGTCTATTGTTCGCAAACTAATTCGATATCATTTCCACTTCAGAGTTTTGTTAGTAAGTCGATCTCGTAAAGTTATGTAAGAGTGTTAATATTGAAAATGCTGCAGTGTAGAATACCTAAAAATTTACAAATCTGTTGTTTTAATCAGTCTCTTTGATCAAAAAGTACCTTGATAAGGGCGACCTCCATCATATCGTATTTTGTCTCGCACTTTGTATCAAACCTCTATAATACATATATATATCACCATTATAAGAGCCAAGTATAAAATAGAAGATAAAGCATTAAAATCAAATTAAAAAAATTAAAACTGGCTTTATGTACCCTATATATTGGCCCAATTGTTACTTGTCCGTTTTCGTCATTAAAGAAAGATATAGTATTCAAGTTCATTAATTATTAATCGAGAACAACGCCTCTAGCATCAATTAGTCATACTACGGATAATATTTAAGTACGTAATTAGGAAAAATATCATGCTAGTCCACCGACCAGTCTACCACGCTATTAGAGTCAATTTCTTACAATTTTTTAGTGCATCACTTTGTCCCTTCACTTAAAAAATAATAATAAAAAAAAACTTTACCCTTTTATATATTTTTGAACAAACCTTCCTTTACTTCATTGGTATCTGAAACTGAGAGTCATCATCTTTTTTTTATTTTTTTATTTTTTATTATAGCAATCCAACAACATTTACCAAGTAATTAATGAACAGGTGACTTGAGAAAATACCACTCTAACCCTTCTCCGAGCCATTTTTCCCTCTCTTTTAACTTCTTTAATTCGACAACTAATTCATGATCTTGTCTTTGAATTGATTCTAAATAATAATCATTTTCATATCCAATATCCAAGGATGGAGCCACTGTTTCGAAAATAAAACAAAACCAGATTAGGGGAAGATTTCGAGTAGGCAGTCCAAGCCCCTTGATAATTCATAACTTAGAATTATCTAATTACCCCCGCTTATGTGTGCTAAAGGTGGTTTATAACTTGAATTAATTTTGTTGTGCGAGTCACGCAATAATCAACAGAAAAATACACTAGAATTTAAGCAATTATAATCAACACTTAAAAGTTTAAAAAGAAATATACTTCCATGAACTCTTTGATGAATTCTTCTTGATACAAGAACCAAAGATTTCGCATACAAAGCTGCTACCGTGCTAATCTACGCTACTGGCTACTTTAATCTAGAACTAAACTACCGTTTACTTTATCTAGAATTAAACTAAGCCTAACTACGTCTAAGACTATGGAAAGAAAGATAGTTTGCAGATTTGTCTGATTGTTTGATGATAATTTTTCTTTCTTTCTCTCTGCGCTTATATACACTTCTTTTGTCGGTTTCTTTGCAACCTCCACGTTCTCGTCTGCTTCCGAAACTGCCGTCAACTCCCTCTTCAAATTTCTCTGATTTTGGCGCCCGAGTTTAAGTTGATTTTTCTGGGTTCTGGCTTATCCTTTCTCTTATCCTTATTGGGCTGGTCCATACTCTTTTTCGAATGTTCTTTTTGTCTTTGTTCTTGATTTCTTCAAACCTAGGTCCATTCGACTTTACCCAAGTCATTCCTTTTTCGGGCTTAACTCGAACATAAGCTCAATTTGATTATTATTTTCCGATTACTTCTTTATTGGGCCTTTTTAATTCGAAAAGCCCGTTTAGTATTTTTAAGTATAAACAAATGCCCCCCCTAATATATATGAATATTTCGAGTTCATGTATATTAAAAGTCACATCTATCTTCTAATTAATGTATAACTCTTTCGAATTCTTATTTAATGTGTGTGACCGTTATCGAATTCGTAGGGTTAAAACGTCATGTTCATGATTTCTGATGCGTGCGAGTATATCGGACTAGTGGGCATCAAATGATTCGTCTCTTCATACGAGACTGTAAACGCTTTGACGACCTTAGTTAATGTTCATGGACGTGTCCTTTCTGAATACATTGTCGTGCCGGTCTCTTCAAATCCCTCATTACTTCTTAAAAGAAGAGCGCGTCTCTTCGTGTCCGGGGTACCTATCCCATATATATCATCCCTTTCCTTTTTTGGCCATTACCACAAATTTTCATCTTTCTGTTTATTTGCCAGCCAGGGCCAAGAAACACTCCTTTATTCTTATTTCATTCTTCGAGTTCTTTTCCCTTTTTGTTGGACTCTATCAATGTCAGACCCTTGACGCAATCTCGATCTCCATAACCTCTCTGAGCTGGTTCCTCGAGAAACCCACTTAAATAGTAAAGATGCTCAAGCCTTATACGCTGTCATCCAAGATTTCATGATGTTTTATCGGGATACCAAGGTGTCGTCCCTCAAATGTACCCATGAAATCCCCCATTGGGCTGCCCTTCAACAAGGCGAAACTATCGCCCATTTGGCTCTTGGGCCTCGCCTTAAATCTCAAGCTTTCGGGCCTTCACCTTCGGGTAGCCCCAACCTGTTGGGCACTTTCCCTATTTTGGGAATCGACGGTCCTCTATTTCTTTCCAAGCCCATCGATTTTGCCTGGAACAACTCAAGTAAGCCCATCAATTGATGGATTGGGGTGATCGATGCGTTCCCATGGTTTGATCGTCTTACCCAATTTCATTCGAAGTGGGAGGAAAATTGCATCTTAGGGCTTATTCAAATGGCCTGCAACCTTATTCTCCCTTTCGAACGCATCATGTCGAATGCCTTGGCTTACTCATGGCATCCGTCTTAAAACTGTTTCGTTTTACCCAGAGGGCTCCAAACGGTGACTTTGGAGGATGTGGCGCTAATCACTGGTTTATCTCCAGATGGCATTCACCTTTCTACCGGGAAAATGGTAGGTGGAGCTCCTCCGCTGTTCGAGGTCACTGAACAATGGCCGAAGGTAAATAGCAAAAGTTCGAACATTGCCTATACTGCTTTGGTTAGGAATTTCGTCAATTCTACTTACCCAGTCACGCCGGTCGAGGAGGTATTGTTCCTCAATTTTGTTTTTTCTCGATTGATGATGAATGTCGGTTGTGTCGTAAACAAGACATTCCTCATTCTTTCTGCCAATATCTCCGCAACTCTGGAGCCGCTCGAATTGGCCCCTCGCCTACTAGCCCATTTTTATCATATGATGTTTCAATTACATCGCGACCCTTCGAGTGCCAACAGGTTATCAAGCCCTCTATAATTGTTGTCCTGCTGGGCCTTTCTCTATTTTCCAGAGCTGCTCAACATCAAAGCATTGAAGACCCTCGAAGAACAGATCCAAGTGGAGATTAAACGAGGCCCGAAGAAGACCATAGGATACCAATTTAAACCTCTTTCATCATGGGTTTGTTATGGGAAGGCTGTCTTAAACCTATTGGTTCCCATTGAGAAAGCCTCTTACCTTCTTGTTCTGAGCATCGTGTTCAATCCCCTTTATGTCGGGGTGTGGTGCCCTTTCTTCGAATTGAGGCACGAACAGGAGGTGATCGATTGGGCGCATGTTACTTTGCCCTCATGGTTAAGGGCTATTGACTCTCTGAATCTTTGTTCCAATGACAAAAGTTATTGGAGGTCAATCCTTTCTTCCAGAGACCTCTTTCTGCAGGATAATACACCAGGTGTTAAGGTCTATAATCCTCAGGTACTGTTTATGTATTAATTTTGAATGAAGCCCCCTTTTTCCTTATTTTCTTTATTATCGTGTTTCATCCGACCTTATATTTTCTTTCTCAATTTTTTTCGCGGCAGTTCGGCGTAAGTCAATGTTTTGCCCTACCCTTTTTGTGTACTTTGAATCGTCCATGGTTGGAGAGAACCTTTCACCTATCCAATTCTTACCGAGGCAGAGCAGAAAACATTATTCGAGAAAAAGCTTCCTACAGAATGCCTCTATCCTTCATTCCTTCCTTTTGCAGGGTTCTTTGAGTGGAGGAGTGTTTTCTTGATTTTTGGAATTCTGTCTTGAGCCGCTTCTACTCCAGACAGATAATTCGAAAGCAAATTACCTCCTTTTGGCAACTTCTCGCAGGTGTTGTCGATTTATCTCCCATATCGCAGCACCTTTCACCTCAAGTAGTGAGATCTTACCCTTTTTTAATTCTCGCGTTTCGAATCTTCTCTTTCTTTCGTATCTGATATGTTTTCGCCTTTCCTTATCTTAACAGGATTTAGATTATATCATTCCTTACACCTTGACTTTAGGGTGGAGGTTCGAACAAACCCTCCCGATTCAAATTTTTGTCTACCAGGGCCCCCCCATTGCCTGAAGTTATCACCTTCACGGTGGGTGCTTCTGTCATGACCGACATTCTACCGATTGATCCCATAGCTTCGACACCCTTGACTTGAATACGTCGAGCTCCTAGGTTCCTCGAGATGTGCCCCCAAGAATTCCAGTCGATGATACGGAGGTCGAGGAAGCAGATCCCTTCGCTATGAATGACGAAGTTCGAAACACCTCAGTTTACAAGGCCCTGTTGATACCAACGGTGAGTTTTTCTTTGCTGGGAGTCCCTTATGAGTTGCATATTTTATTCAAACGCGTGTCTTTCTTACAAGTTTGAGTATCTTAAAATGTTACAGTGTTGGTTGATGATTCGAGCGGGGCTGATTCCCACGACATGCCTGTTTTCGAGGTAACAGATGAAGTCGAGCCAGATGATGTCCTCGAAGTCGAGACAGAGGATCCATCCGCAGCTTTAATGAGGAAACCTCAGTTCGAGCCACCCTCTGAGACCTCCGGTTACCCAAAGATGAAAATTTTTTATTTCAAGGTGGAATCAGTAGGAGGTAACTTCTCATATCCCGAATATTTTTATACCTCAATCTTCATTTCCTATACTTGTCTTTTCGATTTACTCTTATTGGTCTTTCGTAATAGCCCCTTCTGAAGAAATTCCCACTTCTCCTCTTGGAGAGGTAGTTGTTGACCTTCCGATGACCACTAACCCAAGCCCTCTATCGGTTCAATCTCTAGGTGCTCTTAACTGCTTCACTGATTTATTTGTCCTCATAGGTACCAAATTTCTACATTTCTAATAAATTTTCTTTCCAGGGATTGTTTCGACACCTCCCAACGTAACTCCAGTCATTCCGAGCCTACCTTCTTTCCTCAGATTTTTTTATTCCTCCATTGGTGTTTCAAGCACCATTTTCGTGGATCCGAGCGTATTGAGTAACCTCGAGGTGGATCATCCTGGAAGCTTCAATTTCCATATTAAGCCAATCCCCTCCTCATCAGTTCAATTGGAGGAAATTGCGAAGGGGTCGATTCTGAGTCCCTCATTCGAAGGTATTGTTTCCCTTTTGAATTGACCTTCGACATTCCCTTTTCTTCATTTTCCAAATTATTCCTTTGCTGTAAGGGGCTACCGCGGAAATCAGAATGTTCACCACTGACCAGAGCGGCGCGCCCACTCTCGAGCTATCGTCTGCGCCTTCCATTTCTAGCTCGGTGACAGCGATTGCCCTTTTTTTTGAAGATATGATCTTGAACCATTCTTATGGATTCTTTTAAGAAATCCTCCTTAATTTCTAGTTTATTTTCATGATGATCTCATTATCTTCAGGGATCGATATGAGCATAGAGGAGCCAGCCCTTTCTTCTTCGAGCGCAGTAGCAACCCAGGGTCCTTTCTGGCCCAAATCTTCAGAATCAAGCCACTATTACTATTTTGGAAGGTACTAGAGCCGACTATCTGGCCCAAATCGCTTCTTTGGATGCTCAGATAGTTACTCTTCAGGCTTGTAGAAAGCAGCTTGCCACTTTGGCTGATCAGGTTGAAGAGGACATGACTGCTCTTAATGGACAAATTGCCCAATTAAACCACGAGTTCGAAGAAGTGGTTAAACCTGCTCTGCTTGAACGAAACGCTTTCGAATCCTCTTTGGATGTTTTGCTTACTTCATTTCATTTTATTAAGCCTTAGCTTATCCATGTATTTGGTCATATAATAGTCAGGTGACTGACTATCTTCTTCAAATCTTTTCATTGTTTTGGGTAATCTTTTGAATACGAGTTGTTTATGTATTTCTCATATCGTATCCTGTGGGCGTGTATCCCTTTCGATACCTCGTGTTTAATGCCCTTCTATATTCTAGTCCATTTGCATAATGGAGTTTCTATGAATTATCGGCTTATTTCCTCGAAGTAGAAAATGGTCCTTCCCAGCTAGGTGACCATTGCCCATAAAAAATGATATTTCGAATTTTTTGGCAAAATTAATTTATCTATTTTGATGTAATAGCATGCATCAGAAGTCGACTCAATTTTCTTAACTAGATTGAATGAACAAAGATGCAAATTCGAATCAATCTTTTAAAAGTACTATCATTAAATAAATGTTCTACACTTTTATATACATGTTCAATATCATTATATACATCGGAACTCGAATCAATTAGATTAGATGAATAAAGATGCAAATTCGAATCTAGATTTTCGATTACTATCTTCTTGAGAATACCGTCAATAACACGTAAATGTCTTAAATTATCCATAAATACAGAAACAAAAAGTAATTCGAAACACTAAGATCGCTCCATTTCGATTTGGGCGAATCCCTTCACTACTTCTTCAGTTGAATCTTTACTAACTTCTTTTCCTTCGGCGATATCCTTCTCGTTTGCTTTTTCGACGGCTGGGACGGATGAAAGCTCCTTGTCTTTTAATTCGAGATTTTCGGTGCAACACCTAGCATTCACAATTTGTGTATCAACAAAATATAAGTTAGTCTTGGCTTTAACCATTTCAAATTTGGTACCATTCCAACATATTAAAAATTGATGCGAAGTCGAAGGCAAACAGTAGTTTTGATGAATTCAATCTCTATCCAAAAGTGCATTAAATGACGAATTTGTTTTTATCACAAAAAATGCAGAATAAGAACTCCTAGATCCTATCTTAATTCAACAAGGTAGAACTCCTAACACTTTTGTTGCTTGACCTGAAAAACCATAAACTGTTACCTCGGCAGCCAACAAGTCTTTCGAAGATTTACCTAGCATAGCTAAAGTGCTTTCGGGTAGGACATTAACAGTTGTTCCATTATCTACAAGTACCTTGTTAAATTTTACGCCTTCGATTTCAGCTTGTATGTATAGTGGCTTCATATGGTTATTGTTTATTGTATCTTTCGAAAATAATAACTCTATAAAATGTTCGTTTTCATTTTCTTCGTTATCGGTTTTGCAATTGATGAATTCGAAACAAGATGGGTTACCTCTTTTTGGGGCAGTCAATACCTCCAAAGTTTTCTCTTCTTCGTCCACTTCACCTCCTTTTGCGGCGAATTCTGATGGTAGGATGGTCACCTTGTTACAGTCATTATCCCCTTCGAATCTATGGCCCTTCGAACTGAGGCCTCTTTATTCTTACTTTCGAGCTCATCCAACGTATCATCCTTCTGGATGTCCAAATCGTCACCTGATTCAAAATCTCCTAAACCGTCTTCTCCTGACATAACGTTCTTCCCCTGAAGGTTCATGTCCTTCATCTGGCGTGTCCTTCATCTGGTCACTCAAACTGTCCATTTCTGTTTCGAAGTCATCCTGACTCGACTTCCCCACTATTTTCGACTTTAAAATCCCCTTAGCTAGGGCTTTCTCTTCAATCCTCAGGCTGGCAATAACTGCTTCTTGTTGCATCTCCATTGCAACTGATGCCCTCGAATAGGTTACCTGCTGGCTATAGATTTCGCCCTGTTGTTTCGACCATGCTCAGCACTTTCGCGATAATCATTTCCCCTTGGATGATTATACGACAAACCTCTACCTCTTCGCCCTCAAAAATGTCTTTGAAAGGGCATCGGGCTTGGTATCCTATTGCCAAAGTCTGGTCTTGGCCTTTTGTTCCAATTCTCGGCCCTCTGGTATGCTGGAACCCAGTTCGGATCGTTCGGGATCACTTGTAACCTAATCAATTCGAAACAGAGAGCATCTGCGCAATGATTGCATAATGCCCTCTGGAATTTAGTCAAATTGTTCACTACCCTCGCCGGAGTCTCATATCTGGTCTCACACAGGGGCATTTCGAGCGCCTGTTTGTATGTTTTTTCGTCACTCTTCTATTTTTCGCTGGGCGGTTCGATCTCCGCTTGCTCCTCTTCCAACTTCCCATTTTGGTCCAAACCCAAAATTCTCTTTTTGGTTGAGGATAAGCTAATCAAATTTCGCTCAAGCTGTTTTGCCACAAACCGCCTGAAAATTTGGCATTGATCAGTGGTATGAAGGGTGTTCATGTGCCACATGCACATCCCTTCGAGCCCTTCGTCTTTGACCTTAGGAAAAGTCAGTATTCCCTCGTCAATCAGTCGGTTGAAAGTCTTGATTGCCACCTTGGTTTCGATAGTGACCTGCGAGTCAGAACATTCGAGAGTGTTAACTTCGAGATCCATAGCAGGAAAAGGATCCTCATCGATATTAGTTTTTGAATATCAGTAAATATAAGGTCTTTCGAGTCTATCTTTTCTTGAATCAGATTTTGAAATAAAATGCAATTGTTTGTGTCATAGGAAAATGCATTATGCCATTTACAGTAAGGTTTCCTTTTTATTTCAGATTTCGAAGGAATTTTATGTCTTCCATTAAACTTTAATTTCTTGTTGGCGAGTAGCCAATCAAAAATTTGTTCGGTGTTTGTTACATCGAAAGTATAGTTCTTTTCTTTTTTTGTAGTAATGATCCAGTAGCTATGCAGTCCTTCTTTTCGAGGGCTCCACATTGGTAAGGAGGTCCTCTTACGAACTCTACTAGATCTACTTCATAAGCATCTTCGAACACCCATGGAGTCCCTATCTCAAAGGCATTAAAGCGTTTGTGCTTTCTGTTACTTTCTTCTTTGAGCATATTTTCATATCTTATCGCACTCTCAGCCAGATTTCGAAAGTCGGTGAAAGGCATGCCGTCGAATCTCAATCTATATTCGAGGTCATATTCTGTTGGGCTAACTGAACAGACTCAGTTTTGGGTAGATTAAGGTGACATTTAACCCTCGCTTTCTTAAAACGTATTAGGAATTCTTCGCCGGATTCTCCTATATTCTGCCTTATTTTAGCAAGATCACTCACCGAGATCCCTGGATCTGTTTGAGCAAAGTGATTTTGAAATTGGAACTGCATCGCATCCCAATTACTTATCGAATTTGGGGATAGGCTTATGTACCAATTAAAGGCTGATCCTGTTAATGAACTAGGAAAAAGCCTTAATTTAAGAAAATCCTGATCTGAGGCTTCTCTACACTGGCAAGTGAACCTAGATAAATGTTCGAGAGCGGAGACGTGGTCATCTCCAAAGAATAAGGTGAAATCAGGAATCTTATAATTTCGAGGAAAAGGGAAATTTCTATCTACCCAATCAGGATAAGGCTTTCCTAACATTACCCTATGGTTTCTTCGAAAACCAGGTCCGTACATCCTCTCGACAATCATTTCGATCTGATTTTGAAAGGGATCGAGGAATTATCCCCCAATATTTCCTCCCATATGGACATCGGGCACGGCTTGCCCCTACATATGGTACCTGAATATTATTAGGGAGCGTAGGAATATTTTGACTTATTTGTACGTTCGAAATCCATGGTTTCCCATGGGAAAAGGAGCACTCGAAACTCCTAGATAAGCTGGAGTTTGATTCTGCCCCCTAGAGTATTGCCCTTGGGTAAAAATTAGAGTTGTTTCAAAATTATTGAAATGGCTATTAGTGGGGTATCCCGCCGGCACCTATCAATAGCCAACTGGCGGGGTAGGAAAGCTTGGTCTCGAAGGGTATGACTGAGATTGATTCCCATTAACATTTTGAAGAATATTCAGAGGAGGACGCATATTTTGATTGAAATCTTGCTGTCCCATTCCTGTTTGCCCCCCAGGCATAGATGGATTTAGGAAATTGTGTTCGTTTACAGGGGAAGTATTCGATGTTTGGCCAATTTCGAGGCGGTTACTCCTATTTCTAGTTTCTCTAGGATATCCAGGTGGCTATTCTCCTGGATTTGAGTGTCTTGCTCACACCCTGGGCTCAACTGCTATCAGTTGTGACACTTTTTCTATTAGGGCAATATGTTTTTCGATTAATGGTTCCAAAGCAGTAACTACTTGGATATTTACCATTCTTGAGAAGGCATCGCAAGTCTGATTAAATATTTCTCCTAACTCGGTTACAACTCGAGTAACTTCTTGAGCCGGCCCTCTTGGGCATTTATAGCAATGTCTTGTACTATTGCTGTGAATATCCGAGCCGATTCTTGAGCTAATGCTCGATATTGATCATTAAATTCCCTTGGCTGACCATCTCGAGCCCCCATTAAAGTATGTTTCATGACTTTTGACAAACTGCTCATACATCTTGTCTGCCTTTATCCTGTATCTAGATACAGGCTGTGTTTCCAGATCGTCATGACTTGAATTAATTTCGTTGTGCGAGTCACACAATAATCAACAGAAAAATACACTACAATTTAAGCAATTAATTAACACTTAAAAGTTTTAAAAAAAATGTAGCTCCATGAACTCCTCGATGAATTCTTCATGATACAAGAACCAAAGATTCCGAATACAAAGCTGCTACCGTGCTAATCTATGCTAATCTACACTACTGGCTACTTTAATATAGAACTAAACTACCGTCTACTTTATCTAGAATTAAACTAAGCCTAACTACGTCTAAGACTACGGAAAGAAAGATAGTTTGCAGATTTTGTCTGATTGTTTGATGATGATTTTTCTTTCTTTCTCTTCGTACTTATAAACTCCACTTCTTTTGTCGATTTCTTCGCAACCTCCACATTCTCCTAAGCTTCTGGAACCGCCGTCAACTCCCTTTTCAAATTTCTCTAATTTTGGCGCCCGAGTTTAAGTCAATTTTTCTGGGTTCGGGTTTATCCTTTCTCTTATCTTTATTGGGCTGGTCCATATTTTTTTTCGAATGTTCTATTTGTTTCTGTTCCTGATTTCTTCAAACCTAGGTCCATTCGACTTTACCCAAGTCATTCCTTTTTCTGGCTTTACTCGAACATAAGTCCAATTTGATTATTATTTTTCGATTATTTCTTTATTGGGCCTTTTTAATTCGAAAAGGCAGTTTAGTATTTTTATGTGTAAACAGCCACGATTTAGAGTTTGGGACGAATATAAAAAGAAAGGTACAAAAGTTAATATTACAAATTTCGAAGGGATGAAATTTTGAAAATAAAAAATTTATTATACAATTTTTCTCCCTCAAAATTGAGCCGGGTGAGTGCCCGTTCCGGTATTCATTACCCTAATCGAAATGACAACTTTACAAAATCAACAGAAAATCCGACCTATTCGATGCGGACAACAGCATGGGAATATGATTTAATTAATTATGATAATTTATTTAATTCTTAGAAAAATAAACTATTACATTGATACTCAAATGCTTTTTCTAAAGCATGTATAGAATAAGGCGACGTACCATCACAGAATAATTTTTTTTCTCTTGTCATTAGTACACTGAGCTTGGCATGGAGTCCGCCGTCGTAGGCCACATTTCCGAAATTAAGCAGCTGCCGGAGATCTTAGTCCTCGGCTCACCACTCATATTGAAATCATACGCCACAGAATTCTCTTCAAAATTCCGAGTTTTAAGGCCGTGGGAATCTCCGCTGCCCCTCGCCCAATTCCTCGCCGCCGAGGCCCAGAACACGCAGGCCGCCCTCTGCTCCGGCGGCGTCTCGGTCTCCGCCGATCTGCTTCGCCAACTCCCATCTCTCCGACTGGTGGTAACAACTAGTGCCGGCATAAACCAAGTAGATCTCCACGAGTGCCGCCGCCGCGGCGTCGCCGTCGCGAACGCCGGCACCATCTTCTCTGCTGATGTGGCTGACTTCGCGGTGGGGCTTATCCTTGACGTGTTGCGGAAAATTAGCGCCGGAAATCGATTTGTGAAAAGTGGGCTTTGGTCTAAAAATGGAACTTATCCTCTTGGTTTCAAGGTACATAACATTGGTGTTTTGTGTTTAAATTTTTTTCTTTTTGCATGACGAGGGAACCCGCGATGCTATCTTAGGGTGCGCATTAAGTAAATTTCGCTCCTGATAATAGATTGCAAACCATACAACAGAGATAAGTCATTCTAAGTTACCAATAGCTGACAGACTCGCAGAGAAGGTCAATAAGGGGAATCGAACCGTCTAAATTGATATTAGTTACTAAAATTCAATTCGGGACAAATGAAAAATTAATCGAGCCAACGAATGCTGATCAAATGACTCCATCTATAATTGTACGGCCCATCTACATGTATCAAACGGTTCTCATTAATAGTACATGTTAAGTTCTCCTTTTTTGTGTTTACATTTATGTATGAATAGTATTTGATGTTCCTACTACTTCAATTGGAAGTACTTGCTACTCGTAGAAGCAAAGAAAGAATGAAAGATTGGGGATTTTGCATGCAATGGGCATAATAAATTTGTCAATTTTAGATTAAAACGCTATACAATATAATTGAGGCATAGTGCATATTATTTTTGTAGGATTAATCACATCTAAGTCTTGATTCGTTTATTAATTAGGTTGAGCTTTCAAGTTGATCATGAGCTGAACTTCGAACCTTAACAAACATAAAAATGTGTTTAAACTGGAGTGTTATGTTAAATGAATTGAGGTCAAAGGAGGTTTTAGCGATCAATTTGGAGTCGAGAATTGACTAACTTAGAGTATGTTTGGACTGAGGGATCTGGATTTGAGGAGTGGATTTGGAGGAATGTTTCAAACGATTCTAAAATGAACTCATTTGAAATCCATCATATTGATTGAGAAAATAGCTCAAAATGAGCACAAAAGATTTGAAAATCATTACCATTTGAAGTCATCCAAACAAACTTAATTGATTCATTAAATTTGAAATTCATGACTTTCAAACTCCTCCATACAAACACACCTTACTTTATTTTTCTGCACTAATCATATCTAACGCTTGAGCACTTAGGTTTATTGAAACAACCACCTTTGTGAAAATCATGGGTTGTGTTTGTTTTTATTTTGAGATTTTTTTTGGTGAAAATTTTGGTGAAAAAATTTATTAGGAGTTGTGTATTTTGATGAAAATGTGCTTGATTTTATTTTCAGAAGAGACAAAAGATACTATAGCAGTTAAATCATGTAAGTTTTTGTCTGAAAAGTTGTGTTTATAATTAGTTAATGATTGAAAAATATAATATAATATAAGTTTTAAATGATTATAATATCATGGTTATATATATTTATTTATTGTAGTTGATGTAATTAGTAGGCACCCTAAAGTAGACACAAATAGGGAGACAATAGTTGATAATTTTTTTGACAAAAAAAGTCCTTTTTGATCAAAAAACCATAAAGCAAACAAGTTTTGGCTAAAATGTGTTTGAAAACAAAAACAAACACAATCAGGGTGTTTGAGATGAGAGATGTTTGAGATGAAACAAAAACTCGGTCCTCCTCTTTGTCAGGAATCGGGTCGAGCTATTTTTTCATCTTTTTTTCTTTTCCTTTTTTGTTCTGTGTGATGTACGGCAATGGTCATTTTAGTTTTGATAGGTGTTGTGCTAGATTAGATGTATTTTGTTTATTCGGTTGTACTCTATTCGGATTTGTCCTTCACTAATATTATATTACGATATTAACTATCAAAAAAAAAAAAAAAAAAGACGAGAGATGTTAAGGCTTTGTTCTTTCTTTTTGAGTAGATTTTTTGAAAATTTTGTTGGAACATGTATTCATGGGTATTTGTGTTAAAATGATATGATGTATTTGTGTTTGTTTATGTTTTAAATAAATGATTAGAAGTAGTAAAATATGTCACATCAAATGTGAGTTATTAATGTATGATGTGTAAAATGTTAGTGATTATTGAGAGGGGGTGAAATTATAATAAGGGAAGTTATAGCCCCAATTGGATGGCCATTCATTTCCCATTTCTCGGTTTTCCAAAGATTTTTTTCATCAAAAATGCATTCGTTTGACATCTCGTAAAAATATCTCAAAAATATTTTACGATCAATATTTCCTAAGAAAATCTCCAATTTTCTTAAAAATAAATTTAATTAGCATTTCTCTTAGATTTTTCTCAAGAAAATCAAAATTTTCACTATTTATGATTAGATAATTCACCCAACAACTAAAAAACATATGCATCAAAATAATTTCATATCTTGGTTCGTAATGACGCAAGGAACGAAATAAAATCTGCTCTACATATTTTTTGATGCCTTAATCAAGGAGTTTAACTTAGGCATGTCTAAATTTTTTTAGAAAATAAGAGCTCATCCATACCTATATCTCACAAAAAAGTTATTTTTCTTACAAAAAAAAAAAAATACCACATCACACCTAATCATTACACTTTTTTCTATAAAAAAAACTCATCCAAACAAACTTTCACTTAGCTTTCATATCTCTATCCCTTAAAAATAAAAGTTTCTACTTTTTCTAAGAAAAATGAGAAATAGGAAATAACATCCCATCCAATCGGGCCCATAGTATCTTCTCAAACCTCATAGTAATTTTGGTAATTAGGGTCTATGCAGGTGTCTCTACACAATTTACCCTTAATTTTATGGGAAACTTGTGCAACTTTGCTTATATGATTTTATCTGTGTTACACTTCAATAAATAGTTGATTAATTTTACCTCTCTATCACTTGTTCTAACAGTTACGAGGCAAGAAAGTTGGAATTGTGGGATTAGGAAGCATTGGTCTTGAAGTAGCAAAGAGGCTCGAAGCATTTGGCTGCACAATATTATACCACTCGAGGAACAAAAAACCGTCTCTTACATACGTATATCATCCCGATATCTACAAATTAGCCCTTGAATCTGATATACTCGTACTATGTTGTGCCTTAACTGATCAAACTCATCATATGATCAACCGGGACGTTCTCCTAGCGCTGGGAAACGAAGGTGTGATTGTTAATATTGCACGTGGTGCTGTGATAGATGAAAAGGAATTGGTTTCTTGTTTGCAGCGAGGAGAGATAGGTGGAGCTGGGCTGGACGTGCTTGAGAACGAACCTCGTGTTCCAAACGAACTTTTTGAACTCGACAACGTTGTCTTGTCGCCACATTGTGCAGTCTTCACGGAGGTATCGTTTAGAGATTCATTTGAACTTGTCTGTGGGAATTTGGAGGCTTTCTTCTCGAATAAACCTTTGCTTTCATTGGTTTCGAAGGGTTAGAGTTGATTACGCTGTTGTTTCGCTTGAAAAACAGACTAGAATAAGGAGGGATTTCGAGTGGACGATCTCTGCCTCGCGATAATTCTCAACTTAGAATTATCTTTCAACCCCTGCGTTCGATACGCTAAACGGTGGTTCAAGTCTTAAACTAAACGTCGATTAAATGTATTCGAACTTCTCTTCATCTTCTTCGAGTGGACCGCAACGATTGAAAACTCAAGTCAAGTGTACAAATCATCTCTCCGATACTTAAATCTGGATAAAAAGACAATTTATACCTCCATGAGAGTCTTCGATTTGAAGAATACAAGCAGCGTTCGATACCCTATTTGGTGATTTCAGCCTTTAATTAAATGCTGATTATTGTGTTCGAATGCAAAATATAAACATATCTCAACAGCTCAAAAAGATATACTGAAATTCAAGCAATTAATTAACATTGAAAAGCTTAAATATATATATCTCCATGGATTCTTCGATCGTGAAGATTACAAGCAAATGCAGATACATGCCTTGAAGGCAAATTTCATCGAGTCTACACTAAATTACATTACGGCTACTCCTAATGTACACTACGATCTACTCCTACATTACGCTAGAAACTACCCCTAAGGCTAGAGCTAATTCTAAGAGAATTGAAATGTAGAAGTTGATTCTGATGATCTTGTGATCTCCTTTCTTTCCTTTCTCTGTGGCTCCTATATATCTTGTCTTCGGGAACCGTCTTCCACCCACGTTCCTTGTCTTCGGGAACCGTCTTCCACCCACGTTCCTTGTCTTCGGGAACCGTCTTCAACTGCTCTTTCAAATCTTCTCAAATTAGCGTGTCTTTGCAGATGATTGGCTATTTGGACTTCGTTGTGGACCTAATTTCTTTCTTTTCGAATGCCTTCAATTTGTGCTATTTGGGCTTTGTTTCTTCGATAGCCCAAATTATTTTATGGTGTAAACAAATGCCCCCCTAATATACATGAACGTTTCGAGTTCATGTGTATTATGAGACATGTCTTTTGGTTAAAGACAAATTCTCTCTCCCTCTTACTTCAATTTCTGTCTTTACCTTCTCGAAGACTACCGAGAGAAAAACCTATTCTTCATTCTTCTCGAAATAGTCATCTTCTTCACCCCAACTTCATGGCAAACTCCCATGACCCTTCTCGTTTGGTCCCTCGAACACATATCTTAAATTGTGAAGATTCCGAAGATTTATATCAAGTAATTAAAAATTTTGAGGCGCAATATCGGGATACCAAAATAACACCTCTTGAGTTTACCACGTAGTTCCACCGTGGGCAGTCGCTCGAACATCTAGCTCTCGGGTCGTATTTCGAGTCCACGGCATTCGAGCTCTCTCCCAATGGCAATCTTGATCTTTTGGGGGTTTTGCCCGCTTTAGAAAATAACAGTCCTCTTTTCCAATGTAAACCAACAGTTGGGTTTGTTTGGAACAATATGAGCAAGCCCACCAACGGCTGGATTGGAGCTGTTAATACTTTTCCCTGGCTCTAGCAGTTACAGCAATTTCATAAAAAGTGGGAAGGAAATCGAATCCTAGGGCTCATTCGAATGGCCTGTTATCCCATACTTCCTTTCGAGTAGATGGTGACGGATGTTTAGGCGTACTCGTGTCGGCATTTCATAAACCAACAGTAGATGGCCTGTTATAACTATTTTGTCTTTCTTTCGATTTTTAAGCATGTTTGCAAAAAATGTTATATTCCTGCTTATTTTAATTAAATTAGAACTTCTATTCGTAATCCAATTCCAAAAACTGACATAATTCTATAAGACTCCAAAATTCACCAAATTTTACCCAAAAATTCTTCATCCTATGATATGACACGTGGCAAAATTTGGGCCCCATCTGACAAATTGACAATTAATTAAAAATAAAATAAAAACGCTGAAAATTTGAAAGAAAAAAAAAACACTAAACGGATCGAACGAAGGCCTAAATGATGGAATTTGGGGTCGATCCACCACCGTAAAATGGTCCTACAAATTTGATTGGATTCTTCTCGAAAAGAGCTTCGATTTGGTATATTGTGGGCCCCGTAACTCCAAGCAGATCAAAAGTTACGGCCATTTGAAGTCTCACCGTCAATTTTTCGCTTATTTTTCACTTTTCTTCTTTCGAACCTATCAAAAAATGTGTCGGCTTATTGTTCTACATCATTAGAGCTCATTTGAATAGCCATATTTCCTTTCGAGCAGGTGATTATGCCTCTCGAGCAAGTCCTCATGCCCCTTGAGAAGTTTCCTGCTCAAGACGTTGTGCTCAAGCAGAATCCTCTCGAGCACAGCTACTCGAGGACAAACTGCACGGGCAGGTCCTCATGTCCATCCTTGAGCAACCTCCAGATCGAGGATTTGTGCTCGAGCAAAAGCGTTTCGAGCACAATTGCTCGAGCAGACCCTTTTACCCCTCGATCAATTTCCTGCTCGAGGAATCGTTCTCGAGCAGAAGCTTCTCGAGCGCAGCTACTTGGGAAGCCTGTTCGAGGGACTGTGTGCCCCTGGAGCCCATCGGCTCAAGTGGTCTCTCTTATCCTATAGAGTTGCGACTGCTCGAGGCGCTTTCTCAAGCTTTAAAGACTTTGAGGGCAGGACGCATGTTTTGAGCAAAATTTTGTTGTCCCATTCCTGCTTGCCCCCAGCCATAAATGGGTTTACAAAATTATATTTATTTACAGGGGAGGTGTTCGAAGTCTGACCGACTTCGAAACGACTACTCCTATTTCTGATTTCTCGAGGATAACCAGACGGCGGTTCTCCTAAATTTTTGTGTCTTATCCGAATTCTTGCTTCTACTGCTATCAGTTGTGACATTTTTTCTATTAAAATATTATGTTTGTTTATCAAAGGTTCCATCGCTAATACTACCTGCGTATTTATCATGTTCGAGAAAACATCACAAGTTTGGTTGAAGATTTCACCCAATTCGGTTATTACCCGGGTGACTTCTCGAGCAAGCCCATCTCGAGCATTCACAGCGATGTCTTACACAATGGCTATAAATATCCGGGTAGACTCGTGGGCTAATGCTCGATACTGATCATCGAACTCCCTTCTCTGATATTCTCGAACGCCGATCAAAGTTTGTTTCATAACTTTGACGAATTGTTCATACATCTTATCAGCCCTAACTCTATATCTGGATACGGGTTGTGTTTCGAGTCCATCGGTAGGCTCTTCCCTAGAAGATTCATCAGACATATTTATATATTGTTATGGAGTCCAGATTCAATGGTACTCCCACTGTGGTCGCCAAAAATCTGTTTCGCTTGAAAAACAGACTAGAATAAGGAGGGATTTCGAGTGGACGATCCCTGCCTCGCGATAATTCTCAACTTAGAATTATCTTTCAACCCCTGCGTTCGATACGCTAAACGGTGGTTCAAGTCTTAAACTAAACGTCGATTAAATGTATTAGAACTTCTCTTCATCTTCTTCGAGTGGACCGCAACGATTGAAAACTCAAGTCAAGTGTACAAATCATCTCTCCGATACTTAAATCTGGATAAAAAGACAATTTATACCTCCATGAGAGTCTTCGATTCGAAGAATACAAGCAGCGTTCGATACGCTATTTGGTGATTTCAGCCTTTAATTAAATGCTGATTATTGTGTTCGAATGCAAAATATAAACATATCTCAACAGCCAAAAAGATATACTGAAATTCAAGCAATTAATTAACATTTAAAAGCTTAAATATATATATCTCCATGGATTCTTCGATCGTGAAGATTACAAGCAAATGAAGATATATGCCTTGGAGGCAAATTTCATCGAGTCTACACTAAATTACATTACGGCTACTCCTAATGTACGCTACGATCTACTCCTACATTACGCTAGAAACTACCCCTAAGGCTACAGCTAATTCTAAGAGAATTGAAATGTAGAAGTTGATTATGATGATCTTGTGATCTCCTTTCTTTCCTTTCTCTGTGGCTCCTATATATCTTGTCTTCGGGAACCGTCTTCAACCCACGTTCCTTGTCTTCGGGAACCGTCTTCAACTGCTCTTTCAAATCTTCTCAAATTAGCGCGTCTTTGCAGATGATTGGCTATTTGGACTTCGTTGTGGACCTAATTTCTTTCTTTTCGAATGCCTTCAATTTGGGCTATTTGGGCTTTGTTTCTTCGATAGCCCAAATTATTTTATGGTGTAAACAGCTGTGCAATTGGAATGTTTTGAACATCCTATTAAGTAATCCAGAGTGGATTAAAGATTCTTCGTTAGGGATGGAAGCAAGGCACTTTCCGGCGGTTCCAGCAATTCTGAAACAGCCCCGCATAGTTTTAGGTGGACCTGGATCTGGAATCGAAATCGCATACCAAAGGACCCGCCCCGTTGGGAACCGGAAACGTCGAGTTGGACACATGAGACCCGCGAGAGCTGATTTTTTTTTAATTAGTGTTCACCAAAATTGACATTCAATTGTTGAATTTATACCAAATTATTTGGATGTAGACGACAATTTCATAATTCAATTTTTTCACTTTCCATAATCCACTGTAAAAATTCTTGCAACTTAATAATTTTTTTTAATAGACTGTGTACGAAGAATACGGGTTAAAATTTAACATTTTTGTTAACCAATTTAAATCGAATATAAGAATTTGCCAAATTCTGGAAACAGTTATCGAAAACCATAATTCTTAAATATTTTAGGTTCCTGTCTGAACCTTATGGAAATGCCCCAACTGTAGGGAAAATTCTAAGTTAGTCCCGCCCCAATGGTCCTAGCCTCTTCAACACCACATATTTGTGTTGGGGTGGGTGGTTTTAATCACCAACTACCTATGTAAATACCACCCACCCCAATGAAAATGTGTGGTGTTAAAGAGGTCAGGACCATTGGGATGGGTCTGGCATAGAATTGCCCCAACTGTAGAAGAGATTAGTTCACCCATAAATTTAACGTAAAAATTAGGTAGAACACTGCGAGATTATATAGTGAAATTCATTTTTCTTTAATTATTACTATTATAAATATGACTCTTGCTTTGATTAGATACCCGCGAAAACCCGGGTGCACTGTACTAACATGGTCAATTATTTTAAAAGAAAAAAAGAGACGACTCAAAGATGCTCAATTAGTCTGTTATTCATTGTTTGGTTAACTTACTGAATCGTATTGAACGAAAAACTGACATTTTATTACAAACTGAAACCAAATCAAGATTTTTTATTCGGTTTTCGATTTTTATTTTTTGAGAATTTCGGTTCTTGATTCGGTTTCGGTTTCATGGTCAGTTAACCAAACCGAACCGAAAGACCGAACTTGTGCAAAAATTATTTACAATATTATATTTATAGGTGAAAAATTGCAAATTTGGTACCGTAGGATAAGGCAAGTTCACAAATGGTACCACGCTTTTCAATTTTCTCACTTTTGGTACCAAAAATGCCTTTTTTCTCAATTTGGTTACCGCCGTCAGTATTTTGACGGAACAAGTCACGTGTAACTCACGTGGCCATTAGAAATATGCTTTTGTTTCTCAATTTTAGTACTGTAGGATAAGGCTAGTTCACAAATGGTACCACGCTTTTCACTTTTCTCACTTTTGGTACCAAATATATATTTTTTTTCCTATTCTTCTTCCTCTAGCAGAGGTAGTAGCAGACGCAATAGAGCATATTTTTGCTACAACACAGAGCATAATTTGACCCCAAAACAGAGCACTCCCAGTGTGCAAGTATATCCAAAACTAAACGAGAAAAATGCACTACGTGCCAAGCATTGTAAACATGATAAATTGCACATAAAATTGAAAGTACATTACATATTAGAACATAATTGAAGTACATACTAGATTTCAATTTAATCCTAATACATATACTAGCTGCAAAACCGAGATGGATTGTAAGACTTCATTTCAAAACATCCAACAAATGATACAAAGAAACACTGCTACAAGAAACAAATGTCGCCTTATTTTTCCTCTCTTTTGCAAATTGATGAGCCTATTTCGTAGCTCATCAATTTCATTTTGTAGCTCACCAATTTCATTTGCCCTATTTGAAACAATTTGATTCTCCAATCTCTTGTATTGTTGCGGAAAATTTTATCTCAAATGAGCAAAACCACAAAAAATGGTCTTAAAAAGTTAAATTGGTCAAATTTGACCCATTTGACTGTGTATTTCCCTCCAAATCAGCCCCAAACAGTATATTTTCCCCCAAAAACAAAAATTTAACGGACGGTCAAAATCCATCAAAATACTGACGGCGGTACCCCATTTGAGAAACAAAATATTTTTGGTACCAAAAGTGAGAAAACTGAAAAGCATGGTACCATTTGCGAACTGGTCTTATCCTACGGTACCAAATTTGCAATTTTTCCTATTTATAGGTGTCCATTGTGAGATTTTTGTAAAATACAAGAGCTAAAATAAAAGGTTACACAAACCGAAAACACCAACCCACTTACCACTGACTAGGGGTGATCGCGATTTGATTTTACGATTTTTTTATTAATTTCAAATCGAATTGCAATGTGCGATTGGAGCAAATAAAATTCAAAATTGCGGTTTTGTAAATCAAAATCGATTATGCAGTTTTGTACGGTTCGGTGCAGTATGGTGCGATGACTATTTTTCAAGTTATTTTACATTTTAAAACTAAATAAGCGAACAATATTTGTCATAGACTTTGTTAAACTAATTAATAAAAAGATAATGATAATTCATAACTAAGAAAATACTTGTCCAAGAAATATTTATCAAGATTAAAAAAACACTAGTGTCATTACATATTTTTATATAAGAGTATCCTATGTTTAGAACAGGGAAAAGTACTAGTACATCACTTTAAATATGTGTTACACGGAGTATAAATATAATATATACATATTTTACTATATATATATGTAAATATATCAAATAAATACCCACTCATATATAAGAAAATGTCTTAATCTAGCTTATATTGTATGAAAAGTAGGACATGAAATTTGTATATAAACAAGTAATACGAAAAATGACTTGTTGTAATTGTTTGTTTATTAAAATTTGTGCACTAAATCTGCAAAATGATATTGTAAAGTAGATTATAAGGTTATAAAACAATAGGTAATCTGTGATAGTTAAAGAGAACAAATGTTACAAATATAATTTATAATACTTTTTTCGTCAAAAACACTTCAAGTGTCTATTATATATATAAAAAAAACTAAAATATTATAAGATATTATCACTTTAAATCTCAAGCACAAATGTTGATTCAACATAATATTAATCATGTAAAAGGCATAACCATATCACTTCAATAACTAATATTAAGTAAAACTACAATTATGAATATAATAAGAAATATATATATGTGTGTGTGTGTGTATGTATGTATGTAGGCGGTGGCGGTGGTGGTGGCGGTGGCGGTGGCGGTGCAGTTTGAGTTTTTTTAACACTAATTTTGAAACCAAACCACATAAGGCGGTCCAGTTTTCATTTAAATTTTAAACTACAGTTTGCTTAGAAAATTGACCAAAACGGTACGGTGCGATACGGTCAGTTCAGACAGTTTTTCAAAGCCAGGGCTCACCCTACCACTTAGCAGTCACGCAACTCAAGAACTTTTCTGCACCTCTCAACATTCAACATCCAACATCCAACTCAAGATGCACGAAGTCTACTCTCCAATCCTCCTCTACTACTGCCATTGCCATCGATGCACGCTGTCGCCACCTCCTTCTCTTCCAATCCTCCTCCCTCTCTCTGGTCTCGGCTCTCCCATTCCATGTTTCACACCCTAGTTAAGAAATTAAGATTAGGTTATTTAATTTCTTTATTTTGAAATGAATGGGGTTCGTTTATCTACATGAATTTGTTAATTTTGTTTCTATTGATTTACTAATTATTTTTTATTTTCAAACCCTAGCAATTAATTTTTTTTTGTTTCAAAATTCGGTTAACCGAATTTAACCGAAATGGTTTCGGTTAAAATCAAACTGAATTGTGCCTTTACGGTTCGGCTTCAGTTCCAGATTTTGCCAAATCAAAATTTTGGTTCGATTCGATTCAGTTTTAACTATTCGAATATCCCAAGTGCATTATCACTTTTCTTTTTATAAAGGGCAAAATTTATTTTGCTCCCCTGTACCATAGTTAGGGGAAAATTACAATTTTCATGCGTGAAAGGGAGTGCTCAACGTTTTGATACAATAAAGGGGATATTAATTTTCATACAGAAAAATTTAATTTTTGGCAATTTTGGTACAATCAAGCCGAAAATTTTGAAATTCGCCAGTAAATGACTTTTGGCTAAAAAATTGACTTAAATTTGGGGATTTTTGCATTTGGAGGGAAAATTGACTTCTAATTTGGGAAGTTAACTCAAATACATTCAATTCCCTTTTTTTAAAAACTTATTGAAATTCTTTTGAAATTTTTAAATCAACTATTTTCTTTAGTTTCCTATAAATTAAATATCTATAATTATTATATAATATGAAAATTAAAAATAATCTAAATTTAA
Source organism: Buddleja alternifolia (assembly GCA_019426215.1). Classification (NCBI taxonomy): domain Eukaryota; kingdom Viridiplantae; phylum Streptophyta; class Magnoliopsida; order Lamiales; family Scrophulariaceae; genus Buddleja; species Buddleja alternifolia. The sequence continues at coordinate 2,492,431 of CM033408.1, read as the reverse complement.
AAAGTATAATATTATATTCTAATTTTTATTAATTTTTTTCTTATTTTCTTTGATTTTTTAAAATTATTTTTATTTTATTTTCTTCTCCAGGTTTTTTCTTCCGATTTCTCAATTTTTATGATTTTTTAAATTTTTAATATTTTCATTTTTTCTTATTATATTACAATTTTACATGATTCTTTTTTGAAAAAAAAAATTCAATTTTATTCCAAATTTTTATGTTTTAAAATATTTTTCATTTTTCTAATTTTTTTTAGTTAATTTATTTTTTGTTAATAAAAATTAAAAATTGGCCATTAGAAAATAATTTTTCAAATTTTTAATATTTTTCTATTTTTTATTTGTTTCATTTTTTTTTATACTTTTTCAATTATTTCGCATTTATTCGTAGATAAATTTTTTCAAAGGTTGATTTATCAAAATATTTCAATAAATGTGAATATAGTTCAAAGAAATATTAATTTTTTTAAAACTACTAAGAAATTTTTATAAACATTAACATTTCTATCTTAAACTTCTTTTTTAATGGCCAATTTTATATACATTGACAAAAATAAATTAATTAATTTAAAAAAAATGAAGTAAATATAAAAAAAATAATAAATTCAGAAAAAAATGTGAAAAAAAATCACTATTTGAAAAATTATTTAAAATCTTAAAATAATAAAAAATGAAAATTTTTAAAATTTTTAAAATCATAAAAAATGAGAAATTAGAAGAAAAAAAATTAGAAAAAAGAAAACAAAATTAGAAGAAGCAATTAAAACAATTTTGAAAGTTTCCAAAAAAATTAGTAAAATTAGAATATAATATTATAGTATTTTAATTTAATATTTTAAAATTTAATATTATATATTAACTATAAATATTTTATTTATAATGAACAAAAGAAAATAGTTGAATTAAATTTCCAAGAAAGTTTAAATAAGTTAAAAAAAAGAAATTGAAAGTGATGCGCGTCCGATTCACACCAGTATTATTTATATTATATTATATATCGGAAATTGAGAATAATGCATAAGATAGTAGATATTTTGACAGAATAACAATACTAAAGCATAAAAGTCTTGTTTATTTATTTTCAATGGAAGTATTTATACAAAGTTTGATGGTCTAGGCTAGTTATGGCAGCTGGAGCGAAGCCTGCTGCTTTCCTCATCTAAGTATGGTAGGTAGTTGTTCAGCTACAAATCAGAAGCCTTGGTTTGCACCAGATTCAGCAAGGATCAAGCCCATATTCGCTTGATTGCCTCGACCTACTATGGTAAGGACTTGATTGTTTCGCATTGTCTGCCTCTTAATTAGATCTTGATTGGCCTTATCTTAAAGTCAAAAACTTTCCTTAAATCCAACTTGGATCCTGCAAGGTGGGTCAGCTACCTAGGCCTGAGCCCTTTACTATAAAAAATGCGTCTTCCTTTATTAATACTTGGGCTTCATCAGCTTAGCTCAATCTAGGTAAATTCCACCCACATCAATAGTTCCCTCAACTTTAAAGTTTGAAATTTTGTCAAGCTGTAAGAGTTTAAGAAAGAATATATGTGGGCCAAGCTAACGAGTTTCCTTGTTTTGAATTTTTACAGGACTTTTCAGTCCATTTTGAAAATCTTTTGGGCTGGATCAAGTGGTTGAGGCCCACAAAAATAGAAACAACTTGATCTCTTCTTTCCTGGGCTATGTCGCATTCTCGAAGTGTCACCTAGGAGCCCTAGGTGATGACGTACTTGGAAGTGATGGCTTGGAGACATTTTTGGTCTTCTCCACGTTCTCAGTAACCGAAGACGTGCGCCTGGATCTTCGTGAGCCATCATTGTAGTTATGGCTTGGTGGCACCATAACTGCTCTAAGTACCTGTAACTGCTTGCCACGTATAAAAGGTGGTTCCGAGCTCGCCTTTTTCCTTTATTTTTTCATTTTTTGAATTTTTCCCAAATTATTTCTTTCACATATTCACTTTCTTTATTTAGGATATTTTCTTTCATTCTTCTTCCTTCGTCTTCTCTTTTAAAATCTTTTCCTTGCTTCTTTTCATTTTATCAAAAATTTGAAAGTTTTTGGAGGGCAGTTCTCACACTTCTACCCACGTCCGCAGTCTATTAACTTTGTTAGGTATTTATCTTCCCCTCTTCTCTACTGATTTTTATTGAGTTGTTGTGTATCTTTTGCTTGTACAAAATGTCAAATGTGTCTAATCCTCATCCTGTTTCCTCTGATGAGCCCTTAGACCTCACCATTCCAGAACTGATAGAAATGGCAGCCCATTTTGCTGGTGCTCGCCCTGCTGCTCCGGCGGAGGTGCCACCAGCAGCTGCTGCCGCAAATCTGCCTTCTCCTCTACTTTCAGTAGGCAAATCTTACTGTGCTAATCAACCTGCCGATTTTGTACACCTCGACTCCTCTTCTCATACCGCTTCCAATAGTACTCATATTTCTGGGTTTACTTCTTTCCCTTCTCCTATCAACTCAGGTGCAGATCTGGCTGATATAGCCTCAGACCACGAGGACCTAGATTAGCCAGATCCAGATGCTCTTAATGAGGTGGATGAGGCAGCCTTGGATCATCAGGAGATAATCCAACTGGCTACTCCAAATGCTCATTTTTGGACTGTTTATAGGTCGCACTTTACTCATCAACAGAAGTGCATAATTAGGGCTAGTTATGGCATTCCTACTGATTACCGCAACTAAGTACCTTCTGCTCATGATAGGGCCCATCTCCCTCCTAAGGGATTTTACACTTTTTATGTCGTGCATCTTAGAGTGGATCTTCGCTTTCCTATTCCTCCTTTGTATATTCAAATAGCTAGGCGCTTTAGGCAACCTTTAAATCAGTCCCCCAATGACATGTATATTATTGTGAGTTTTTTTGTTTTGTTAAATAGTTTTGACTATCCTCCTTCGGCCGACCTCTTCTATACCCTGTATCTTCCTTGGGTTTCAGGGAGTGATTCACGTGTCTTTTATTTGACCTCTAGGGGTGCATCAAGGCTTCTCATTTCTTATACTCACTCCGAGAAGGATTGGAAGAGAAACTTCTTTTTTATCGCCCTTCTTTCTGGTGTACTTTGGGATTTTCCTCGTGACCACCTGGAAAGGCATGAGGGTGACATTCTTTTTCCCATTCATGCCAAACCCCCTTACTTGAATTGAATAGTTGAGTTTTTGAATTGGCATGAGTATGATACTGGCAAGTTGACTGATTCTCATTCATTGTATCACTTCGATCTGAGTGCTCTAATCTTGCTGAATCACTATGCTAGATTTTTTGGTAATATTGCTTCGTTGCTTTTTTGTTGTCTTGCAGCTGAGATTATAGAAACAGTCCTCCTTGCTGAGGCTAAGCGTCGTTGGAGGAGGGCTTCTGTAGGGACTCTTCCAACCTTGCCCCCTTAGCCACAAGTGGTGCACACCTGCAAATGTTTCTCCCCTGGCTTTGTCAAGTGCTCCTCCTGCTTACTTGGGCTGAGACCTGGCACATGTTCGAGAGATCGCAGCATGGAAAAGGCTTGGCACTGAAGACTCTTCCGAGGCACCTGCTCAAAAGGTGGCTAAGCCAGCCTTCGTTTAAGGGATGTGTTCCCTCCTTTGTCCTTTAACTCTCCAGATCCTTTCGCCCATCGCACGAGGTCTAGGGCTCAGGATACCCCCAACTCGTCTATGTTGAAGAGCAATGATCATTCACTGCAGCACAACTTTTTGAAAAATATGGCTAACTCAGCTGATCGCCGCCAGCTGAAGTCTATGATAGACGATGATGTTGACCGGCTGGCCTTGGAGATGACTTGTCTATGATAGACGATGGTGTTGACCAGCTGGCCTTGGAGAAAGTAAGGTCATAGATACAAACAAGTCAGCAAGTAACAAATACAAGAGTAATTGACAACTTTGTTGCTTGCTGACTTGTTTGTATCTGTGACCTTACTTTCTGATTATGAGGAGGTCCGTCCTGAGACGTACCAGCGAGCTCTCTGACCTGAAAAAGAAACTGAGCAAGGCGTAGGAGAAGGTCAAGTCATATAAATCCTCCGAAAAGATCCTGCAAGAAATAGAGCTCAAGGCCCTGCGGGAGATCCAAGAGCAGGAACAACGCAATACTGCCCTCTCCAGTCGAATTAGGCCATTGGAAGAGCGGCTTCATGATGTGCTTGCTAAGCATGATGAGGAGTTCCGGGACACCCTCGCTAGGGAAAAACAGACTTGGTCTGCTACTTTTCCTGGCTCTAAGGAGGGTCAAGCCTTTGCTGATCAAGCCAAAGCAAACTTCCTAGCTTCGGATGAGTTCAAGGAGAAAGTTGAGGACAAACCCCTAGAGTACTTCTACAAAGGTTTTGAGGGGTGTAAAGCCCAGTTTGCTGCACGAGGCATGCCACCACCTGGAAATGATGACTCATCTTTAAATGCCGAGGTTGTGTTGGATGCCTCTGTCCTTGGTGTACTAAACGTAATTCCACCGTCTGCCCTGATTGAGCCAGTTTTCCTTACTTCTAATCTTGTTGAATTACCAACTGGGTTCGACCTTCAAAATGCTTTATACGTGAGTATGTATTTAGTGTTTTCTTATATATGTAGTATGTACATGATATTAAAACAGGTTGCGTTCGAATCCAAAATGCTAAAACCCTAGACCAAATTAAGGTAAAAAAACATGTCCCGAGCTGGGCTGCTCTAGGGTTGATCCAGACCCTTAGCCATCCCTATAACTTTTCTTATCTCTTTGTATTGATCACTAAAGATATTATGAGCTTGCTTTCTTAGGTCTTATACCATAAATTTACCAAAGAAGAGGAGTTGATTGCCCATGAAGAAGAGAAGAGGATCTTAGAAGAAAAGAAGAATTTGAAAGAAGCCGGAGTAATGAGGACCACTATGGATGCCATTGATGGTCTAGCCTTGACCGTTGGATCTGGCGTTGCAGCTGGAACGGTTTCTTAGGTAATATTGGTATCGGGCTGAGCAAGGCTGGGAGGTTCATGGGGAGGACCATCACCGAGCAACATGCGACTCGGAGGAGTGGATCTTCAATGCCCGTAAACTCCATTGAAGAAAATGGAGGAGTGAAACCACAATAGATTTATACATTCCCTTGTGGTTTTGTGATAAGAAAAATGTGAGATTACTAGGGAGTCGGAAGCCTGGTATAATTACAATTGTTCATGTGTAGTGGTTGTCTGTTGATCTGAATGAATGAATGGTTTGTAATTGAGTTGGAATTTTAGTATACTGTGAGCTTTTAAAAATGATACGAGAGAATATTTTGATTTTTGGATCTCCAATTTCTTCGACTCGTCTAAGATTCATTCTTTTTTCATGGGTTTAAGAGTAGGATGTTTTTCCATGATAGGATAAAAGCCCACATGTTATTGTTATCGACTTATAGCTCTATGAAGTGATATTTTTTCATGAGATATAAAGCTTTATTCTTTTATGTTTAAATTGTACATACATTATTATTGTTTCCAAGTTTATATGTGATAATAAATAAGTTGTAAAGAAGAACAAAACATAACTTATTACTTATCAGTAATTGATTAATAATAAATTAATAATGGGGATAGTTTTGTTGTGTTTCAATTTTCAAATAAAGGGTTCACATCGTCACACGTAACGTAAGCTTTGGAATTAAAAAACATAAATTAATAATGGGGATAGTTTTGTTGTGTTTCAATTTTCAAATAAAGGGTTCACATCATCACACGTAACGTAAGCTTGGAATTAAAAAAACAAGTCATTTGGAAAGTCTTATATATTAATCGGCGTTATATATGTGTCAAGTTGCTAGGCCCAGTTCACCAAGCCCAAATCTGAACATGGAGACTCCAACTGCCAGGCCCAAAAGAAAGACCCAAATACAATTTTGGGCTGAAGAATTTGAATTTACTTAAAATAAGTCCTAGTCCTATTTATGTATTTAAAAAAAACAGCAGTTACCATGTTTTATCGGTAAGTAGTTTATCCGAGAAGTTAGTTACTCGGATTGTATATTAGAAGCAGAATATGTATTGTGAAGTATTCAGTGAAATATTTGCAAATAAATTATCTCTTTCTTCCTCAATCTTATAAGTGTCAACTTCTACTCATTGAAGATAAATCCAATCGTATCACAAGTTTAAGCTGATTCACGCTCAACATTATGAGATCTTATGAACATATGCTACACTCAATTCATAAAAAATAAAAATTGTGACTCAAATTCGGCTCACAAATTTTACTAGCTTTGAACTCATTCTGAGCCACAGCTAGCATGCCGAACGAGCATGATATGCCCAAATTTGGGCATTATAATTAGGTTACACAAAAATATATTCTAGGCCCAAAATGAGCCCATGAAGTCCAACTTGAGCTCAAACCCACCAAGCTATGAACAAGAACCATCGTATCAATCCACGTGTCATGATCTGAACCGCCCACATGTTGAGGCTAGAATCGTACACAATGTCAACTTTAAATACTTTAATTTATGACTGAAGAGGGATTACTCAATCATTCCTTAAATTCTTTCTAGCATTTATTGAGAGCACTACGACATACGAACTTTGATCTAGACTCTGAATAAGACCCATATATAAATTACAAGGCTTTTGTCTGAAATGACCTATACAATTGAATTACGTAAGACTTGATCCTCCTGATAGGTACATAGATAACTCGCCCCTTGAGTGCAGTCTATAATTAATCCATCTATTTCTGGGTGTTACCCGACCCGAGCCTTGACTGATCCACGTCTTTACGAAGTACGAAATACGACACAGATTAGAGGATAGATCAAATAAAATCCAGAATTAAAAGAAAATACTTCAATGTGTATATATATGTTAAAACTTTGGGAAAAATTAAGATCATTGTGATTTACAAAATACACAGTTACGTGAAATTTCATTGGTGAAGTTTCTTTTAAGTGTTTTTTTTTTTTTTCAAAGAAACCACCAGAAGTGGAGGGGTTAAGGCATTGACCCACCAACCTGTATATAAATATCCAAACCAAATCCAATTACATACAAGTAGGAAGGCCACAATCATCTACAAAAATCTCACAATCAGCTACTAAAGGCCCAAATAACAGTCTTGGCAAGCTAAAAACTAAAAGCCTAATAATTATACAAAAAGGCCCACAAAAATCCTACCTAAGAAAGTAAAATGGCCCAACCAGAAAATAGAATATGCTAAAGCCCAACAAAACCTATAAAAGCACTCTAGTAAGTACAACAATCAGAGAGCTAAATGCCAAAAACAGAACAGCAGCATCGGTATCCTGGACAACAAAACAGCGACCAAAATGATAAAGGTGACATCCACAGAACAACCATAACTAATCCCATCCAAAGCACGCGAGAAATGTAGAGAGCAACTTGCAAAGTCCAACAAAACCAAAACCAATAAGATCCAAATGCAAACATCCAGAGCCGAAATGCGAAAACAGTCACAGCACCCATATCCAATAATCAGTTTTCTTTTAAGTGTTGGTGAAAGAGAGTCCTGGAGGATGCCCCTTGGAACTTTGATAATAACTTGGTTGTCTTAAGGGAGTTACAAAATAATGAGAACCCCTTAAGTGTTAATCTTGATTGGGCTGATTTTGATATTCAAGTTACGGGTCTCCCATGGGTCAAATGATGCGGAGCGGATCTTCTATCTCACGATGGTGTACCACAATGGTGTCACATTATCGTTGGATTAACAAGTGTTCATTTATTTTGAATTATTATTAGCATTTTTTTAAATGGACACTTGTTAATCTCACAATAATGTGACAACATTGTGGTATACCATTGCGAGATAGAAGAATCGTTCCGCAAATGCCGAGGGATATGTCGACCTTCATTGTGGAAAAGGGTGGGAATTTTTAAAAACTTTGCGTCACCCACTATTGAAAACTCTTGGCTTCCTGTTATGCGTATACGCATTCGTTATAATATCACTAAACCCCTCACTCGTTTTATTACTCTCCATAGCCGGGAGGGAAATATTTTCAAAGTTGATATTGTGGAAATCTTGGTCATACCGACAAATTTTGTGAGATGAGGTACGGAAAATTTTTTGTGGCACTCGAAGTATTGCCGTTTGGCACTTCACTTCGCGCCCCCACGTCAGAAACCTCTTTTTACTATAGGGAGTGGTCGCTCACCTTTGGCACATTCCCATGGCAGTTTGCAAAAGTGTTCTCGTTCCGGTGGTGGTGGTGGGCGCGAAGTGTCGGAGGAAAACGAAAAAGCTTCATCTCGTACTCCAAGTTTATTCTATAACCAGGGTCACCAAATTCCCATCATTAGATCGTCTCCATCTAACCACCTGGGTTTGAAAACTTTGCTCCACCAATCTCATCCCAATCCCTTCGTCTCGTGGACAAAGATGAATGTGAGTCCTCGCTTGCCAAATCTCCCATTATTCCACCAGGGACATGGGGTGGGGTTTTGGATACTTCTATTCCACCAAGTGACTCAACAAACCACTCTTAAACCCGGAGCTACTCCTAAGCCCACGTCGCTTTTGGCCCATATTATACCTTCGATATACCTGTCCAAGTTTCTTCTACCCCATCTCACTCACAAGCTCGTCTCTCTCTCTCTCTCTCTCTCTCTCTCTCTCTCTCTCTCCAGTTAAAACGTCGTTTTACTCGCCCCACTAAAACCCACTTGCCAAAACCAACAAAAAGAAAACTGATAGAACTTTCGGACCCACAAGAGAAAGAAGACGACAATAATGAACCTTATTCCAAGAAGTCTAGTACTTGTCTCTCAAAATCTATTGTATCGGAGGAGGTTGTGGAGCAGCCCGTCACTCTCAATGAGTCTGTTAGTGTGGAACTGCTTTGGGCTAGGGGAGCCCTGGGCAGTTCGACAGAAGGCGGATCTCATCCGTCGTCATAATCCCTCCTTAGTCTTTCTGTCTGAGACCAAGTGTCGGAGTCCTAAGTTTGAACGTTTAAAAAATCTTTCTAATATGTTCGGTGTTAGTGTTAATTCGGAAGGTTTATCCAGGGGAATTGGCCTTCTTTGGGATAAAACGGTTAATGTGTCTCTTCAATCATTGTCTAAAAATCACAATGACGTTAGAGTGGATTTGGGGCATGCCTCTGGGGCTTGGCATTTCACAGATTTTTCTGGTGAACCAGATACTGCAAAGGGGAAGAGAGTTTGGGATTTACTAATTAGACTGAAACCGACGGGCAATATTCCATGGTTAGTCACGGGTGACAACAATGAAATTATGTCGCAAGATGAGAAGCAGGGGGTCTAACACGTGCTCAATGGCAAATGCGTAATCTTTGGGATGCATTATCTGAGTTGGATCTTCATGACTTAGGTTTTCATGGATTTAAATTCACCTGGAGTAATCGCAGGGACCATCCACATACGGTTAAAGAACGACTGGATAGGGCTTGCGGTAATTCGGGTTGGTTGCAACATTTTCCGAATAAGAATACCACACATCTTGAGACCATTTATTCAGACCATATGCCGCTTTTTATTGAGATGAATCCACCTGTGCGCCAGAATAATCAAAGGAAAAAATGGTTGTTTCGATTTGAAGCTCTTTGGCTTCGGTCAAACCATTGCGAGGAGGTAATTCGGGAAGCATGGCAACCCAAGAGCTTTGAGGATGTATCGGCTCATGTGTGGAATAATATTCGTCGTTGCCGAATGGGATTGTTACGATGGGATAGTGATATGGTAGGGGCCATGCGCCGAAAAATTGAGAAACTGGAAGCAGATGTGAACAATTTGTGCAAGGGAGTGTTGACATCTGATTCGAAAGATACTGAGAGACAATTACTGTCTGAATTAAAGGAAATGAAAGCAAAAGCCGCATGGCATCAGAGAAGCCGGGTGTTGTGGATGAGAGATGGCGATAAAAATACTCAATTTTTTCACGCAAGTGCATCGGAGCGTCGTAGAAGGAACACAATTTCAGGTTTGAGGAATTCTAATGGGGAACGACAGGAGGAGGAAACAAATATTCAGAACATTATGTTAGGTTATTTTTGTGATATCTTTTCTTCTTGTGAACCTTCTGTGGAGGATCTGGAGCAAGTGCTGTCAACGGTGGAGGTCTGAGTCACGGATGATATGAACAAAGATATAAATCGTCCATACACGGCTGACGAAGTTTCCCGTTCCACAAATGCATCTGTATAAGTCCCCGGGACACGATGGTATGTCACCTATTTTTTACCAGAGATTTTGGCATATTATCGGCACTGACATATCTATTTGCGTTGTTCATGTTCTTAATAATAGAGATTTGCTTCCAATAATGAATTTTATACTCATCGTTCCGATTCCCAAAAGCAAAAAAAATTGAAAATATGACCCAGTTTAGTCCGATTAGCCTATGTAATGTCATTTGTAAACTCATTTCTAAAACAGTGGCTAATCGGTTAAAACCTTTTCTTGACACCATCATCTCGAAGACCCAATCTGCTTTTGTTCTGGGTCAACTTATTTCTGATAACATTTTCGTGGCCTTCAAAATTAATCACATTTTAAAAAATAAGAATTGGGGTAAAGAGGGTCACATAGTGCTTAAACTTGACATGGGCAAAGCCTATGATAGAGTGGAGTGAGATTTTCTCGAAGAGGTTGTAGTTAGGTTGGGTTTTCACCGGGATTTTATCTGTTTAATTATGATGTGTGTTTCTTCAATTTTATATTCATTATTGTTAAATGGTTCACAATTTGGCTTCTTTCACCCGCAAAGCGGTCTCTGACAAGAGGACCCTCTGTCACCGTATTTTTTTCTTTTTGTTGCAGAAATATTGAGTTGTTTGATTCGTGAAGCGGAACAGAGAAGAGAAATCAAGGGGTGGCCGTTGCTAGGCAGGCACCCCGAGTGTGTCACTTACTTTTCACTAATGACACGGTTATTTTTGCACAGGAAACTATGGGGGCTCTACAAAGTATTAAACATATTCTTAAGTGGTATGTGCTTGCATCGGGACAAAAGATTAACTTGGACAAATTGGTGCTTGTCTTTAGCAAAAACACTCCAGTTACTGTAAGAGACAGTTTGGCTGCTTGTTTGGGGGTTCAAGTGGTGGATAGTCATGCGAAATATCTTGGTTTGCTCTCAGTAGCCGGGAAGTCGAAAAGGGAGATGTTTGAGTCTTTATAGGATAGAGTGAATGGTCGCATTCGATACTGGAATGCGAAATTCCTATCACATGCGGGCAAGGAAATACTTATCAAAATAGTTATTCAAGCAATTCCGAAGTATGCCAAGGGATGCTTTCAATTACCGTATTATCTCCACCAGGAGTTGGAATCAGCAATGGCCATTTTTTGGTGGCATAACAAATATACACGGAAAATCCATTGGATAGCTTGGGATAAATTGCGTAAGGGGATGGAGAAAAGTGGAGTGGGCTTTCGGGAATTAAGAGCTTTCATTAAAGCTATGTTATCGAAACAAGGTTGGCATATTATTCGACATCCAAATAGTTTACTGAGCAGAATTTTTAAAGCAAGGTACTTTCCAAGTTCAGATTTTTTAGAGGCTAAGGCGAGCTCTAATTCCTCGTATATGTGGAAGAGTATTCTCTAGGCTAATGAGTTAATCGAAGCTGGGCATAGATGGAAGATTGGAAACAGTCAGGAAGTGAAAATATGGAAAGACTCATGGGTCCCGAGGCAACACGAAATTAAGATTTACTCAAGACCTGTTAATCTTTACCCGGAATCTATGGTTTGTGATCTGATTAATGCTGATACGGGATGGTGGAACATGAATTTGGTGCGGGATGAATTTGGCGAAAGCTATGCAATAGCTATTTTATCTATCCCTCTTGGTGATGGACGAAATAAGGACATTCGGGTGTGGCACTATACGAAATCTGGATGTTTTCTTGTCCGGAGCGCTTATCACTGTTAGGGATGGTAGCATCAGAGCACAAAGAATAAACAAGCAACAAGAAAACCTAAGCCTAAACTTGAAGATGAAAACACGAGAATTTTAACATGGTTCAGCAAAACTTGCCTACATCCACGAGCCAACCTAGACTACATCTTTATTTCTCAATAAGTGAATCATGTTTACAAGAGTGAGTTCTCATATTTATAATGGTGAAGAAGTCTAAACCCTAACAAATTAGGAAAAGAAATCCTAAGCAACTAGGGAATAATTCCTAACACAATAGGAAATAATTCCAATCAAAGTAGGACTCAAGACATGCCAAAATAAGGAAAAACCGCGTCAAAACTGCTCCAGCCGACGCCTGGGCGCCACTGTGCCGACTCCTAGGCGCCATCATGGCCACGCCTGGGCACTGCCAGCAGTGCCTCATCGCACTGTGCGCCCCGTCTTCTGCATCCCGCACCTAGGCACACATCTGGCTGCGCCTGAGCGTCGTTCGGCTAGCCCAAAATCCCCAAAACATGTTTTTTCTTCCTTTTCGCGATCCCGATCAACCCCGACCCTTCTTGAATCTATTTTGGCTCCTCTTCTTGACCTTATTTTGATCCGACTCCACCAAACCCATCAATCTCCCACTTGGAGACTGATCAAAATAACCCAAACTCAACTCGAATCACTACTACAAAAAGAGCGTATTACAGCGCCCCAATTACAGCGATTTTTCAAAAAACCGCTGAACGGAGGGGGATATTACAGCGGTTCGTAAAAGAACCGCTGTAATAGGTAATACGCGGCACCTATTACAGCGGTTCTTTCATGAACCGTTGTAATAGGTGCCAGGTCTATTACAGCGGTTCACTACTGAACCGTTGTAAAAGGCAGCTAAAAAAAAATAAAAAATTTAAACCTATTACAGGGGTTTTAAAAAAAACCGCTGTAATAGTGTATACCTATTACAGGAGTTTTAAAAAAAACCGCTGTAATAGGCCATGTACGAAAAAATTCGAAATATTTTTATCTTTCAGCTTCTCTCTCCCACTCTCAAAATTTAAAACCCATTTCAGCTTCTCTCTCTCTCTATTCTCGGTCTCTCTCTCTCTCTCTCGATCCCCCCCTCCCCAAAAAAGCTCGACATCACCACCACTTACCCGGCGCCACCGCCACCACCACTTACCGCCGCCGCCGCCGCCACCACCACGACGATAGTAAGCTTCTTCTCTTTCTCTCTTCTTCCCTCTATATATATATCTATATTTGTATATGTGTATATGTGTGGGTGTATGTATATTTGTGTATGTGTGTGTGTATTTATTTTGTGTATATGTGTATATTTGTGTATGTGCGGGTGTATGTATATTTGTGTATATGTGGATGGGTTTGTGTATATTGCATATATATTGATGGGTGTATGTATATTTGTGTATATGTGGATGGGTGTATGTATATTTGGGTATATGTTCATGGGTGTATGTATATTTGTGTATATGTTCATGGGTGTATGTATATTTGTGTATGTGTGGATGGGTGTATGTATATTTGTGTATGTGTGGATGGGTGTATGTATATTTGTGTATGTGAGGATGGGTGTATGTATATTTGTGTATGTGTGGATGGGTGTATGTATATTTGTGTATTTACGAAAATATTTCTCGGTTGAAATTTTGCGGTATTGAAATGACTCGAAATTCGTAGAGTCATAGAGAAACAGTATTCTAAACAAAACGCATGACATTGTCATGCGATCTCGGAATTTTAGCCATTTGAGATCGTTTAAGGCCTCAAATTTGCGTTTTATTACGAAAATAGGGTATGCCGTTTCGTTATGACCGTGCGAATTTCGTATCATTCCGACACGGTCAAAAAACCGCTGTAATAGGCCCCGGAATTTTTTTTTTTTTTTTGATAGCGGTTATTTGTATAACCGCTGTAATCGGTGCCTATTACAGCGGTACCTATTACAGCGGTTAAAACCGTTGTAATTGGCAAAAAAAAACCGCTGTAATAGATCATTTCTGTAGTAGTGAATTATCCCTTCATTTTTCCCAAGTGAATCTTAGTCTAGTTGCCACATCCCCAAACCCCATGGAGATCAAATCTGAGGAATCTCCATGTCTCATCAATTCATCCGTCTCTAGTGCTCCCACTTGACGAACTCTCTTTGTGAACCTTGTTCCCTTTCTTTGAACCCTAGCCACTACCCTATTCCTTTTGATGATCAGCTAACTCTTGAATACCGTGGCATATCCATCTTGGTCCAATTGACCCTCGGATCTAGGTTACTCCCAAGACCCGGAACATGTCTCACAACCCCACAACTTCCGTTGCTCTCAATCATCCTCCTCACTCGAGGATAACACCTTAGTCAACCCATCTTGCGACATCCTTACACCAAGGACTTTTCCCGCTTGGCTATCTCGGATTTTCTTACATATCTGCTCCATGCGCACTGCATGAGCTATGTCTAATCCATCCGCCAATACTTTGGTTTTTCAATGGCAACTCGGATCCCCCACATATCTGCTTAATGTTCCCATTGCACAAGCTATGTCCGATCCATCTGCCAACAAAACCCCGGCTCCGCGAATCTGCCTACCCGGCTTCGCATCCTGCCACCATGACTTCCGGCTCCAAGTTCAACCCCTCTCGGCCCCATTTCCTGCCTTCATAATTTATATCCACGTGGTCATGTCTCCACAACTCTGCCCCTCGGTCTCTCGACTACACAATTCTGCCTTCTCGGCTTTCAATACTGTCACTTTGACCTCTGGCTCAGTAGATTGCCTTTTGGCTCTGTAACTCTGCCTCCCCGGTCCCCGGCTTGCGTGTTCTTCCGCCCTCTTGGCAACACGAGTCTGCCCACTTGACTTCTGGCTATATGGATCTGCCTCCGGCACTGCAACTGCTCCCACTGGCTTCATGTCTACCCACTCGGAAACACAAATCTGCCACCGCTGCTGCGAATCTGCCTCTACTGGCACCACGATTTTCCTACGTTTTTTCGTTAACGTTCAACGAGATTACTCTTCTTTGGTTGACGATCTACCCGATCTCATCCTCCTCTGTTATCTTCTTCGGCTTCACCAAGACCTCAATTCGTGCTTCTCTGCAACGAAATCTTCGAGCTTGATTATTCTTCCTTATTCTACCATCGTTCCCACGACGAAATCCGTGTTTAGCCAAAAACACTTCCCCATAGATCTAGATCTAAGACATCTCCTAAATCTACAACCTATGGCTCTGATACCAATTGTTAGGGATGGTAGCATCAGAGCACGAAAAATAAACAAGAAACAAGAAAACCTAAGCCTAAACATGAAGATGAAAATACGAAGATTTTAACGTGGTTCGGCATAACTTGCCTACATCCACGAGCCAACCTAGACTACATCTTTATTTTTCAATGAGTGGATCATGTTTACAAGATTGAATTCTCATATTTATAATGGTGGAGAAGTCTAAACCCTAACAAATTAGGAAAAGCAATCCTAAACAACTAGGGAATAATTCCTAACACAATAGGAAACAATTCTAATCAAAGTAGGACTCAAGACATGCCAAAATAAGGAAAAACTGCGTCAAAACTGCTCCAGCCGATGGACTCGCGCCCCGGCGTCGACTGGCCAAGCCTGGGCGCCGCCAGCAATGTCTCATCGCACTGTGCGCCCCGTCTTCTGCATCCCGCGCCTAGGCGCACATCTGGCTGCGCCTTGGTGCCGTTCGGCTGGTCCGAAATCCCCGAAACATGCCTTTTCTTCCTTTTCGCAATCCCGGTCAACCCCGACCCTTCTTGGCTCTATTTTGGCTTCTCTCCTTGACCCTATTTTGATCCGACTCCACCAAACCCATCATCCACCTGGCGCGAGAGTTGGCAGAACGAAATAGGGCCTCTACATCTTCAAGTATTTCGTATGATTCTAGATTGGGATTGAAGTTTTTGTGGCAAGCTAAAGTCCCTCCTAAAGTTAAACTTTTTGCTTGGTGAGCATGTACAGGGGTTATTCCGGTAGGTGATCTTGAGAGGAGGAAGATCGAAACTCTCAATGTTTGTCCTCTTTGTTCGGCAGAAGACGAATCTATTATGAATGTCCTTTTTCGATGTCCCTTTGCACGTGTAGTTTGGTGTCTCTCACATATCCCGTGGCGCCATCTCGACTTTTGACCTGTTGATGTAGCGGTTTGGATGCGGTTACTCTTCATTCGACTTAGTCCAGATGAGTACCGGTTGTTTTTAATTATTTGTTGGTACTTGTGGTTCAACCGGAACAAAACTCTCATGAATCAAGAAAACATGGAACCTGAAGCTTTGCTGTTTGCGGCACAAAATCTTTTTACTGTGTTTGATAGAGCTAGGGATGTTGGGGGTTTTTCTATATATTGGGGAATACAAACGAATGAAGAAACTATTATTTAAACATGGTTTCGAAGCGTGTACGGATCACTTTCCTTAAAGTGATATTTGCCCTCACTACTCGTTTGCTACCAGGTTTTTATGGCAAATCACTTCTAGGATACGATAACACCATCGAGACTTACGAATAGCAATTTCGGAAGTCTCCCTTCAAGAACTCATTGAAAGTGGCGTAAGAGAAAACGTAGGAGAATTATGTATATATTTATTACGTTTTTTTATCACAATTTGGTGGCAATACGAGTGTTTATATAGAGTTTGAGACACCTAGCATAGGACACAACTCTTCATTCAAAAGAGTTACAACTTTCAGATAACACTCTTCCTAAAAGAGATGACTATTAGATATGGCCACTCACTAATAGACATGCCTTTTAATTAATAATATTATTTTTTAATATAATAATCAAATATTCCAACAATCCCCCACTTTGATTATCATATTAAAAATCCACCACTTAACATGTAACATTGAATTTCACTTACTCAAAAGGTACATGCATAAATGAAAGTGTCTTTCGAATTAAACTTTCACATAGTGCAAATAACTCAAAGTTTAACGAAATCAATGGTGGCTAGTCGCTTAAACCAAGATTCCATAAGTTAAACCGGAGATATCGCACACATGAATCTTTTAACTTTCAAGAAGTTCACTGAAAATTTAAGCACATACATGGCCTTGCGCTTCATCCTAGTATCATGAACACTTATAAAAGTTTTCCAAACTTTTACTAGAAACGGCACCACCTCTTGTGTTCACTTAGGTGACGTCCTTTCATTCCTTAATAGGAATCAAATTGTACTTCATTAAGAGTTTTCAACTCATCCTCCTTATGTACAACTCTTAGAAATATTTAATATATCTAGAGTTAGCTTAATCACTTATCAATAGCTTGTTATTACCCTTTAAACCTTTTAACTAGTGTTAGTGCTAGAGAAAAGGTTGGGTTCCCACTATTGGTGATTTTATATGGTTTGAGCAATTAAACAAGTTTTGCTCCACAACTTCACTATGTTTGACCGGTCTTAACTTGGAAGTTGTATTTCTCCTTTACCCCCACATTTAAGTGTTTAAAAAATATTCTAGGGAAACATAACTTATTCCAAGTTATTTGGCACCCCTACATAGCATATTTCATTATAAAACTTTCATAGGATAGTCTCATCTATCCTCATAATGACCTTGGGGTAAATTTTCATTATACATATATATCTTTTGAGATGATACTACGATAAACCTTGAAAGAAAATCAAATTTTCTTAACTCCTCAAGCCTACAATTTCTAGACGATATTTAATAGCCTATATTATCACTGCATCCTTCATATAGAGTTGATCCTATATAATTTATTTCATGTTAGACTCAATGTTATCATTCAAATGTGCATAAGCTTATCCAATCGATCATTATTCACCCTAATGATTAATTGATCAAAAGCTAACTAACAGAGAAATTTATTCTCATAATCATTCAATTTGATTTTGCTAATGAACATCAAATTGAATATCATGACATTCTTGCATTTATGGACAGTCTAATATGTCCATGTACTAATTTTGAGATTTCATTTCATGTTCTACAAACACAAGCAAATCAGTACTTGACTGATGTTTCAAATAATACCAATTTATTCTTCTCTCAATGAAATCCAAAATTTTCAAAATAACAACATGCAGTGTCATATTTTCTGTCATTTGTTTAACAGAATTCACCCCCACAATTTAGTGGATTCAAACGTCATAGTTTACTCAAGAAGTCATTCTTATTTTATGGAAGTCCACCAATAAAATACTTAAATAACTTCCTTCCATTCATGGCAACAACCTAATGGAAACAAAATGACCGACAATGGTTCATTAACACATACACTTGTATCATGTACTACAACATAAAATAAGAAAATGTAAATGCAATACGCAAGTATCAAATTAAAATTATGAAAAAGGAATTCCATGAATTTGTTCTCTGAAATTGTTTAATGACTACTTATCTCGTAATCCCATCTTCAATTCACGTCTGATGAAGATGACGCCGTTCTAGTTAATTGTTTATATACAATTCATCAAACAACCATGACCCTTAATTTGTTATATTTCTGTACTTCTTTAGACATCTTTTTGATTGAAATTAAATCTCATCAATTCAATTTGGACGCATCTGTACGTCTTTGGAATTAATGAGTACATGTCAACAGTTGCCACCTTGTCACATTAAGTTCACGCCACTTGGTGAGCAAATTTGAGTGCCAAAGAATTTGTTTTAGAAATTCTATTGCCTTCTCAAGAAAAATTATCTTTGTTGGAACTTGGAAATGTGACAATCCACACGATGAGCAATGCAAATTAGCAAGCAGTTCTGCCGTAAGTGGCCCTATCTTGGAAAGTTGTGACCTTACGTTTATATGGTCAGTGACTTTGCAAATTAAACATTGCATCTGTAACAGGCCGTTCGGTGACACAAACAATTGCACATTTTTTGGTTCAAAAAATACCAAAACACATTTTCCTTGATCAATTAAATTCGACCATCACAACTCAATGATTGTTCATCTAATTTTGACCCACCATTTGTAAATTCAATGGTCAAACGCATTTTATGTGGTGTCTGAATCATAATTGACAAAATTTTCAAATAGAACACTATCACTTGGATTAATGCTTGTTTTATCATATCACACAAAATTGCAAAACTCACTACTACAGAAATGACCTATAACAGCGTACCTATGACAGCTGTTTTGCAAAACCGCTGTGATAGGGCTATTTGGTTCGGACCTATGACAGCGGTTCGCCCCGAACCGCTGCCATAGTGCCAGGATATGACAGCGGTTCGCCACGAACCGTTGTCACAAATTTTTCAGAAAAAAAAAAACATGACAGCGGTTCGCCCCGAACCGCTGTCATAGTGTCTGTTCAAAAAAAGAAATTAAAGGTTTTTAGCTAGGTTACCCTGCAGCCCCCCTAATTCTCTCACTCTCAAAATTTAAAACCCATTTCAACCTCTCTCTCACTACTCTCGGTCTCTCTCGACCCCCCCCCCCCCCCACAAAAGCCCGGCACCACCGCCGCCGCCACCACCACCACGACCGTAAGCCTCTTCTTTTTCTCTCCCTATATATAGATATGTATATTTGTATATGTGTGGGTGTATGTATATTTGTGTATGTGTGGGTGTATTTATATTTGTGTATATGTGGGTGTATGTATATTTGTGTATGTGTGGGTGTATGTATATTTGTGTATGTGTGGATGGGAGTATGTATATTTGTGTATATATTGATGGGTGTATGTATATTTGTGTATATGTGGTTGTATGTATATTTGTGTATGTATATATGTGGATGGGTGTATGTATATTTGTGTATATGTTAATGGGTGTATGTATATTTGTGTATAGGTTAATGGGTGTATGTATATTTGTGTATATGTTGATGGGTGTATATATATTTGTGTATGTATATATGTGGATGGGTGTATGTATATTTGTGTATGTGTGGTTGTATGTATATTTGTGTATGTATATATGTGGATGGGTGTATGTATATTTGTGTATATGTTAATAGGTGTATGTATATTTGGGTATATGTTAATGGGTGTATGTATATTTATGTATATGTTAATGGGTGTATGAATATTTGTGTATGTGTGGATGGGTGTATGTATATTTGTGTATATGTTGATGGGTGTATGTATATTTGTGTATATGTGGTTGTATGTATATTTGTGTATGTATATATGTGGATGAGTGTATGTATATTTGTGTATATGTTAATGGGTGTATGTATATTTGTGTATATGTTAATGGGTGTATGCATATTTGTGTATATGTTAATGGGTGTATGTATATTTGTGTATGTATATATGTGGATGGGTGTATGTATATTTGTGTATGTATATATGTGGATGAGTGTATTTATATTTGTGTATGTATATATGTGGATGGGTGTATGTATATTTGTGTATGTATATATGTGGATAAGTGTATGTATATTTGTGTATATGTTAATGGGTGTATGTATATTTGTGTATGTGTGGATGGGTGTATGTATATTTGTGTATGTGTGGGTGTATGTATATTTGTGTATTTATGAAAATATTTCTCGGTTAAAATTTTGCGGTGTTGGAATGGCACGAAATTTGCACGGTCATAGGAAAATGGCGTGCTGAACAAGACGCATGCAATGCATTGCGGTCTTGTGAATTTAGCCATCTGAAATCGTTTAATGCCTCAAATTAATGTTTTATTACGAAAATACCCTATTTTTGTAATAAAACGCAAATTTGAGGTCTTAAACGATCTCAGATGGCTAAAATCACAAGATCGCAAAATGCGTTTTGTTTAGAATGCCGTTTCTCTATGACCGTGCGAATTTCGTGTCATTCCGACATGATAACATTATAAACGATAAAATAAAATTAAAAAAAAAAGACGACCCTATGACAGCGGTTCAGCCGGAACCGCTGTCATAGGGTTAAAAAAAATGACCCTATGACAGCTGTTCAGCCGTAACCGCTGTCATAGGGTCCAAATTTTATTTTTTTTTAAACCCTATGACAGCGGTTTCTTCCGGAACCGCTGTCATAGGGTTCACCCTACTACAGCGGTTTCTATGGAACCGCTGTCATAGGGTGACCTATGGCAGCGTTTTTTTAACCGCTGTCATAGGTCAAAACCATATAACAGCAGTACCTATGACAGCGGTTAAAACCGCTGTAATAGGCCCAAAAAAACTGCTGTTATAGGTCATTTCTGTAGTAGTGACTATCAAAAAGTACCATATATGTACAATGTATTGAATAAAATAATAATTCTTTCACATCATTGCCTCTGTTTTCCTATATTTTGTTAATTATATAGAAACAATTAACATAGAGTCTTAGAAAATAAACAGAAAATTGAAACTTATCTTGAAAAGAAGACACATCATTTCCATAATAATTGCACAATCAATTTCTGCAAATTCTCAAACGATAATATAAACCCACATTGGATCTATATTCATGCAGACTTATCTAAAAGAATTCACTTGTCTAAGCATATATATATTTGACATCTAGTTACACTTCGTTCAATAAAGGGAGAGAATTTCAATCACATTGTTTCCATCAACCATGAAAAAACATGTATAATTGTTGCAATCTCTCTAACATGCAATCTTTCAAATTCTAGGTGTAACTTTCAGAAACCAAAACCCGAAAAATATAACATATTCCAATTCACATATCAATTATTATACAATTAGCATAAAAGGGAATAGTTTACCATTGTCTATGATCATGACATCATCAAGAATTTCAACATAGCAATCATACAAATAAAAGAAGAAAACTTATCTTTCTCTTTTTTGATGCCTCCATATATATTTCTGACAGCTTTGCACCCGAAAGTTGTTGTCAAGTATTTTGTAAAACAGGAATTCAATCAATTTTCTTCACCCAATAAAACATAACAGTTGAACCCGAATTTCATTCGCATTGCACTACTTTTATGAACGTAAAATAAATATCACTTTAAGATTGTTGGGGATTTTTCTATATATTGGGGAATACAAACGAATGAAAAAACTATTATTTAAACATGGTTTCGAAGCATGTACGAATCACTTTCCTTAAAGTGATATTTGCCCCCACTACTCGTTTGCTACCAGGTTTTTTTGGCAAATCACTTCTAGGATACGACAAAACCATCGAGACTTACGAATAGCAATTTCGGAAGTCTCTCTTCAAGAACTCATTGAAAGTGACGTATGAGAAAACGTAGGAGAATTGTGTATATATTTATTACGTTTTTTTATCACAGTTTGGTGGCATTAAGAGTGTTTATATAGAGTTTGAGACACCTATCATAGAAGGACACAACACTTCATTCAAAAGAGTTACAACTTTAAGATAACATTCTTCCTAAAAGAGATGACTATTAGATATGGTCACTCACTAATAGACATGTCTTTTAATTAATAATATAATTTTTTAATATAATAATCAAATATTCCAACAAGGGACACAATCTCGAGGGATAGACGTGCTGACATTTCTAGCAGTGAAGATGGCTCTCGAGTAGGCACTGCGTTGAGGCTGGAGGAATATTGTTATTGCAGGGGATTGTCAATCCCTGATGCTCAAACTTCAAGGCGAGGAGCCTGATTTTTCTTCATTTGGTAGTATTATTTCGGATATTAAACTTTTAGTGTTGTCTTTTGAATCTGTTTCCTTTTATTTGGTAATCAAGTTGCTCACCGATTAGCTCGTTTTGCCTCGGTTGATCAAAAGGGTGTCTTGATCTTCCATTGTTGGCTTTTGAAGCTTTGTCTTTGGATCTTTCTCGTTTATAATACATAATCATCGTTTCTCCTAAAAAATAAAAAAATAAAATTGTACAAATATCATCTCTGATACTAATCCTTAATGTAAGTGATCCTTAATCATTTTAATTACTCCTTTTTGCCACAATAATATTTGTTAGACATAAAATTTATCATTAAATTAGAGGAACATAATGCCAGCTCAACTGATTATCATATATTATTTTTTGTAGTCATACTTCACACGTGGGGATGGAACCATTGACTCGGCAATTAAATTAGAAAAAATTACACACACCCTTATTCATTTTGTAATTACGAAAACCTTCTCACCTTTCAATTAAAAATTACCAACACCCCCATCAAGGAGTCTATTTATAAAATTTACAGAAGATACGTAAAATTATAAGAATTTTTTAATAAACATTATAATTGTAATAATGTCTTAGCATGAGGGTGACTTTATGTAATTTTCAAAAAGGTAAGGAGGTGTTTAGTAATTACACAATAAGTTAGAAGTTCTTTGTGTAATTTTCCCATTAAATTAAGTACACTATCAGTTGTGTTTCGTTCTTAGGTGAATGTTGGACGATTTTGGCTAGTTTTGTTTATTTACAAGTAGCTTTTTTGTATCATCTCCCAGTATGTATAGTTCAGGGCACGTTGTGAATTGCTATTGAGTTTTTTTTTTTTTCGTTTTTTTTTGTTACAAACTAATTTATCTTATAATACACTGCCCGCCACTTGCAAATTAGCCTTATATAAATTAAATAAAACAATTATTCTGGATCGGTACGATATTTTTTTTTTTTTGATAGAAGCGATTACAACATCATATTGTATCAATTACAAGCGACTACATGAAAACTTAAAAAATAGTTAGTCATATTAATTACTTAAGCACCTCACTCATGACCCAACCCTGATCATTTAGAAATTAAAAGCAAATCAAATTATTTGATATTTGGTGTGAGAATGATCATTACAAACCAAACTCAAAATATCGTTTTTTGCTCGACATGATTGGTACTTCTACTCGATTAGTCAAAAAATGATAAAATATGCGTAACATGATAAAATTACCCAAACTCAACTCATGTTCAGACTCAAAAAAAGCTTGTTCAAGCTCGATAGAGTTAATAATCAAAACACATGATTCCAAGACAATACATTGTTCGACTTGACTCAATCTGGCGCTTGCTCCTTTCCTCTACTATAAAACCCCCCCAAAGAGGTTCACTATAATTTCCAACCGCACTATACCTTTTCTTCTTCCTCTAATACACCATTATGACTCCCCAGAAGAGCCAATTTCCAATACTTTTCACTTTTCTCC
This sequence comes from Buddleja alternifolia, assembly GCA_019426215.1. Lineage (NCBI taxonomy): Eukaryota > Viridiplantae > Streptophyta > Magnoliopsida > Lamiales > Scrophulariaceae > Buddleja > Buddleja alternifolia. Next base: position 2,468,538 of record CM033408.1, on the reverse strand, counting down.
TCATCTGTGTTTCCCTCTCATGGGGACAACAACACACTTGGCAAGAAGCCTTCAAAGCTCTAGGAATTGCATGGAACCTGGATGGAACCCTAAACCGGACCATCCAAATACCCATGGTCGACCCGACTCCAGATGCAGACACCAAACCCGCCCCGACAGCCCTTTCACAAGACATTCAACTCAACAATAAAAGTAAAGCCTATATTCGTCTCTTTATTCCCGTCAACCCACCAAAGAACAAGAAACTCCCACTCATAATCTACTTCCACGGCGGTGATTTTGTTCTCTTTAGTGCCTCCACCGTCATTTTCCATAATTTTTGCAACGACATTGCCTCACAACTTCCTGCGGTAGTTATCTCCGTCGAGTACCGCCTCGCGCCAGAGAACCGTCTCCCAGCGGCGTACAACGACGCTTTGAACGCCCTCGCCTGGGCTAGAGACCAGGCCATCGAAAAAGGTGATTACAAAACAAAAAATAATATTACTCACAAAATGTGAAACGTAAATGCCAAATTTGTTATTTTAATATACATAATGAACAATAATAATTTTTATTTTGTCATTATAATGACTTTTAGAGAAAAAAATAATTTTTAAATTGTTACTGTTGACAATTAGTGACAATTTGATATTTTATCACTAAAAACGACATTTTTTCCCTTGATATCTTGTCACTAATATACATATATATATATATATTTTTTTATTTTTTATTTTTGCAGGCGGCAGATATCCATGGTTGGAATACGCCGATTTTTCTAGGGTTTTCTTACTTGGAAGCAGCGCCGGCGCCAATATAGCTTACCACGTGGCACTCCGGACCCTGGATATCGACATCAGTCCTTTAGAAATCAAAGGGTTGTTGTTAAATCAAGCCTATTTTGGTGGGGTACAGAGAACTCAATCAGAAATCAGATTAAAAAATGATAGTTACGTACCTTTATATGTAAATGATGTTTTGTGGAGCTTGGCTTTGCCAAAGAATCTTAACAGGGATCATGAGTTCTGCAACCCGATATCCGGTGGGACGTATTTGGGTCGTGTTTTTCGGTTACCGAAAGTGTATATCAAAGGTGATTTTGGTGACCCATTAGTTGACAGGTCAATTTTGTTGGCGCAATTCTTACAGCAATGTAATGTACGTTTGAATCATCGGTTTAATCAAGGTGGGTTTCATGGGATTGAGCTTCAGAACACGACGGCGGCTCAACAACTGTATAATGATATGAGGTCTTTTGTTAATGATATGAATGAAAATTTGAACTCTGAGGATCTCTCGCATCATGTCAATTTGATGCCTGAGGATCTCTTTAATCAAGTCATCATGCTTCCTAGTGATGGTAAGAGTTCAATTTAGTTGTGTTCTTTGTTACGTTGGATCCTATGTTGTTGTTGTTTTGTTTATGTACTTTTTGTACTTGTCTTGTATGAATGAATAAAATTGCTCTTGTTGTAGTTTTGGGTGTTAAAAGACTACTTTTCAATTTTCACCTTTTCCAAATTTTCTGTAACATTTTCGTGTAATATTATCTATAACACGCAATCTGGATGTGTGACAAATATATACAACATGGATCTCTCTCCACATCCTAACCACTCGTGTATATACTTGTCGCACATCTATATGTATTACACGAAGTGTACACCGAAATGTTACTGAAGATTTGAATTGTTTCCTTGTACACAGGTATATGACTTTAATTAGAAAAATTTCATTTATGATGCCATAGTATTTAACCCGATTCAGATTTCAATTGCACTTTTGGTATCAGCCATAAAAAATAGATGGAAAAAGTTGAATGTCTACATGTTGTCATCTCAGAAAAGAGAAAGAACGGCGCATATAACACTCGCCTTTTTCCATCCAACTTTTTACAGTTAGGACCAAAAGTATAACTGAAATTTCAGTTGGACTAAATCTGTGTGCAAAGTCTTGTGGGACCAAAAATAAAAAATAAAAAATCGACTTTAATTCTGGTTATTTTTTGTTTAAATTGATATTCATCTCATTACCCACAATTCAATAAAAAATTTAGAATGAAGATTCGAAAACTTTGATGAATTTAGAATGATCAGTTATGTGTAACTAGTCACTACAACTCTAGACCAATGGCACAATCGTCTGGTGGTCAAGTTTTTAGTGAATGTCTTTGTTCGAACCTCTCTAAAAAAAAATAGAGTTCGTCACTTTATGTAAATATATTTTGAGTTGAATTTGATTGATCCATATATAATGCTTGTTCCACTGATTCATAGAGCTTATTCCTTTGATCAGCCTCTTTGGCCAGAAAAATGTCCTCAATAAGGGTTGAAAGCCACCTCTCGTATTCTGTTTTTCCTTTCGTATCAAGCCTCTATACCAAATACATACATGCACTCATACATACATATATATATATATTTACTTTTGTGCATTTGACTATTACGTGTGATATAAAATAGAAGATAAAACGCTAAATCAAAACAAAAAATTTGAAATGACTATATGTACCCTAAATTGGCACAATTGTTACTATTTGTCCGTTTTCGTCATTAAAGAAAGTACCACTAACATCAATTAATTATACTACTACGGATCATATTAATTAGGACAAATCTCATGCTAGGCTACCTACCACGCAATCAGAGACACTTTTTACAATTTTTAGTCCATCACTTTGTCCCTTAACTGCATTGATATCTGAAAGTCATCATCGGGATGGCATTTCAACAACATTTACCAAGTAATTATAAATATGTGACAACTTCAAGATAATCCCTTCTCCAACCCATTTTTTTCTTTCTTTCTAAACCCTTTCGTGCCACTTAATATTTGACTATTACGTGTGATATAAAATAGAAGATAAAACACTACATTGAAATAAAAAATTGAAATGACTATATGTACCCTATATTGGCACAATTGTTACTATTTATCTATTTTCGTCGTTAAAGAAAGATTTAATATTCTAGTTGTTGGAACTTAATTTAATAGGTGAAAACCTTTGTCAATCCCAAGAACGTTCATGTTCAATAATAAAGAATCAAAAAATGAAAACGGAAGAGTACCTGAATCAGCCATATCAGATCAATTCTTGAGTTTTTGCGGTTCGTCTTCCAAATCAATACGTAATTTTTTGAGTTTCTGTTGAAGTCTCTCAATTCTTTCTGAAGATGGGAAACAAAAGAATAGAATGATACGTATGATTTGAGAACCACAACCCTTTTATAATAAGTTATTATTTTTATTTACAATTTAGCCCATCTTAAGAGAGGAAATAAAATAATTGGCTTATAATATCCCATAAAATCACATACTTTCCTTAATTGTTTTAGAAACCAAAATACCATATATCTTAATTGATCATATAATCTTACTCAATTAATATGATGACTATTAATACATAACTTTCACATATTGCCCATATATATATATATATATATATATATATATATATATATATATATATATATATATACTGGATTCTAAATCCAATAATTTCCCACTTGGGCTATATGTGTCTCTTTATAACCATGTATTAAATTACCTTATGCGTGCTACAAATTTCGTCATCATTACCTTAAGCAATTTCCCAAACAATCTGGTCCATCAATTATACCAACATAGGATCAAAGCGGCTTTCATCACATATAATCGTGACTAAACCTTTTAATGGTCACTTATATTGATATAACTAAATGTCATAGATTAAGTACAGATGTGTAGCATGAAAATTACATGTCATGCGATCCTAGCATGCATATTTTCAACTGGTCCTCCATTAAACCTTAGTGAGATCATTTAAACGCATTCAGAGATAACACTACTACAGAAATGACCTATAGCAGCGGTTTTTTTGGGCCTATTACAGCGGTTTTGAACCGCTGCCATAGGTACCGCTACCATAGGTCAAAACCCTATGGCAGCGGTTCCGGAACCGCTGTCATAGGTCACCCTATGACAGCGGTTCTATAGAAACCGCTGCAGTAGGGTGACCCTATGGCAGCGGTTTCGGCAGAACCGCTGTCATAGGGTCATTTATTCAAAAAAAAAAATTAAATTGGACCCTATGGCAGCGGTTCCGGCTGAACCGCTGTCATAGGGTGGTTCATTTATTTTTTTTTAATTTTATTTTATCGTTTATAATGTTGTCATCTCGGAATGACAAGAAATTCGCACGGCCATAGCGAAACGACATTCTGAACAAAACGCAAGTATTATCTTGCGCTCTCGTGATTTTAGCGATCCGAGATCGTTTAAGGCCTCAAATACGCGTTTTATTACATAAATACGTATTTTTGTAATAAAACACGTATTTGAGGCCTTAAACGATCTCGGATCGCTAAAATCACAAGAGCGCAAGACAAAGTCTTGCGTTTTGTTCAGAATGCCGTTTCTCTATGACCTTGTGAATTTCGTGTCATTCCAACACCACAAAATTTCAACCGAGAAATATTTTCATAAATACACAAATATACGTACACCCACACATACACAAATATACATACACCCATCAACATATACACAAATATACATACACCCATCAACATATACACAAATATACATACACCCATCCACATATATACATACACAAATATACACACACCCACACATATACAAATACACCCATTAACATATACACATATATGCATACACCCATGAACATATACACAAATATACATACACCCATCCACATATATACATACACAAATATTCATACACAAATATACATACACATACACCCACATATACACAAATATAAATACACCCACACATACACAAATATACATACACCCACACATATATGCATACACCCACATATACATACATCTATATATACTCTATGTGTGTGTGTGTGTGTGTGTATATTTATCTAAAAAAAATACCAAAACTAAATGGAAGAAGGCGGCGGCGGCGGCGGCGGCGGCAGAGGCGGAGGTGGGCGTCGGCGTTGGCAGAGGTGGGCGGCGGCGGTCCTATACCGAGAGAAACCGAGAGAGAGAGAAGTAGATCTAAAAATAGAGAGAGAAACCGAGAGGGGTGGCGGACGGCGGAGGCGGTGGTGGTGGTGGTGAGAGAGTTGAGAGAGAGAGAGAGAGAGAGTGAGAGAGAGGGGGGGCCGGTTTGAAATAAACCCGCCCAAATTTTGAACTTTTGGCAGCGGTTCGGGCAGAACCGCTGCCACAAAGTTCAAATTTTTTTATTTTTTTTTTACAACTTTTGGCAGCGGTTCGGCCGAACCGCTGCCAAAAGTCCCATTTTTTTTTTTTTGACACCTATGACAGCGGTTCGGCTCGAACCGCTGTCATAGGTCCGAACCGAGTGCCCCCTATTACAGCAGTTTTCAAAACCGCTGTCATAGGTGCGCTGTAATAGAACTTTTTTGTGGTAGTGTAAATAATAAACCATAAGCTTTAATTCTGGAATAACTAAAATATCCCTAAACCATAATCCAAATAACCATAAACAAATGTCTACATCCAAAAAACAAATAACAGACACAAACTCCTACTAAAACTAAATATCCTCAAGTGCTACCACACACAAATGAGCAGTGTGCTCATGAAAGACTTTAAGTGGTAAACCTTTAGTAAACGGATCCGCAACCATGGAGTTTGTACCTATGTGTTCTATAGACATCTGCCACCCTGAACTCTTTCTTTCACCACTAAGAACTTGATGTCTATATACTGAGACTTCGTCGAGCTCCTACTGTTGTTGGAATACAACACTACAGACCTATTATCACTGAATATCGTAACTGGTCTTTCTATACCATCTAAAATCCGTAGCCCAATGACAAAGTTCCTCAGCCATATTCCATGATTGAAAGCCTCATAACATGCTACAAACTCTGCTGCCATGGTGGAGGAGGCTACGAGTGTCTGTTTAGCACTCTTCCATGATATGGCTCCTCCAGAAAGTAGGTAGACATAGCCTGAAGTGGATCTCCTGCTATCTACGCATCCAGTGAAATCAGAATCACAATAACCTATGATCTAACTGATCTGATTTCCTATATGCCAGCATGCATCCCTTTGTTCTCTGTAAATACCGCTTGACTCGCTTGGCTGCTTTCCAGTGATCCATTCCTGGGTTACTTAAATATTTCCCTAACATCCCAACAATGTGCGCAATATCCAGACGCGTACATACGTAAGCATACATTAGACTCCCTACAACCGAAGCATAAGGAATCTTCTGCATTTCTATAGTTTCAAAGTCATTCTTAGGGCATTGACTTAAACTGAACTTATCTCCCTTAGCAACAGGGGTGTCTCCTGGTTTACAGTCTCGCATGCCAAATCTCTTAAAAACTTTCTCGATATAGCTCTTTTGTGATAATCCAAGAATATCCCGAGAGCGATCTCGGTATATCTGGATCCTCAATGCAAAAGATAGGTCACCAAGATCTTCCATCTCAAAGTTCTTAGCTAGGAATTTCTTGGTTTCGCACAACATGTCTATGTCATTGGTGGCAAGTAATATATCATAAACATACAATACTAAAAAGGTATACTTACTCCCACTGAACTTGTGGCACACACAATCATCTGCTACATTCATCTCAAAACCGAATGAGGTTATAACTTGATGGAACTTGTGATACTATTGATGAGACGCCTGCTTAAGCCCATGTATGGATTTCTTTAATTTGCAAACCATTTTCTTTGAATCTCCCGATACAAAGTTTTTTGGCTGCACCATATAAATCATCTCTTCAATGTCACCACTGAAAAACCCAGTCTTAACATCCATCTGATGTAGCTCAAGATCTAAATGTGCCACTAATGCCATTATTGTCCTGAAAGAGTCTTTCGATGAAACCGGAGAGAAAGTCTCTTTATAATCGATGCCTTCTTTCTGTGCAAAGCCGTTAGCAACAAGACGTGCTTGTACCTTTCCACATTGCATTTCGAATCTCTTTTGGTCTTAAATATCCATTTGCAAGTAATAGGTTTCGCACCTTCCTGCAATGGAACCAGGTCCTTCATGTAATTGTCTATCATGGACTTTATCTCTTCATTCAAGGCATCGATCCACTTTTTAGAGTTAAACTTTTCATGGCTTGACGGGAGTTGACTGGATCATCTTTTATCACTCCAATGTCAAAATCATGTTCTTGAAGAAAAACAATATAACCATCTAGAATTACGTTCCTTCTATATCTAGTGGATTTCCTTAATGGTATTGGTTCTTGAGGATGTAGAGTTTGTTCTTCTAGAATAAACTACACAGGGAGTTATTTGATATTGTCTTGATCCGAAATTGCTTCTTGAATTATGTCAGGTATGGAAGCCTGATCCTGATTATTATCAATAGAAACTGGAGGAATATCAACATATTCTTCGTCAAAGACAAAATCATTAGTCCTTTCACCCTCTGCAAACTCAACATCCTCAAAGAACAGGGAATTACCCATCTGGAAAATGGACCTGGCAATGGGATCATAAAACTTATAACCGCAGCATCTCTCAGAGTATCCAATAAAGTAACAACTGACAGTTTTGGAGTCCAGTTTCTTTTCATTTGGCCTGTAGGGCCTTGCCTCAGCTGGACATCCTCAAATGTGTAAGTGCTTTAAACTAAGCTTCTTGCCTGTTTAAAGCTCAAAAGGGGTCTTTGCAGTTGCCTTAGTTGGCATTCTATTGAGTATATGCACTGTGGTCTTTCGAGCTTCTCCCTAGAGTGATTGAGGTAAGGTAGAATGACTAATCATACTCCTTACCATGTCCTTAAGCATTCTGTTTCATCTCTCACCATGTCCTTAACTGTTCTGTTTAGTCTCTCAGCAACACCATTCATGGTCCGAGACCCTGGCATAATGTACTGTGGAACGATACCGCATTCCTCTAGGAATGTAAATGGACCTCGACATTGCTCACCTGAATCGTCATATATACATTCACCACAACGGTCAGATCTAACGCTTTTAATTCTCTTGCTGAATTGATTTTCAACTTCAACTTTGTAATTTTTGAACACATCTAGTGATTGTGATTTTTCATGAATGAGATAAAGATAGCTATATCTTGAATAGTGTTCTATGAATGTAATGAAATATTGTTGACCATTCCAAGAAGCCAAAGGGAATGGTCCACAAATATCCGTGTAAACAAGTTGTAAGACCTCTATTTTCCTGTTGACATCAAATATCCTAACATTTGTTTGATTCCCCTTGATACAACACATACATCAAAATTATTGAAATTAAGGGGTCGAGAATACCGTAGGACATAAGTCTCTCTATTATCCTTTTGGGGATGTGACCTAATCGTTTGTGCCACAACAAAGCTGAATTCTCCCTGGCTAATTTACGGTTAACACCTGGAGTACTAGCATGCGAGAATTCATCCAATGAGGCAATAGTATCTAACAAGTATAGATTATCATAAACCGACAATGAACCAGATCCAAACAATTTTGAATTATGAAAAAGATCAAATTTTCTATTTCCAAAAGAACATGAATAACCAAATTTGTCTAATGCAGAAATAGAAATTAAATTTTGTCTAAAAGATGATACAACGAATGTCTCAATCAAATCCAAATAAAATCTAGTTCTAAGTAATAATCTAAAATGTCTTATGGCCTCTACTTTAGCCGTCTTGCCATCGCCAACATAGATGTGTCTTTCACCTGTTGGGAAACATCCATATAGCCCGACTAAGCATAGCAGAAAATTCAAATTCTAGTTTCTAAGATTTAAGCATGCGAGTTTATTAATCCTACGAGCTTATCACGTATCATAGACTTGCGCATCTCTACACTAGTTGTTTAAAAATTTAATAAAGAAGATCTTACCTTATTCGATTTTTCATAAAAATTGAAAAGTTTTTTCTTCCTTAACATAAGCTCCCTAGCGTTCTCCTTGTTCCTTGAATCAACCGACTCAAGTCAAATAATTAACACATGAGTCAAAGTGCAGTGAGTCAATATACAAGATTACTGTGATGACTCAAGTCAAATAATTAATCTTACACTATCGTGATTAAGAAACTCCTAATTTGACATATATAGAAATAATTGCAATTTAGGAAGTTTCAATCAGGATAATCAGCGAACTTGTTTACAACAAGCACCCGCGTATGTGCATTTGTGTCAACTACACTAATGTTTATAAAACGAAACATTCTCTAATTAAGAGTGTGCATCGTAGGCACAAGTTTATCCGAATTATCAATGTCCCATCTTGATAATTCTATGACTTAGACGGTATTTAGAAATCATAGTCTTCGAGACTTATTTGACGATATCCATCCAATAAGATATGAAGCCCCATAGCTATGTCTGAATTTTGGGGACTTTATCATATAGTAATAGCAATATAAACATAAGATGAAGAAATGTCTTTTAGTAATATAATGTAAAACAAAATTGTTTATTACAAGAATAGATAAAGAAAACCTATCTAGGATTGGCTCGCAGGACACTATTCTAACACCGCCATCACTAGGCTTTTAGCAGCTCATGCAACTTGCATGGGCACACTGATTTGAGTTGTTGCACCTGAATCTATCCACCAACTATGTCCAGGTACCGAAGTTAAATTAAGCTCAGAACAAACCAAACTAAGAAGCATACCTTTCTTAGCACGCCAAACGTGGTAGTTGGTGCAATGCTTCTTTATATGACCAGAAGCCTTACAGAAGCAACAGCCATCCTGAGTTTGTTTCTTTTGCTGCTTCTTTTATAGTGCTTTATCCGCAGTGTCCTTATCCTTCTTTCTTTTGTTGATTTACCTTTTATCCTTAAAGGTGCTGGCAATATGAGCACTTTCAATCTTCTCTTGCTTCAACCTTTCCTCTTCTTGAACATAGTGAGAGAGGAGCTCATTTAGGGACCATGAGTCCTTTTGACAGTTGTAGCTCTCTTTAAACTAACTGAACTGTGCCAGAAGAGAAATTAAAATTGGATGCACTAACAAGTCCTCGGATAAATCCAACTTGAGTGCTTTAATTTTTGAAGCAAGATGAGACATCTCCATGATGTACTCCCTTAAGTTCCCAGTGCCTTTATACCTCGTAGAGATAAGATTTACCAAGAGTGTACCAGTTTCAGCCTTTTCATTCTTAGCAAACCTTTTCTCGAGGTCATAAGGAACTCCTTTGACATATTTACCTTTTCAGACATAGTGCCTCTGAATGATTCTGGGATGACACGATTTATGATCATAAGACTTATGCGATTGGATTTCTACCACTTTACCATCTCCCTCTTAGCATCAGAGATACTCTCAGCACTGAGATCAGCGGTTTAGGAAGTCTCAAAACAAGGTCTAGATCCATGACTCCGAGAGTGTTCAACAAACTCTCTTGCCATGCCTTAAAATTCGTGCCATTCAATATAGGTATGGAATTTATTCTAGAAGAGATATTTGCAGTAGAACCAGAAACTGAACAAAGAACATACAAACAATTAAACAAACCCACATAAGTACCGAAATATAAAATATATAATATCAAATAAAGGAAAAACCCCATCACAAGATACCGGGCACAACACTAACATTTAGTCTTTGGACAGAAATATTAATTTGTAAATGATATTCTTGGCGTAGTAATCAAATATTGACAATAAGTCATGTCAAACAAGTGATCTTCCTTTGGACCGATTCATTGTTCACATGTAAACCGAATAAGCCACATATTTATCACCACAAGTGCATATGTAACCCAATTAAGCAATGACCTTCCTTTGGTCTAATCAAATAGTCCCATGGAATGCACACACAAAACCTTTTAGCATCCAAAATCGAGTAAATCTCCACAAGAGAGGTTACTTTGGCAACATCTTATTTCAATTTTAATCAATTTCTAATGTTATACATCTCAAAAGAGACAATTGAGCCATGTTTGAATCCAAAATTCGCCCCTGAGTATGCTGTCAATCAAAGATCCGTAGGGGTAGTGGTGCTCCCAAAATTATTTTTTTTTGAAACCCTAATTTCTGCAGCGCCTCCATGCGAATTTCTGAAAAAATTTCGCATCTAAAGTCCGAAAATTGTGAAATTTATTCAACCAAATCAAAGCCTTAACATCATATATCCATATAACGCATCAAAACATGTAAATCATATTCTTAATTTACATGAATTTATACGAAATATACAAAGAACAACCGCAAAACAAAATCAAATAGATCTTGAATTTAATTCTACCATATTCGGAGTAATTAAATTCAAAAACTACATATAAATCATCAAGAAGCGAAAAAGATAATGATTCTTAATGATTAAACATGATCCACTCTGATACCACTTGTTGAAAATTAATTTAATCGATGAAAACCTTTACCAATCCCAAGGATGTTCATATTCAATCATAAATAATCAAAGAACGAAAATGGAAGCGTACCTGAATCAGTCATATCAGATTAATTTTTGAGTCTGTGCAGTTGGTCTTTCAAATCAATACGTAGTTCTTTGAGTTTCTTTTAAAATCTCTCAATTCTCTCTGAAGATAGGGAACAGAAGAACAGAACGATACGTATGATTTGGGGACCACAACCCTTTTATAATAAGTTACTATTCTTATTCCCAATTTAGTCCATCATAAAAGAGGAAATAAAATAATTGGCTTGTAGACATAATATCTCATAATATACCATATTTTCCTTAATTGCTTTAGAACCCAAAATACCATTTATCTTAATTGATCACATAATCTTGACTTAATTAATATGATGACTATTAATACATGACTTTCAGATATTGTTCATATATATATATATTTTAAATCCAACACTGGTTCATTAATAAATCGACAACAAACACTAACATCAATTAATTATTACTACGGATCATATTAATTAGGACAAATCTCATGCTAGGGTACCTGCGGCGCAATTAGCAGTTCGGATCTTCTATTTCAAATGATGTTGCAATCTCTTATTGCACTTCACATATAAATGACATGCGTATAAAATATTTTCTTAAATATAAATTTATTGGGGATTATATATACTTGTCGGACAGGCATGATATGAAACACGAGATGCAACACCATTGTATAATAGAAGATCTCGTGTGCGCAATTAGAGACACTTCTTACAATTTTTTAGTGCATCACTTTATCTGTTTACTTCACTGATATACAATTTTTTAGTGCATCACTTTATCTCTTTACTTCATTGATATCTGAAAATCATCATCGGTATAGCAATACAACAACATTTACCAAGTAATTATAAGAATGGGACAACTTTAAAATAATCCCTTCTCCAGGCCTTTTTTTTTTTCCTTCTTTCTAAAACCCTTCTTTCGCCACCTAATTCATGATAACATTTACCAAGTAATTATAAGAATGTGACAACTTTAAGATAATCCCTTCTCCAAGCCTTTTTTTTTCCCCCTTCTTTCTAAACCCCTTCTTTCGCCACCTAATTCATGATCTTGTCTTTGAATTAATTTTAAATAATTCTTTACACGACGCCAGAATTTAAAGTTCAGAGGGGTGAATAAAAAAATAAGGGCCGAAATTTGATATTTTTAAATTTTGGAGAGATGTAATTTTTTGAAAATAAAAAATTTAGAAGAGATAATAAAATAGTCTCAAAATTGTGGTGGGTGAGTTTCCTCACTAGTCCCTTGACTCCGTCCTTGTTCATAGCCCATCTAATCTGAAATGACAACTTTAAAAAATTAACAAAAAATTTCCACCTATTCAATGCGGACAACATGTGAATGCGACACCTTTTTCATTATTTATTTCTAGTTAATCATGATAATTTATTTGAATCTTAGAAAAAATTATTTAAATTTTGGAGAGACGAAATTTTAAAATCAAAAAATTATAGGGGATAAAAAAATAGTCTCAAAATTGAGGGGGGCAAGTGCCCCACTATCCCCTTGAGTATGTCCTTGTTTATACCCCCATCTAATCTGAAATGACAACTTTCAAAAATTAACAAAAAGTTCCACCTATTCGATGCGGACAACAGCATGTAAATATGACACCTTTTTCAATATTTATTTCTAATAAATTATGATAATTTATTTGAATTTTAGACAAAGTTAAGGGATAATATCATTGAAGTATTAATTTTGTATTATTTTGATCCCTAAAGTATTTTTTGTTAATTTTCGTCCCTAATGTTATAATTTCGACTCATTTTAGTATTTTCGGCAGGTTTGGGTCGGAAGTATCCACGAGTGCAACACAAACTCAATTTTCAGGGGTAAAATTATCAGTTCATATTTTCTTATCTCACTTTGGTCCCTTTTTCGATTTTTATATCTCACTTTGATTTTTTCTATTTTTGCCCCCTAAAAAGTGGGAAACTTGGCCTTTTGGCACCAAAATGAAGCTGGCGTATGCTCCAAAAGGGGTAAAATGGTTTTTTACATTTTTCGATTGTATATGCATTTTTTCCCCTTCACTTTTGTTGTTTAGTATGCAAGTTAATTATGTTCCTCTATATATAGTAGGAATAAAGAGAATTAGAACATGACGTTTGTGCTGTGAGCCTGTGACGTATGCTAAATTGGGCTCAATTTTCCATGGCAAATTTTTTACGAAGAGTTAATGGAACTTCCATGGAAACAATAGCAAAGGGTTTATTCATGGATAGAATATTTAGAGTTTATTGCAAATTACCCCCTGTGATAATTCAAAATCGCTAAAACCCCCTGTGTTAAATCAATATGCAAAATCACCCATCTGTTAATGTAAACCATGCGAAAACCCCTTTTTCCGTTAGAAATTTGATCAAAATGTAGCCCTTAAACCATCCTTATACCTTTGTTATGTCTGTGGGTTGAAATTCACTACAAAACAAAAGTATAGGGATGTTTTAAAGGCTATATTTTGAACAATTTCCTACTGAAAAAGTGGTTTTCCCATGGTCTACAATAACAGAGATGTGTTTTTGCATATTGATTTAACACAGGATTTTTTTTAGCAATTTCGAACTAACACATGAGGTAATTTGCAATAAACCCTAATATTTATGAGTCATGACGAAAGCGACCAAAAAGTAAGTCACGCATAATGATGTTATACACGTGTCACTCTCGATTGTCGGAATAATTTTTTTACACCACAATAGTGTCATATAATGGTGTCCCATTAATATGTGATTGACAAGTGTTATTTAACTTAAGTTATTATTATAGTTTTTGGATAGAGAATCCATTCCGACTGACTCACACTTGTCTATTTTGATAAAAGAGATTAATACAATAAATAAAAATGACTAGATTGAAGTAATAAATATTTATCTCAAAAAAATATTTTATTTATTCTATCAAACTTGGTTACAAAACGGTACAGTTAGCTGTTGATATAACATTTTTTTAAATATATAGATATGACACCTTTTTCAATATTTATTTCTAATAAATCATGATAATTTATTTGAATCTTAGACAAAGTTAAGGGATAATGTCATTGAAGTATCAATTTTGTATTACTTTGGTCCTTAAAGTATTTTTTGATACGTTTTTGTCCATAATATTATAATTTCGTCTCACATTAGTCTTTTCGGTAGGTTTGGATCGGAAGTATCCACAAGTGCAACACAAACTCAATTTTCAGGGGTAAACTTATCAGATCATATTTTCTTATCTCACTTTGGTCCCTTTTTTGATTTTTACGTCTCACTTTGATTTTTTATATTTTTGCCCCCTAAAAAGTGGGAAACTTGGCCTTTTGGCACCAAAATGAAGCTGGCGTATGCTCCATTAGGGGTAAAATGGTTTTTTACATTTTTCGATTGTATATGCATATTTTTCCCTTCACTTTTGTTGTTTAGTATGCAAGTTAATTATGTTCCTCTATATATAATAGGAATAAAGAGAATTAGAACATGACGTTTGTGCTGTGAGCTTGTGACGTATGCTAAATTGGGCTCAATTTTCCATGGCAAATTTTTTACGAAGAGTTAAAGGAACTTCCATGGAAACAATAGAAAAGGGTTTATTCATGGATATAATATTTAGGGTTTATTGCAAAGTACCCCCTGTGTTAATTCGAAATCGCTAAAAACTCCCTGTATTAAATCAATATGCAAAATCACCCATCTGTTAATTTAAACCATGTGAAAACCCCTTTTTCAGTCAAAAATTTGATCAAAATATAGCCTTTAAACCATTCCTATACCTTTGCCGTGTCTGTGAGGTTGAAATTCCCTACAAAACAAAACTATAGGGATGTTTTGAAGTCTACATTTTGATCAATTTCTTAACGAAAAAGTGGTTTTCGCATGGTCTACATTAGCAAAGGGGTGTTTTTGCATATTAATTTAACACAGAATTTTTTTTAGCGATTTCAAACTAACACAGAGGGATAATTTGCAATAAACCCTAATATTTTGAGTCATGACTAAGACCAAAAAGTAAGTCACACATGAAGATGTTATACATGTGTCACTCTCGATTGTCTGAATAATTTTTTTATACTACAATAGTGTCATATAATGGTGTCCCATTAATATGTGATTGACAAGTGTTATTTAACTTGAATTATTATTATAGTTTTTGGATAGAGAATCCATTCCGACCGACTCACACTTTTCTATTTTGATAAAAGAGATTAATACAATAAATAAAAATGATTAGATTGAAGTAATAAATATTTATCTCAAAAAAATATTTTATTTATTCTATCACACTTGGTTACAAAACGGTACAGTTAGCCATTGATATAACAGTTTTTTTAAATATATAAATATGACACCTTTTTCAATATTTATTTCTAATAAATCATGATAATTTATTTGAATCTTAGACAAAAGTTAAGGGATAATGTCATTGAAGTATTAATTTTGTATTACTTTGGTTCCTAAAGTATTTTTTGTTATGTTTCCGTCCCTAATGTTATAATTTCGTCTCACTTTAGTTTTTTCTGCAGGTTTGGATCGGAAGTATCCACGAGTGCAACACAAACTCAATTTTCAGGGGTAAAATTATCAAATCATATTTTCTTATCTCACTTTGGTCCCTTTTTCGATTTTTATGTCTCACTTTGATTTTTAAAATTTTTGCCCCCTAAAAAGTGGGAAACTTGGTCTTTTCGCACCAAAATGAAGCTGGCGTATGCTCCAAAAACGGGTAAAATTGTTTTTTACATTTTTCGATTGTATATGCATTTTTTTTCCCTTCACTTTTGTTGTTTAGTATGCAAGTTAATTATGTCCCTCTATATATAGTAGGAATAAAGAGAATTAGAACATGACGTTTGTGCTGTGAGCCTGTGACGTATGCTAAATTGGGCTCAATTTTCCATGCAAATTTTTTACGAAAAGTTAATGGAACTTCCATGGAAACAACAGCAAAGGGTATATTCATGGATACAATATTTAGGGTTTATTGCAAATTACCCTATGTGTTAATTCGAAATCGCTAAAAAAACCCCTGTGTTAAATCAATCTGCAAAATCACCCCTCTGTTAATGTAAATCATGCGAAAACCCCTTTTTTCATTAGAAATTTAATCAAAATGTAGCCCTTAAACCAGCCTTATACCTTCGCCATGTCTGTGGGGTTAAAATTCACTACAAAACAAAAGTATAGGGATGTTTTAAAAGCTACATTTTGATCAATTTCCTATCGAAAAAGTGGTTTTCATATGGTTTGCATTAACAGAGGGATATTTTTACATATTGATTTAACACAGGATTTTTTTTAGCGATTTCGAACTACACAAGGGGGTAATTTGCAATATACCCTAATATTTATGAGTCATGACGAAAGCGACCAAAAAGTAAGTCACACATAATGATGTTATACATGTGTCACTCTCGATTGTCGGAATAAATTTTTTATACCACAATAGTGTCATATAATTGTGTCCCATTAATATGTGATTGACAAGTGTTATTTAACTTGAATTATTATTATAGTTTTTGGATAGAGAATCCATTCCGACTGACTCACACTTTTCTATTTTGATAAAAGAGATTAATACAATAAATAAAAATGATTAGATTGAAGTAATAAATATTTATCTCAAAAAAATATTTTATTTATTCTATCAAACTTGGTTACAAAACGATACAGTTGGCCATTGATATAACATTTTTTTAAATATATATCTATAAATTTTAGATAGAGATTTTTTGAAATTTTAATTGAACTCAATTAATTACATTATAAATTTAATTTAATGTAATTTGATCAAGTAGCAAATAAATTTGAATTGACTTGTGGAGTAAAAAAAAAAAAAAGGGCCAAGTTTCCCTCTATTTTTTTTTTGGAGGGGGGGACGAAAATGTGAAAAATTAAAAAAAGGATCAAAGTGAGATATAAAAGTTGAAAAAGGGACCAAAGTGAGATAGGAAAACTTGATCTATCGATTTTACCCTTGAAAAATTGTGTTTGTGTTGCACACGCGGATACTTCTGGTCAAAACCTGTCGGAAAGGACCAAATTGAGATGAAATTATAATATCAGGACTGTAGCCCAATAAAAAATATTTTAGGAAGATACTACATGGACTATTAATGACATTATCCCAAAGTTAACTATTACATTGTATTCAAACGCCAATCATGCTATTTAATATTTATTAAGTAAGCATATATAGAATAAGCTACAGATCCAACAGTTATTAAGTAAGCATATATAGAATAAGCATATATAAAAAATAAAAATATACAAATATTCAGAAAAATAAAAAATAAAATAATCAGGAAAAGAAAATCTGAAGCAAAGCTACAAAACATTATGGAAATTAGATAATATTTCACAAAATTCAGAAAAAAACAAATAAAAAATTCTGGAAACTAGAAAACATTTCAAAAAATTGAGAAAAGCAAAAAAGAAAAATAAGGGAAAAGTTAGAAACAAGCTCAAAAAACTTTGATAATTTGAAAATATTTTAGAAATCTCAAATAAAAAAATAGAAAAATCATATATATAAAATTAGAAAACTAGAAAAACACTTTAGAAAATCTAGAAAAAATTCATAAAAATAAAAAAAATAGGATAAAAATAATTTTGAAGAAATTTCATATACTCAAAAACATTAAAGAATCAAATGGTTTGTCATTCTTGTTTTAAAGAAACTAAAGAATTTTTTCTAACTTTTCCAGAAAATTCAGTTAAATAATACAATTAAAAAATATTCAAAATTGTGGTTGAGGGAGGGGGTGAGATTGCTAAATCTGGGAATCATTTCCTAGGAAATTTTGAGATGTGAGGGTGGGAGGGGCAGTGATGGCGAGATTGCGACTGAAATATATGAGGAAGGGGTTGTGTGTGACGACGATAGTGGGGAATCACTAATTACTACATGAGTTTCATGTTTAATTTAAACTAAATTATGACAAGAATGTCCACAAATCTTAAAATATATTGAGTGTAATTTCAATATTTAAATAAAATCAAATTGTTATCAAATTGTAGATGTTTTCTTTACTGAAAGTTAGCCCAATAGAAATATAGAGCATCATCCAAAAAAAAAACGTATATGTGCTAAATTTGAAAAAGAGTATTAAAATATAAAAACCAAGAAAAAACTAAATTCAACTTGAATTCACTTCACTTTAATTGAATATTAGCACCTAACAATCAACTTCAAATCTTTATTCCTTTAATAAATTACACCAGCAACAATTGCACATAAAGAAATGCTCAAATATGTACTGCTTCTATTAAATTAAAAAATTATTGATAGACGTAGTTAATACTTTTTTAACATGCGTTAATGCATATAAATAGACAAAGTATATAAATATTTCATATTTAGGTACACAAAAAAATTAAAAAGATATTTTTTCTTTGGTGATTTAGTGTTAATTTTGTACAATTATGCTTGAGTAAAATTACTCCATTATGTCGTTCATAACATATTATTCAGATAAATAGAAAATGTTATATAGATTCATAAAAGAAAGTATATGGTGGAGAAAAGAAAGATATATGAGGTACAAAGATTTAATTGATTATGAAGATTATATATATATATATATATATTTGTTTTGTAAATTGTTAGGTTCTTATTTGTAAATTGGTATTGTAGACATTTCCTTAAAAAAAAAAAAGAAATAAAAGTGGAGCACCTGTAATAATTTATGGAGTTCCAATAAATATTCCATATATATATATATGGGTGTGTGTGTCTAATTTTTATACATAACCTTATCCTCTTTCTGTTTTTTTATGACGATAATTACAATATTTCATTTTTAGCTACATATTAATTCAGCAATTAAAAATGAGTTAAAAATTCAAGCCCAATCGAGTAATGGGCTAAGCTTAGATATGCTCGTGACTTTCTTCGGCTGATTTTAGAGTTGTGGAATATTGCACTCGTGTAGTCCAGGCTGTGGAGAATTGAAATTAAACTAGATTCATTAATCTAGAAATATCTAAGTATTTATTTGGGACGCACGGATACATCATTTTCCAGCCTGATGCAGTGTCCGATATGTCTCGAACACGGATACACGCCGGACACGCATAGAATATGTGTCGGAGGTGTTATAAAAATAGTAAACAGAATATGTAATTTATGCAGATTTGAGGCGTGATCCCACTTTTCTTAAAGTGATAATTGCTCTCACTATAAATTTGCTACCGGGTTTAAATGACAATTCACTTCTAGGATACAACAAACCACCGAAATTGCGAATAGCAATTTCAAAGACTTCCATCACGAATTAAAAAGAGAACTAATATTATCATGTAAAAAGTAAG
Organism: Buddleja alternifolia; assembly: GCA_019426215.1. Taxonomy (NCBI): domain Eukaryota; kingdom Viridiplantae; phylum Streptophyta; class Magnoliopsida; order Lamiales; family Scrophulariaceae; genus Buddleja; species Buddleja alternifolia. The sequence goes on along the minus strand of CM033408.1, from coordinate 2,448,918 downwards.
AGAAATTCGAATTATTGAATCCTTGGCTTTGATTGTATTTATAGACTATTGACAACCATTCAAATAATTGCAATGGTTTGATCAAATGTTTCTTCAAAACATTGCAAATGTTCAGATGAAAAACAGAGTTTTTCACAACCAAAGTCATACTTTTCGGAATAAAAATTAATTTCGAAAATTAATTAAAAAATAAATAAATTTCGAAAATTAATTAAAAAAATAAATCCGAAAATAAATAATATATTATTATTTATTTCCACGTGCGCGTGCCAAATCTTTGATATATGAATATATATAATATATCTATATTTTGGCCTTCCTCCAAATTTTCCCTTCAAACTTCTATGTGATATACTATTTGATATCTACTTATAAAGTAAACAACTCTTGTTTACTTTTTTTATGTGGGATAGGAGATATCCATATTACAAGCTATTTCCAACAGGAGGAGTATCTAACAATAAAAAAAAATTTAAATATAAAAATGGACATTGTATCCGCCACAGCAGACACGTCTGTGTCACGGCCGGCGACACGGTGTGGTGGTGAAAATGGCGATGTGTCACGACACTGTGGATATGGCTCACGACATGGTGTTGATGGAGGTGGAAGTTAAATATATGGTTTAAAGAAGATTGTTTGGATTTGTAGGATGGAGCCATGGTGGTAAAGCTAGACAATAAAAAAGAAATGAACATTCAGAAAGATCGAATGGGAAGGAGAGAAGGTGAAGATCTGTTGCAGCGTCGGGTTACAGAAGATGAGGTAGAAATAGGGTTTTATTGTGTCCTTCACTTCTTTTACTATTAATTTATTTACTTTTTGTTTTCTTGTTTCTTTTGTGGTTTTATTTTACTAATATAGGATGGACTTGAATTGCAAATGAAAAAGGGCGGCTTGAGTTAATTTGAGCTAATTCTTTCCGTGTTCCATATGAGTTGTTTTTATATGTTTTTTTTTAATAAATATTATTACTGTTATTATTATTAATAATAATGCACATGATTATATTTATACAAATGTGTGTTGATAGGAGTCATTTTTACGTGTTTTTAAGCCCCTTTGCGTTTATGTTTTAGGTTTATTTATCACTTGATTTTGTCACTTGTGCGTTTAATTCGTGCATTAAGTGATTTTAGGCCTTAAGTTGATACAATTGAAGAAAGGGTGGAAAAATGATGTATAAAATAAGTTTACGCCAAGATGTTTTACACCTCCACGACCAAACAAGCAAGAAATAAACTGGAGTTAGCCAAAATCATGTTTTAGTACCATTTCCGCACACCTGGGCACCAAATCAGAAACAACCTCCACGTTGGAACGCCATTTTAATATTTTTAGAGACAGAATTGGATGAAGTGTCCTTCTACAAAGTTTTAGATCTATGTCTTATCTTTACATGGGTACTTGAATCATCCAATTCGGAGATCTGTGGAGACGTTTATGAATAAAACACTATCCTTGCGCTGGAAAACACGAAAGTGACAGCTCATGTTCTTGTTAGGTGGAAAACAAGAGAATGGTAGGTGCAAATTCTTGATAGGTGGATTTTTGGGTATTTAAAGGGGAGTGAGGAACTCACTTGAGGACATCAAAAAATCATCCTTTGAGAGTGTGAGGACGAAAATTCAGGGGTTTGGAGGAGCATTCTCTTGGTTTTGAGTCATCCTATCATCATACTTGAAGAGCTAAGAAGAGGAAAAGGAGGGATTCAAGCTTCCAATCAAGAATTGATCATCAATCCAAAATAGGGAGTTTCTTAGTTTGATATTCATCTTTATCTATGAGTAATTCTATGTTTTTATTGTTTTCCCAATTTCAATTATGAACTAATTTTCCCTTAACTAGGGCCATGTGAAGGCCAAAGTTATGAGTATATATATATGATATTATTCTTCGTATTAATTCTACAATTGCTTTGTGTTTTGATTTTGTGCGTAATTACTTGCATATGTTTGATCGCCATATGTTTGTCATATTGCCTAACTTAATAGTTTGAAAGAATATAAGTTAGGGTTCAAAGAAATCATCACATCATCCGTAAAAAATAGGGAATTGCCCCTAGAGATAGGTAGAGGTTCCCGGGTGCAGTTAGCCGGATTTATTCGGGGAAATTCTAGAACTTGAATGCATGATTATTGATTAAATTCTCGGATAGACATATTTAGAGAACTGTCAATTTATCATAGGATTATTACAGCCGAGACATCGGGTAGTAATTAATTAAGGAATTTTCACCAAAGCAATAGTAGTCTAATAATACGAAGAATAGTTCATATTTATATTAACAAGTAAATTTGGTTGAAGCATGTGCCTTAGTTGTTTTATCTCATAAGAATCTAAATCTATTTGCTAAGTTGTTAGGTCTCATATTTTACATATTTTCATTATGATTTACCTCACATTTATCTTTATTTTATGCCTTGTTGTTAGTCTTTTTCTTTATTTTTAGCCTAATTTATGTATTTTGATTTCTAAGTCGTTTCAATGCTTTTGTAGGCATAAAAGCGATGATTTTGATGAGTTGAAGGAGTATTTATTACGAGAATAATGAAGGCTATCCAAGAGGATGTGAAGAAATGCATTTGAAAGGCCAAACGAGAATGTTTCGTTGAAGAAAAATGAAGAGAAAAATTTCTGCACAGGCAACTGCACAACTGTGCAGATATTCTGCACAGCTGTGCAGCTGCGGATTTTTATATTTTTGTGGGCCGATTTTATGACTTGGATGAGCATAATTTATGTATCTAAGACTCCTTTTTAGTTAAAAGAAAAGTGGCAAAAACATTTATATAAGCTAGAGTGAGGTGGGAGAATAATTCATTCTTAGAAAAAAGTAGATCTTGAAGACTTTTAGAGAGAGAAACTAGATCTTGAAGAGTTCTTGGAGAAGAGTTCTTGGAGAAAAGCTTCATCTTCTCAAGTTGGTATTCTTCCAATCCTCCATTGTTGAACATGAGTAACTTTATGTTTATGCAATTTATTTCTTGTTTTTCTTTAATTATGTATAGCTAAATTATTTTCTAGGGTTTAAGATGTAGTCTTGTGTATTGATTTGGATTATTGATGATTGATGGATGTGATTTCTTGTTTGGTTTATCTATTAATGAGTGTTTAATGCTTGTAATTGATTGATCACCAATTGTATGATTTAAGATAAATTAAGAAGTACCGGGAGGTGAATTAGTTTATTGGTTCGGATTTAATAGACATGTGTAAATTGCTTAATAGGGATATTGGTAATTTTGCATGAGACTAGTTAAACAATATTCATAGAATTTAATGGATTCATCTAAATTGGTTTTTGATCATGGGAGTGACGTTAATTAATTTAGGTGGGTACTCATGAAGATCTCGGGAGAGTATTCATGTAATTAAGGAAATTGGGTCTTTAATTTAAACAAGAATGATAATCCATTGAAAATCAATAATCCATAGAAATACCTTGATGAAATCTTAATCCCTAGGCTTTTCGTTAATTGATTGTTCGTTTTAATTATATTTGTGTTTATTATTTATAATTAATTCTGTTTTTATAAATTTCTGCTTTTAATTAGTTAAAATCTCAAATCTTTGATAATCGATAGTCTAAATAATAAGATAAACTTTGTTTGGTACTTGATAACCTTCCCTGTGGAGACGATCTTACTTTCACTATATTATTTGTTCGATTCCGTGTTGTTACGGACGGTTAACATAAGTCTCGTTTTTACATTTTTATTGTAAATTAATCACAATCTTTTAATTCAATTTTAATTGCTTTTAAATTCCTAGCTTTAAATAATCTTGTCTCTGTGGGATCGATAACTCGGACTTAAAGTCCACTTTATTACTACACACGACCAGTCCACTTGCCGTTTAATACACGTAAGGATTTTTCGTGTCATGTCTGCGCATATATATATATATATATATAATAGTAGTAATTTAATCGGGTATCCAATGTTCGTATCGTGTCTTACGTGTATCTCCGTATCCATATCCGTGCATCCTAGGCATTTATTAGGTACATTATTTTAAAGCAGTAAATGTATGTGTCTTTAGTTTATTCATGTATAGAAAATGGGGGAAGACTTGAATTTAATAGTGATACATGTAGGGGTGTTCACTAATTGATCGGACCACCCGAAAACCGACATTTCGGTTCAAACCGAAAACTAAACCGAAAATTTTGGTTCGGTTTTCATTTTTTTTTTAAAACAAAAATCAGTTTTCGGTTCGGTCCAATTTTTTAGGTTCGGTTAAACATGACCGAACCAAAAACAGTGTTTCTTTTTTCTTTTAAATATTTAATAATAAATTATATATTTTAACTAAACTAAAACGCGGTTTGATAACCTACCCCCCTCCTTCTGATATCTTTCTCTCTTCAGTTCAGTTTTCAGTTCCTTCACTCACTCCAAAAACCCTCCCCTTCTGCATTCTGCTTCTGCCTCAAACACACAAAGACTCAGCGCCTGCCAGCCATCTCAGACTACCGTCCGTCCGTCCCTGACTGCTCCTCTCAGACCACTGCGACTGTCACAGCGCCTCAATTGGACCTCGCAGGCCACACTCCACAACCACGGTAGTTTTTTTAGTTTTGATAAAGATAAATGGAGGATGATTATTCATACCTCTACAGATCCCTTCTCCATTGGTATATAAAATTGTAAGAATTTTGCCCTTTCAATTGCAAGCAAAAAAAAATAAAAAAAATGGACCACGGTTCGGTCTTTAACCAAGCGGAACCGAACCTTTTCAATTCGGTTTTCGGTTTGGAATTTCACAAAAATGAAATTTCAGTTAACTGAAATTTTGGTTCGGTTTGGTTAAAAAACCGACCAATGAAAACCCTTAGATACATGTATGGGGTTAGATATATGTTTGAGTTTGCCTATAAATAGGCATAAGTTGTAGCCATTATACAATAAATTTAAAATCAAGTTCAAGAGTTAAGAACAAAATGAAACAGCGTCACTTGTTTCCTCCACTCCTCTTCTAAGTGAGTTTGAGAGTTAAGTGCTTATACTGCTCTCCAATTTCTAACAAACTCGTATCAGAGCCTTTGTGTTTGGAGGCAATTGAGCTTGGAGAGAAGATGTCGAAGAGAACTCCAAGTTCCACCACTTACAAAAGAAAATTATAAGAATTGGTGCATCCGCATAAAGGCATTGCTTAGAGCCTATGATGTATGGAAGCCCGTTGAGTCTGACTTCGAAGCGGGAGATGTCGCTTCTTTGAAAAATGATCAAAAGCCCTCACACTCATCCATCAAAGTTTGGATAACAAAGTGTTAGAGAAAGTTGCCAATTATGAAACCACCTCCAAGCAAGCTTGGAATATTCTTCAAACCTTTTTTAGAGGAGTTGATAGAGTGAAGAAAGTTCATCTCCAAACATTAAAGAATCCAAATCAATCTCAGATTATATCCCAAGAGTTTTGGCTATTGTCAATCAAATGAAGAAATACGGAGATTACATAAAGGATGATCGAGTCGTTGAAAAAATACTATGATCATTAGATTCAAATTTTAAGTATGTCGTCGTCGTTATTGAAGAGTCCAAGGATTTGGAAACCATGACCATTGATAATGGTGGAAATAAGATATGGGTCATGGGTCGCCTATGAGGGCTTAACCCTGCCTATATTATTTGAAGTATGGAAATGGAGAGAGTGGTTTTTGTAGGAAGAAACCACCCCAAACTTCTTATAATTATCTCCTAATTTGGTCATAAAATTAGATAAGAAAAGTGATGTAGGTAGGATTCGGATCTTGGGCCAAGCTGAGGAAGTCCAAAGCTTAATGAGCCAAAGCCCATTAAGATGGTGAATTCAGGTCCATTTTGGAAGATGTCCAAACCTGAGCTGGAAGACCTGGAAGACCTGCCAACCTGGACCTGCGAGAAAGCGCATATCTATATAAGGCAATGCTGGGGACAAGTATCAATCAAGCCAATACTTACCTTAAATGAAGATCTGGCGTTGATCCATGATTAGATACACCCTAAGATTAGAAGGATGATTTATTCATTTACCATGTGTATAATTGGTATAGTTGACTTTCTATAATTTACCCCATCCCCTCAAACGTGTATAAATACCCCATCTCAAGCATAATACACACACTCTTTGAATCCCCGTGAACGTAGGTCTAAGCTTTGGACCGAAACACGTTAAATCGCTTGTCGTTTACATTATAGAATTTACATTACTTTATTATATCTCACCATTACACTCTTATTATCCCGATTCATATAAATATATTGTTGGTGTGAAACCCACACACGTCAATTGGCGCCGTCTGTGGGAAATCTGAGTCAAAGGCGTGAGGTAAGCTTAGTATTTTTTACGTGTTCATATAACAAAGCTGTGATGACAGAACAGAGCATAGGGAAGAGGACAAACGTTGAAGGTAATGCTGGAAAGAAGGCGTTGCTGTCCCCGGGGGATGGTGTTCGTTCAGCCTCGAAAACGCCAGCCCTGCTAGCTAAGCGTTTGACGGGTGAAATGCATGATCCCAAGGGCGAAAGCTCACCAGGGATGCAGAAGGGAGGGAAAGAAGGATCACCGGGTGAGGCGGTCATGGTGGATCTGATCGTGAGTAAGCTGAGAAAAATTGTAGACGAAGCTGTTACAGCTGCGTTCCAATCCAAACTTGCAGGTATGCCGGATTTACAGAAAGAGGGCAACCTGACACCCCCGCCACCAAAAGGAATGCCTAAGGAAGGAGACGAGAAAGTAGGAGGGGAGGGTGATTTCACCCCAGAAGGAAGTTCTGGAAAAAAAGCAGGAAGGCGAGATTTCTTGGAACAGGAGGAAGACAAGGACGAGAACGAGCCCCAGAAGAAATATCGTGCTCCCGAGGGACGCCAGATGAATCTGGAAGAAGTAAAGGAGCAAGAAGGGTGGGTACCCTCGCATAAGATGCTAGGTCAGTCGCCTCAGGTGCGGCAGCAACGTCCTGATGCAATGGGAAAGACAGATCTGCGAGATCGCCAACCGCAGGGCTGGGCAGGCAAGGCGGGAGACCTGGAGGATGAAGCCAGTAATTATGAGTCTGCCTAATCTCTTTGGGGAGATCGGGAAGTAAAGCAGAGAGCCCGGGATAAGCTAAATCAGCTTGAACTCATGACTAAGAGAATGGAGGAGATAGAGAAGAAGGTGGCAGCTGGGAAAACCCAGTTGGATAGGGGAATTCCATTCTCGAAGTCTATTATGAAGGAAAAGCTACCCCGTGACTTCAAGAGTCTTTCCATCACACCTTATGATGGTACTACCGATCCTGAAGAACACCTATACACTTTTCGGAACTATGCCCTGCTGTATAGGTTTTCCGATGCAATCAAGTGTAGAGTGTTATTAACCACGCTGGCTAGGTCTGCCCAACAGTGGTTCAATCATCTACCTGAAGGGGTCATTGGATCCTTTGCGGAGTTTAGCTCCAAGTTCATGCATCAGTTCGCCAGTAGCAAAAAACATGGAAGAACCCCGCTAAGTCTGTTTAATATCAAACAGAGGGGGAATGAAACTTTAAGGGCATTTGTTAGACGATTCAGCACGGCTACCCTAGAAGTGCCCTCTGCTATTGCAGACTTGAAAGCTTGTGCTTTCACGCAGGGACTCCGGGAGGGAGACTTATTTAAGTCTTTGACCAAGAGACCAGCTGGAGATTTCGATGAATTACTCAGCAGAGCTGAGAAATACGTCAATATGGAGGAGGCTCAACGGATAAAGCTAGTTGAGCAAGGCCATCCAAAAAAGGATAAGCTGGGAGATGAGGGACAGGGCAAGGCCCACAAGAATGGAGGAAGGAACTGGGTTCTAGGACCTGCTCCTGGACCCAGCATAAGAGCCAGGACTGCGTACATACCTTCGAGGAGCTCCAGAAATGAATAATTGATGGTCGTCGAGGAGAAAAACTTCGTACAATGGTCTGAAGGAGCGGACAAAAGGCCACAGAATCTGATTTTCCAGATGTATTTCCTGTACCATAGGGAGTATGGCCATGACACAGATGCCTGTCCCGAACTGGAGGAGGAGATCCAATGGCTAGCCAGGATGGGCTATATGAAGAAGTTCGTTATCCAAAACAATAATCAGTATGCAAGGGGAGGATCAAGTTCAGCTCAAGGAAGAGGAACCTGGGGAAGAGGAAGAGGAGCGCCAGGAAGATGGCAGGGACGAGGGGCAGGAAGAGCTGGCCTCGCAGGAAAAGGAAATTTTCCTCAGCAGATCAGTAAATTACCTGAAACTTGGGGAAAGCAGGATCAAAAAAAGGTCAACGCGATAGGTCGAGCTACAATACATATGATTGCAGGTGGTTTAGTAGGAGAAGAACTAAGAGATCCCTAAAGAGATAAGTAAGAGGGGTAGAAAATACACCTGCCTTTTTTTATGAACGTCAGCCAAAGCAGACCTAGACAGGAGATTTGCTTTGGACCAGAGGACGTCAGGAGCGTCTTAACCCCACATAATGATGCTTTAGTCATTACAGCAAATATATCCAACTACGATCTACAGCGAATCTTCATCGATAGTGGCAATTCAGTGGACATCCTATTCTATCATGCATACCGGCAGATGAACTTGGGGCATACCAAGCTGGAGGAAGCGAAAACCTTGCTATTTGGCTTCGCGGGAGAGGTGGTACAACCTGTGGGACGGATCACTCTACCCCTAACCTTAGGGGTGGAGCAAAAGAAAAAGACCACGCTGACTAATTTTTTAGTCGTAGACACACCATCCGCATATAACGTGATGCTAGGAAGACCTGCCTTGGTCTTATTCGAAGCTGTCATCTCTATACCGCATATGAAGATTAAGTTTCCCACACCTGAAGGTGTAGGAGAGGTCTTGGGAGATCAACAGCAATCCCGAAAGTGTTATGTTGCCTCACTCAAAAAAGTGGACTAACCTCCGGAGGACAAGAAGCGCAAACCTGACAAAGTTGTCCTAGAGGATGGCGGAACAGAAAGGAAGATGGTTTCAGCCCACGTCGAGCCAGTGGGGGAACTCATGAGCATAGAACTCGTACCTGGAGAGGTGGATAAAGCTGTCAGGATAGGAACACATCTAAAGCCCGAGGTAAAGGAGGAATTGATAGCAACATTGCGTAGCTACGCAGATGTATTTTCTTGGTCAGCCAACGACTTGGTAGGGATTAGCCCAGCAGTCATACAACACCATCTGAATGTATATCCTGATGCGAAGCCGGTCATACAAAAAAAGAGGCACTTCGGGCCAGAGAAGGATACTATAGTCCGTGCTGAGCTGGATAAGCTCTCAAAGGCCAGGCACATCGCCGAGATTCAATTCCCCGAGTGGGTCTCCAATGTGGTCTTGGTGCCCAAAGGAGGATCAAAATGGAGGATGTGTATTGACTTCCGCGATTTGAACAATGCCTGTCCCAAAGACCACTACCCATTGCCACGGATGGACCAGCTGGTGGACTCCACAGCTGGATTCGAACTATTAAGCACCATGGATGCACAAAGTGGGTATTATCAGATACCTTTGGATGAAAAAGACCAAAGGAACGCTAGTTTTATAACTATCTTTGGAACATATTGTTACTTAGTCATGCCCTTCGGATTAAAGAACGCGGGAGCAACCTATCAAAGGTTGGTGGATATGATGTTTCGTGACCAGATTGGGAAGAGTATCGAGGTATACGTTGATGACATGGTGGTGAAAAGTCGAGCTACCAGCACGCATGTACATGATTTACAACAAACCTTCGAGACATTGAGAAAGTACCAAATGAAATTGAATCCAGCAAAGTGCGCTTTCGGAATCAAGGGAGGAAAATTCCTCGGATATATGGTTACGGAGAGGGGGATAGAAGTTAATCCCGAAAAGATCAAAGCAATCCAGAACATGGCGGAACCTCGAGATGTCAATGAGGTGTAAAGATTGACGGGGCGAATCACCGCCCTAAGTCGTTTTATTTCCAAATCTGCCGAAAGGAGTCTGCCGTTCTTCAAGATATAGCGAAAAGTTGAAGGCTTCAGTTGGACGAAGGAATGCCAGCAAGCCTTTGCTGACCTGAAGGAATATCTAAGTCAAATTCCGCTGTTGACCAAGCCTGCACTTGGTGAACCGCTAATATTGTATATAGCGGTAGCTGACAAGGCTGTCAGCACAGTCTTAGTCTGGGAAGAGGGGACAATTGAGAAGACAGTATACTACATTAGCAAAGTCATTAGTGATGCGGAGACGAGGTACTCTGAAATTGAGAAAGTGGCATTTGCCTTAGTGATAACGGCAAGAAGGTTGAAGCCAAATTTCCTAACATACAAAATCATAGTCAAGACCAACCAGCCACTCAGCACTGTGCTGGGGAAAGCTGGAGCGTCAGGGAGGTTAGTCAAGTGGGTGGTCGAGCTAGGAGAATTCGAGGTAGAGTATGCAGCGCGAACAACAATAAAGTCACAAATTTTGGCGGATTTTATCACGGAAATGACCAAGCCTGATGTGGCGGAAGAAAAAGAAGATAAGGTTTGGCTGTTGCACATGGACGGCTCAATTACGCAAAATGGAAGTGGCGCAGGTGTGGTACTCACCACACCCGAGGGCGACCAACTTGAGTATGCCATCAAATTCGAGTTCAAGGCAAGTAACAATGAAGTAGAATATGAGGCCTTCATCATAGGCCTCCAAATGGCACTCAAAGGAGGAGCTAGGAATCTGATAGCATATTCAGATTCGCAGCTCGTGATAAAACAAATAGAGGGGGAATATGAAGCCAAAGAAAGAAGAATGATGGAGTATCTAAAAACCATAGATACATTACGAAGAAACTTCGATAAGCTGGAGGTACACCAAATACCTCGAGCTGAAAATGCCAAAGTAGACTACCTATCAAAGCTGGGTAGCTCTGTCACCGAGTGCAAGACACGGCAAATCACCATCCAGTCCGTAACAAGATTCATCTGCGACAAGGAGGTCATGCAGATGGAGGAAGGAGACCGAAATTTGTGCCATAGACTTTACCACACTATAAATAATATAATAATAATCATCATAATAAAGAAATTAATTGATTCATAATATTTTTAAGCCATTATTACTCTCGCATAAGTGGGAGGGAGAGAGAGTTCCTACTGTTTAGTGTTTAGAAGAACTATAATCTGGATACCTTTTGTTTTTCATTTTTTCCATAATCATGATACTTGACGACAGACTGTAATTGGATTTTCCAAAATATGTGAAGAATAAATTTTGAAGAACAAAATTAATAACAAATTTTATTCTAAATAGGGTGTTGATATTGGCACTCCAAAAATTACTACTGGAACTCCACTTTTCATTATTTTTAGAAAGAAATTTGTATTGAACAGTGGAGTGCCAATAACACTTTTGGAGTGCCAATATCATTTACCTTCTAAATAAAGTGGACCTATAAAAGTGGAAAGATTTATATGATATAAAAAGAAGGTTAAATGTTTTCACTTGTCAGAAACAATTTGTTTTTGATTTATTTGATTAAAAAATTAAGGATGATTCTCAGATTCAAAATAAACTTACTATAATATATATTTAGTAAAATTGTGACTGTCATAAATAGTAATAATAATTGAATTAAAGACAATAGGGATCTTTGTGGAGTAACATATGGAATTATACATTTATTCTTAAAAAATAAACATTCAAAAGTCAAATATTAAATATGGAAAATCGTATATGTGGAAGAATATTGAAAGGAGAAGTTATCCATCTCATGTCCACATAGGAAAGAGATGAAACCATAGGTTTGGATTTATTTTAAATATTATAATATGATATGATATGATAATATGATGTGAACGGCCAAAATACATTTTATTGCCTGAACTATAGCCCTAGTAACAAACACCCCCCTAAACTGTTGCAAAATACACTTGCCCCCTTCTATATTATAGAATTGTCGTAATTGCCGTTCGGCCTTGACCATTATTCTTCTTCTTTCATCTATCCACCATTTTTTTCTTTTTCATAACTTTTTTATTACATACACCAGTTAAAATCCACGCAATATAATAACTGGCAATATTTTTAGCACTAATGTTAAATCAATTCGGTGACAACATATTATATTAATGTTTGACAAAAATTAAGCAATGCATTGTCATAAAATTTAATATCAAGTAAGTATATAATAATAATAGTAAGAGTAATATATGCACTATTAATACTCTAATTTACTATAATATATGTTTGAATTAATTGAAATTCAAACATGCCATATTTTGACAACATATATATATATATATATATATCTTTAATACTCTAGTTTACTACAATATATGTTTAAATTAATTCCAACATATATTTTAGTAGATTGGAGTATTAAAAATACAAATATATATATATATATATATATATATATATATGAGTGTGTGTGTGTGTGTATTTTTAATACTCTAGTTTACTACAATAAATGTTTGAATTAATTCCAACATATATAGTAGTAGATTAGAGTTTTAAAGATACATATATATTATCTAAATATACATAAAAGATCATAAGTATTTATTTGGAATAATTTAATTTTGTGGCGGTGCATTAGTTGAATTTTGTCAAATATTAATATAATATGTTGTCACCAAATTAATTTAATAGTAGTATTAAAAATACTTTTAATTATTATTTTAAGTAATTAATATTGATGTAGCAAGTAAACTCGATGTAACTAAATACTTTATACCAACCAATCAAACTTTACAAAAGAACCAAAGGCTCTAGGAACAATTGCCACTAGAGCCTCACCAGGAAACTATTTTATCATATACAGAAAATCAGAAAAAGCAACATATCTCCTACTATTTGCTCAAAATGAATTTTGTCTCTTTGTGTCAATATCTGTGGCTGTATTCCAATGAACCGAGTTTTTAATTCCTGCTTAATGTGCGTGTGTAAACTCTCAGATGTACACTGGTTCTCCATCCAGATTCGGTATATTGCTTTGATGATACTTTGCTTGTATTTCCATGTCCTGAAGGCATACTTCAACCATTTTTTCCACAAGTTAAGTTGGTTAGGGAACCCCTACACCTGTAGCCAACTCATAATCTGCCCAACCACTTTTTTCTGTCTCCAAACCATAAAACTTACCTAACCTGCTCCTTGTTTGAAGTCTGTTATGCACGATAAGCCAAACAATGTAGGAATGTTTTGGTATTTCCAAACAACACAATCATATCGAAATACATATTGCTACCCCTTCAACCACTCATATCCGCTCTGAACTGAGTATTTCTTTGTCTTACTAGGTTGCCATTGATTCTGCACATGCCTAGGGCTTAGAATTCTTTTAACTTTGTCCAGTTTCCTCCACACCCAACTATAGTCTTGAGGGGGTCGATATTCGCAGAAATCAGTCTCCTTTAGATATATTGTATTAATCCATTTAACCCTGTTTCGTAAAAAAAACAAACTAGATTAGGGTGGATCCAACTGCGCGTTCCGAGCCCCGCGATAATTTTTCACTTAGAATTATCTTTCAACCCCCGCGTTCGAGTTCGATTCAGAATTTAACACTTCGGCGTGTTGTTTAAAATAATTATTCGAAACGCAATTGATGAAAATATTTATCGTCTTCGAATGAAATAATAATACAGTGAAGGAAAAATTCAAGTCCAGATAAATATTATCTCTCATATACTTAAATCTGACAAAAGATAATCTTCTACCTACGTGAAAATTTCTCGATCGTATGTATTATTTTGGGTGTTAATTATTGTCTTCGAATGCAATAATGGAATGAAAGGTAAGATTCAAGTCCAAATAACAATTATCTCTCATATACTTAAATCTGACAAAAAGATAATCTTATACCTACGTGAGAATCTTTCCTTTGAATACAATGATGAACGGAAAACTTAGGTCAAGATACAAATCACTATCAAATACTGAAATCTAAAAACAGATAATTTATACCTCCATAAAAGCCTTCAGTTCGAGAAAGTTACAAACGATTGAATACTGGTACAAACTCCGAGAGTCGGATCCAGCAATTCTTGGTGAATTATCGCTAATCTATGCTACAAGCTACTCCTAATTACGCCTACGCCTACTCCTAGGAAAAGAGAGAAAAAAAGTTGTTGTTGATTCTGATGATCTTGTGATGTCCTCTTCTCTTCTCCGCGGCACGTATATATATATGGGTCTTTGAGGAACCCACGTTCCTTTTCTTCGGGAACCGCCTTCAACCGTCTTCAACTGCTCTTTTAAATAATTTCAAATTAGCGCGTTTTTGCAGATTATTGGCTATTTGGACTTCGTTTTATTTTTTCAGATTCGATTCTTGGATTTTATTAACTCAGCCCCTTCTTTTCGAATTTCTATGGTTTGGGGGTCTGTGTACCTTCTTCATTTGTTTTTTCTTTCACAGTGTTCGAGAAATGTTGGACTTAAAATACACAAAATTCACACATTTATCTTTAGACAACAAAAGTCCAACAATTAGTAATTAATTCATTTGAAAAGCGTGTGTGGTCTCCATGGAAAACATCAAAGCAAATGTTAATTCAATTACTTTGCTCGAGGAGGGTAATTCCACTGAAATGCTCGAGCTGATTGCTCGACCTGGAGCGCTCGAGCACTTGACTCGAGCTGCCATTTTCTGTGGACCCAATTTCCTTCTTTTCGAATTTTTACAGTTTGGGCTATTTGGGCTCTGTATTTCGAAAGCCCAAATTATTTTATAGTGTAAAAAAATCCATAGAGAATTTTTCTTTTGGGACGGAGCCCAAATCTGAATACCAACCATGGTTCAAAGTCACGTTATCAGTGATAATATCGGGGGGTGCTGTTCCATATCAGTTGCGGCGTATCGGGATATTATTGGGAGATACGATACAAAAGCATTATAAAATATTCCAAAAATTCTAAAAAAATTAGTAAAATTAAAGAAAAATGTACTCATTAGAATGACAATATTATCTGCAAGACGCCAAATTCTCCAAACAAACAAACAAACAATTTTATTTTATTTTTAACGGAAAAAAAGATGACATTTTTCAAACACTTCACATGCATTCACTTTGCTAGTACATCCGCAAAAGTGGCAAGAAAGATAAAATTGTCATCTTTTTTCCTGTTAAAAAAAAAATCAATCACAGAACCATAAGTGAACACGAGATAAAACAAAGATGACAATAGAGGATCCAAAGTAGCACACACAGAAACTAAGGTGAACAAAGTTGGATGTGTTCGATGGTTTATGATCCAGATTACAAAGGAAATCAAATAGACGAGAAACCCATCAACATTAAGAACAGCAAAAAATCACAAAAAATCCCCGATATTATCCAAAAATCGGCCGATATCCGATTATGTCGGCGATACCATACCCAATTGGTAACAAAGCGTATTGCCGAAATTTATCGGATCGGAGGGGTCCGATCCGGTTATATATCTGCCGATATCATCGGATATCGACCGATACTTTGAACCATGTCCCAACAAAGGCAACATTCCACAGTTCACAACATTTAAAATTCAATCCACCAAACTTCTTTCTTGTGCACATACTATCTCAAATTAGTAATGCCATTTTTGACAGTTCCTCTCTTTTACCCCACAAGAACTCTCTACACTTTGTTTCCACCATTTTAACAATAGATTGAGGTAATATGAGCACAATAGACCACTAAGCATGAATAAAAAAATGCACAGAGTTAATCAATTGTGCTCTACCTACATAAGAGAGATTCCTCGAAGCCCGGCTTACTAATCTTTTAGTGATTTTCTCTACAAAGACATAGCAATCCACCTTTGACCATTTGATGGGAGTGTAACTCCCAAGTATCTCAAGGGAAATGAGCCCTCAGTGAAGCCTGTATATATAAAGAGAAAAATGGAAAAAGAAAAAAATGGTAGAGAAATGAAAAAATAAGAAGATGAATAATAATTAGAGGTAATTAGGGCAATTCTTTAATATAGAAGGAGGTAAGTGTATTTGTTTTACAGTTCAGGGGAGTATTTGTTACGAGAGCTATAGTTTATAGGGGTAAAGTGACCCTAATATATGATTGACGTTTTTTTTTAATGAATCAATTACATATATCAAATAGTAACAATTTATTATCAATTAATAATTAGTTCAAGCAGCTAACAACTAGTAGAGAAATGTCCACCGCTGGAGTCGAACCAAGACCTCTAATATCTTGAATCTCAATTTCGTCAGTTGTACTAGATTTCATCGGGTTTATAAGGATGTTCATACCAATTCAATTGGAAGTTCTTACTACTTGAAGAAGCCAAGAAAGATTAGGGACTGTACACTGCAGTGGGCTTAATAATTTTCTCAATTTCAGATTAAAAAATGCAATACAATTGAGGCATAGTACATGTTACTTTTGAAGAATTGATCGTATCGTGTTGGTTAATTGAGTCGAGTTGAATAATATGTTTGTCAAATTTGATTGATTTTTTATCGAACTTCAAAATGGTGTTTGAGGTCGGTTTGATTGTTAATTCAGCCGAATTTGAGTTGAAATTCAAACAATAATGAACACATTCAACCTTGTTTGTTATGTTAAACGAATTGTGCCCAAACAAGCTTTTAACAATTGTTCTAGAGTCGAGTATCGAATATTTTGATTGTACTTTTGTTGCCATGTCTCTTATCGTTGAACAGAATATTATATACTTCATAAAACTTTCTTAAAACTTATGAAAAACATTGTTGATTAGGGAAAAATACAAGAAATCAACAAATTTAAAGACAAGAAAGTCTATCAATATCAATTATTTAGAGTCTATCATCCAACATATTTATGCACAAAATGATGATAATAGTGTTAATAGTTGTTACTTTATATTTTTTTGAAAATTTTATCATTATAATATCGTTGAAATATGCGGTTAATTTATCTTTTGTTTTTCATTTAATGTTATTTTCTTGATTTCATTTAATTGTAATTTATTTATAATGAACAAAGCATTAGTATTTTTAATCAATTGCTTGCATTTAATAATAAAATAGACAAAATCTCAAACTCCAATAAAATGGGACATAAAATCAAGTACGGTGAAAAATATTGGGAAAAAAATTCAGTTACCAATAAATTAAATATTTTTCAATCATGAAAGCTCTTGATAACACTATAATAGAATGAGTATTCATCTGAGCAATTAGGTTACAAATTAGAGATTGCTATGTGTTTGTATGTGTATTTACTTTTTCAATGATACGAAAATAGGCACTCAAAGAACGTCGAGTACAAATTCGATACTTTTTTTTACAATTTATTCTCAATATTTCAACAACTATTATAATTTTACTGAAAGCCTTTTTTTTCTTATACACATGAAAATCGTTATTTTATTTAACTATTAAAATTAAAATAATTGTTAAAAAAGTTGCTCCATTGGTAGTTGCCCCCCCCCCCCCCAAACAAAAAGTAAGTCCTGGATCTGTCCCTGTCTCCCTGACTAGCTCCTTCAAAGTTTTTTTAAGTAAAATTGCATGCATTACCCCTCACTTATTTTGTAGTTATAAGCATTTTGCACATTATAAAGTTGGGTTTTTGGCACTTTCCACCCTCAGAAATTAAAACACACACTTTGCACCCTCATTTTCATGATATTTGGTAACTTTCACCTCCAATCCATAATTCAGCAAGAATAGTCAACGAGACAAGAGCTTCGGAGAATCTTCCCAATATTTCAAGGGTAAATCAGTCAATACATATTTTTTCCCACCAAAATTATTGTTGAAGACCCATATGTGATTTGGTATGATTCTCTTTTGCTCTGTAACACATCTTCCGGTCATACCATTTGAAGAATCCACATCCATTTTCGCACTGAAATAAACTTCATTTATAAGTTGGAATTTCTGCAATATAATAGTTAGAATATGAAAATAAATAATCATCACCAAATACAAAAAAATTAAAAAAATTATGTGAAATCTTCTACCTGAGTTATCTTTTTGCCAATAGATTATTAATTGCAAAACATCAACAATGACAACGTACAAGTGGAATTTCTTGTCAATAGTGCCATAGGTTTGCCCATTGTTTGAAGTTTGTAAATCCGGTTGCTTAACTTTTCGAGATGAAGAAGTTCTGTTTGCTCTATTTCTTTAAAAGAAATGACGCTTTTCTAACTTTTCTTTGATTTTGACAAGAACTTCATAGTTGGAAATAAGATGTGCAGACATTTTTATTCTCAGTCAAAGAGAGCCAACGAGTTCTTTTGTCGGAATATGGATCGGGAGTGCAAGTTGCCAAAGACCATAAAAGTGAGGGTGTAAAGTGTGTATTTTAATTTCCGAGGGTGGAAAGTACCAAAAACTCAACTTTATTAGGTGCAAATTCTTTTTACTCCATATCTTGACAACTCGAGAAATACGAATGAAATTGTAATATGCGTTTTACGATTAGGGGGTGAAATTATAATAAGGAAGTTATAGTAATTTCTTAAACATCGATATATTTTTCGTAGTTAGAGTTTCACACCAGGATATCCATATAATTTACTCTTAATTTTATGGAAAGTTTATACAACTTTACTTATATCTATACAACATTTCAATAAATAGTGATTACGTTTATCTCTCTATCGTTGTTCCAACAGTTAGGAGGCAAGAGAGTTGGAATTGTGGGGCTAGGAAGCATTGGCCTTGGGTTAGCAAAGAGGCTTCAAGCATTTGGTTGCACAATATCATACCACTCAAGGAAAAAAAAAAAACACAAAAAAATGTCTTTCACATATGTAATTCATCCCGATATCTACAAATTGGCCTTTGAATCTGATATACTAATATTATGTTGTGCCTTAAGTGCTTAAATGATCAAACTCATCCTACGATCAACCCGGAGGTTCTATTCGCACCGAAAAACAAAGGTGTGATTGTCACGTGGCGCAGGGATAAATGAAAAGGACTTGGTTTATTGTTTGCAGCAAGGAGAGATTGTTGGAGTTGAACTGGACGTGTTTGAAAACGAACCTCGTGATCCAAACAAGCTTTCTGAACTTGACAACGTTGTCTTGTCGCCACATTGTGGTGTTTTTACTGAGGAATCATTTAGAGATTCATATGAACTTATGTGTGGGAATTTGGAGGCTTTCTTCTCGAATAAACCGTTGCTTTTGTTGGTTTTGGAGGAATAGAGTTAAATCGACTCTGCTCATGGTGTGTTTTGAACATCTTATTGAGTAATCTATTTAAAGATTCTTCTTGCTTCAAAAATGACATTTTGGTGGCGGAGTTGTATGGGAAGAGCGATCAATCATAAAAATATGTTTTGTTATTTTATGGAGGGCAAATTAGATTTGGACAACAATTTTCCCAGTACATTAAGGATGAGTTTGGTCGAGTTGTTGCATAATAGAGTATGAGCATGTTATGCCCCATTATTAAAGAAGTCAAAATATGTGTTTGAAGTACATATACTATTTTAATGAGTATTTGCCCCTTTTTATATGATTGGTATGGATTTTTTTTGCGTTACAAAATTATGTTTTAACAAAGTTGGAATTCAAAATTTTGATCCAATCAATTTAAGAGAATTGATTTTTCTATAATCAATTTTAGGCCTAATTCACCCTGTAAAATAATTGATTATGATAAAAGCTTGAATTATGTTCAAGCGTAATTTTACAATGCAAAAAAATTAATTGGGATTATATGGATAAGGGGCCAACACTCTACTATTTTAATGATGCCTTGTGTCCTTATGAGAATCAACTATGTAAGAAACATTGTGCGCTGATGTTTGACCGTAGTGGGCCAAGTGGAATGATGAATATACCCCAAATATGTGACGTTTGTCCATTAGATTCACGTTTTGGGCCCATATTAGGTTCTGTTACCGGGTAGGCTTACCGACTAGCTTCTAGGCTTTGTTTCATATTATTTTCGGTCGTTATTTTCTAAAATATATGAAAAAATAATTATTTTTTTTTTGAAATAACTATTCAAAAATCTCTAATTCCTAATTAAAATTTAAAACCAGTCCCTGAACATAATATTACATCCTCAACTCCCTAATTCATAATATCATTTTGGATTTACTCCCTACCCTCTTTAAAAGATGAAAATGCCCCTCTTTTTATTATTTTTTTATTCACCTTCTTCTCCACCTCTCTCTTATCTCTTCACCGCAAAATTCGATTACATAGATCTTTTCGGAGATTGAAGTTTTTCAAAGGTGACACCATTTTATTCTCCATGATGAAAGGAACAAATCGAGATCCATATTGACTCTGTTCCGAGTACAATTTTTACTTTTTATTTTTAAATTTCATACGAACAATAATTGTCGCACAAGGCACGTTCGATGTATATTTAGTGCACAATCGACGTATTTTCAATTAATATTTAACAGTTTTGCAAAATCTTACGAGGCACATAGGGATTTCTAAATAAAAATGTCACATTATCAAGAAACGTCTGGCATAAAACAGTTTTTATTTCAAATATAAGCTAAAATTTAATGACAGTTTTGCTCGATTTCACGAGAAAGTTTATAGCGCATTGTAGAATGTTCGGAATCATAAACCTTTTTTTTTTATTTCAAACTAGACACATAAGGCTTTCATAAAATGTATGACATCTTGTCAAGAACTATCTAGTATAAAACAGTTTTTTATTCAAACATAAGCTAAAAATTTTCATAGTTTTGCGCAATCTTACTAGAAATTCTATAACGCGTTGTAAGATGCACGAAATCATAAATAGTTATTTTATTTTGAAAATAGACACATAGAGAGTTTTTAATATGTATAACATTATCAAGATATGTTTAGGATGAAGCAGTTTTGTCTACAAACGTAAGCTAAAATTTATCGGCAGTTTTGCGCGACTTCACGAGAAAGTCCATAAGGCA